>VWZW01002760.1:1706008-1761811 GCA_013397115.1 Edolisoma coerulescens
CTACTGTTACTGTTTGTTTGCTTTTTTTTTTTTTCCAGAGGGTCAAGCACCTACATTGTGACGTTTGTATCATTGTACCACAGATGTTGCATCACCCGTGATAACAGAAGTCACTGACAGTCACAGAACAAATGGCAAGGTTCCCAGCCACTTCAGTGGGCTAGGACGTCACAGTGTGCTCCATCACAACACCACAGCAGGAACAGCACTACCCTAGGATCCTGCCACAGCAGAGTGACATCCAAAACCAAACATGGGACCTTTTAGCCTGTTACCTTGGTCAAAGTTTGAATGGTTGGCCCAAGGATGGGGTTTGGTGTGGGTACTCTTCACATCACTCAACTCTTTATTTGTTCATTTCTTAGCCTGCCATAAGGAAGTATTTGAGATCTGCTAATTCTGGGACATGGGACATAATTTTTTTACTTCAGCATTGTCATGAGCAGCATTTGCTGCCTGTATCTTCAGGAAAACCCCTCTTCCTCCCATCAGAAATATTAGCTCTCACTGGGCACTTAATGTGGGTGTACAAAGTCTTCAGTAAACTGTAGATTAAAAAGTAATCAGGCTGAGTTGAATTTCAGCCTCTTTCCCTGATGACAGCAACCTTGCTGTAACAAATCCCACAAAAGAAAACAAAATAACATTCTGCATTTCTTAAAATACAGTGCTGAAAAAGTATGAAGTTTTACAAGAAGCGACTGAGAGGAGGTTATGTTGTCCTTTTCATGTACTAATTAACTGCTCATTCTGCTCTGTAAAGTTGACTCAGAATTTATTGATAGGCTATGCTCTGGGTTTATAAAATAAATTCTGTTTCCTGACTGATCAAAGCATACATTCAAGTTGTACCAAGATGAAAAGCTTCCTAGGAATATTGTCCTGTGGTGGGGTTACCACCTGTTCTGGTTTGGCTCAGAGCTTCCTAACACGACATGGACCTGAGGAGGGAGATGTGCAAGTGTCAGAGATGGCTACAGCAGAGGGCACAGTTCAGCATAAGTGGTTCAAGGAGGCAATAGCTGAGACAAAAGGGGAAAAGCAACAACAATAGGAGATGTGAGGGTGGCTGGACACCAGAACAGGTTGCCCAGGAAGGCTATAGGCTCTGCATCCTCGGCGATCTTCAAAGCCCAAGCGGACACAGTTCTGGGCAGACTGATCTAGCTGACCCTGCTTGAGTAGAGCAGTTTGACCAGAGGTTCTCAAGAGGTGCCTTCCAGCCTCAGCTACTGGCACAACAGCAGAGAGATCAGCTGGATCCAGAGGTCAGGACAGATAAGAAGAAAGACATTACCAAAGCTTGCTAGAATAAGGCCAGGAACCATTGTTACAAAGAGATTATGAAATGAATGTCTCTGATGTTCTCAACTGGTGATTCTGGGAATAGATGATTCCTGAAGGCACCACGAATACCATCCAATTCCTAATGTGTAGCAGCCAACTCCACATAAGAAGTGCTAAAAGCTCCAGAGTTCACCCTGTCTTCCTTAGAAAGTATCAGGGAGGCACAGACACTTAAACCATGCCCACATTGTCTTATTTCTTCACACATGAAGACACTCCCTTTCAGACTTTCCTGATCGTACAGCTATAGGGAGCACTGTAGAAACAGGACACTGGCTCATGTTCATATGTTTGCCCTTCCAGCCTGGAGTATTCTGACTGACTAAGGAAGAAATATGCAGTAGGCACCTGGGAGAACTGGAAAGTACTCCTGCTAAGAAGGCTTCAAATACCTTAAATTTTAGATTAAAGAAAGCACAATGCCAAAGCTGGCAGTTGTTAGAGCGAATTGTCCTCAGATCTTCCATTAACCCAGAGGACTGCAGTGATCAGCCCAAGAGACCATGGGCTGGGAGGTGTGGTATGGACCTGTTGTACTGGGTTTGAATGGCCTGGTTTTGGTAGCAGGGGTGCTACAGGGGTGGCTTCTGTGAGAATCTGATGGAAGCTTCCTACATGTCCAGCAATCCCTGGCAGCTCCAAGGTGGAGCAGGTGTCCTGGGAGGACTTGTGACCCTATGGGGGACCCATGTTGGAGCAGTCCATCCTTGAGGGATTGACCTCATGAAAGAGTGACCCACTCTGGAGCAGTCTGGAGAGAAGTTCTGCCCATGGGATGAGATCTCACATGAGAGAAGTTCATGGAGATCTGTCTGCCGTGAGAGAGACTCCATGCTGGAGCAGGGGAAGGACTCCTCTCCCAAAGCAGTGGCAGAAACAACATGTGATAAACAGACCATAACCCCCATTTCCATCTCTCTGTGCCACTGGTGGGGAGGAGGTAGAGCTGGGAAGGAAAAAAAGGTGGGGGGAAGATGTCTTTAAGGTCTTATACTACCTCTCATTATCCTATTCTGATTTTGTTAGTAATAAATTCAATATCTCTAGTTCAAGTCCAGTTTGTCCGTGATGGTATTTGGTGAGTGATTTCTCTCTGTCCTTATTTCAACTCATGAACCTCCATCACTTTTCCTCTCCCCTGTCCAGGTGTGGAGGGGAGTGAGAGAGAGGCTTTGGTGGGTGTCTGGCACCCAGACAGGGTCACCCACTACACCTGTGTAATGCTGTTCACTCACTCTAAGTCCAGCTTTAAGCCCAAATTCATCTTGCAGTCAAGCTGCCTGGTTTCAAGTCCAAGCTCAGAAGCACATGTTTATCTCATGGTGATACTTGAGGGAGTTAGAAAGAAAGCCTGAGATGCTCAGCACAGGCTCTGCCACGTGTACCCTGCAGAGCAGTTTGGCAGGACACCAGCAGCCCACCAGACTCCTGCATTCCCTACTTCCCAGGGCTTTCAAGGGATGTCGTATGGCCAATGGCAAGCAGACAAATTGGCCAATTCTCCTTCATAGAGGCCCTCTGTTATAACACGATATAAATCTTCCAAGTCTAAGCCTGCATCATCTGTAAGATGGGTACTGGTGGGAAGCAGCCAGGACAAAAGCCAAGCTCCATACCCCAACTGTTTTTCCAGCTCATTGAGCAGCCCTGGAGCAATTAAGAATGGTAAATCACAGAGACTAAAGGAAAGCGTGAGTCTATGTTTGTGTATGTAAGCAATTTTAGCTCTAACATGGATGTTCTTCCCCTCATAATAATCGTGCTTAAATAAGAGATAAAAAACCTCACACTGAGCGCTACCAGCACCAGTTCTTACATTTAAAAGGTAATTGTGGAATGTTTCACACTGGGTACAGTGAGGTGGGGAAGGAGTTGTAGCTGCTGAGACACGAGCTGAGGGCAGTGCAGATGCACACACAGCTCCTCATGCCCAGACTGTTGCCTGCAACCACACAGACCCCTGAGCTCTCAGGATTCACACCCCTGCTCCACCCTAAAGCTTCCCCATATGCAGCAAGAGGAGGCATCCCAAATGAATCCTTTCCTCTCTGACCAGCACCTCAGGTTATTGACAGATTGGTCAATTCAATTCCAGCACAGAGTCACTTTTAGCTTGAATTCAGGGTTCTTCAGCTGCAGTTGTGAGAGATGTCAATGCCACAGGAGTGGAGAGGCTTCCCCTAACACCCAGTAATCCAGCCCTGATGTACAGCAGTAGCATGGCTGAATATGCTGAGTTTAAAAGGCTTAACTCTGTTACTGGTGCAAATAAAAAAAGTTATCTACATAAAATCAATTGAAATACTTACGTTAATAATGCCACTGACAGACTCCTTTTTAAACAAAATCTAAGCCCTTGGCCTGGATGGTGGTTTCTCTTTATAGGATAACAAATTATTATTTTTTGTACTTTTCACTCTTAAAATGCCGGTAATGTTGCTAACATGAATGGTGATGAACAATAATGTCACACCTCAAGAGAAATCCACTGATAAGGGGGTGCAGGCATGATGACACACAAATTTCCTGAACCAACAGGCACAAAATCAACCTCACTGATTTCAACAGCACTTGGATCCAGCTAAACCAGAATTGTTCAAGAGGAATTTTGGCCAAAAATACATTTCAAAGTGCTTTCCCAAACCAGAAAAGTATTCCTGCACAAACAACAAAAACAGAACCACCCATGTTCCATCCAACAAATTCTAAGATACTCCCCTTCTCGCAAAGCTGTGGATCTCCATGGAAAGCAGGAGATGAAACAGTACTGCAGCCACACTTGGGAAGGTGACATGGGGGCACAAACCACCCCACATATGGCCATGGGTAACAGATGGCTACAGAAATAAAGGTGTCTTTCTTCCAGTCCATCCTCAAGGCCTGATCCTTTGAACTCAAAGCCATTTTTGGGCACTCAGCATCATTGTGGATGCAGGTTGTGAGGAGCTCCCTGCTTAATTTTTTCCAAGGCTGAGGAAAATAAATAAGAAATTTTCTTCAGAGTCCTAAGTCTCAGCATGCTTTGTGCACTCCTACCATCCAGAAACACCAGCTAGCAAGCACATTTCAAATTAAACTGCTCTAAAACATGGCAGCAATTTAGATCATTCTGCTTATCTATTCCTATACTGACATCCCACCATGAACGTCCACAGGGTCAATGCCTGCACCTGTGTCAATGTTACACTTCAGGAGAGGTCCCAGGGCACAATCTGCTTGTCTTGTTTGTTTGTTATCAGCTGTCTGACTCGTTGCTACAATATTGTCTTTGCTGATCCTGTCTGATCAGTATGGGGACTCAGCCTCCTTCAGAATCTGCCTGCCAGTCCTACACTGCTCTGGCGGGCACAAGGGACACCAGTAACATCCCAGCTTGGCACAGCTCCTCTTGGAAGGATTATTCATTTTCTTCTTCAGGCTTCTAGGATATAAAGAGGAATCACAGGCCAAGCAGACTTCTCCCTGCTGAGCTCACCAGATTTCTGTCCCACTGCAAGTCTACAGGCTCGGAATCTTCCTGCAGGCCCAGGCAGCACCAGCCACGGTCTCTGTCTCTGTCT
Organism: Edolisoma coerulescens; assembly: GCA_013397115.1. Taxonomy (NCBI): domain Eukaryota; kingdom Metazoa; phylum Chordata; class Aves; order Passeriformes; family Campephagidae; genus Edolisoma; species Edolisoma coerulescens. The sequence goes on from VWZW01002760.1 coordinate 1,710,916, forward strand.
CAGGAACAGTTTGGAACACAGGCTCATCATGTTTTTATCTGCAAAACAGTGGGGCTCCAGAGCAGAATTACTACAGACACAAGCACCTGCACCAGGGTGCTCAGGCTACAGATGTCAAAATGCAAAGCTTCAAAACAATAGAGAGGACCAGAAAGGTCCTTACTGTGCTTCTTGCCAGCTACGGCTGACATAGGACAAAACATTACCACTGCCTTGCAGGATTATTTCAAGGTCTTGGAGACAGGAGCAAAGGATGGGCCATTTCATGGCACAGACTTTCTAACGAGATCTCCAGCTGGTTTATGAATCAGAAAGCTCAGGGAGAGCTCACAGTGGCAGACATGAGCAAGCCTTGCTGTCATTTTGAGAAATCTTTCTCCCAGAGATGTGCAGGACGGGCATCAGAGCTCTGCAGACCTGTGAGGTTAATTCACTGCTTTTCTTCCCTGATGCAGCTGAGCATGAGGGAAGGGACACACTCCACACCTTCAGGGCAAACATTAGCAATGTGTCTCTGAACAATGCACCTCACCAGGCTCTCCCTCATTTATAAATGGAGCAGTTCATGGTGTAACTACCAGACAAATCACTCAGCTCTTAGGCAAAAGGAAAGGGCAGAAACGTGATCACTATGACTAGAAACTGAAAACTTTTGGGGATACGAAAGTCTGCAATATAAGGCATACAAACTGGGAAATACAGGCACGTGTATTTAGGCACCTATATAAATGACTGTGGAACAAGCCTTCACTGAGCTCAATTACGTTCATACTATTTAGAGTGAAAAAAATGAGATAGTTGAAAAGGCTGTGCATTTAAGTCTTTCTTTTTAAGTCCTTTCAAACTGTGCTCACACAAAGCTAAACTCAGCTCCAAATACTTCAATTAGGAGACCTTCAAGGAAAAAAAAATCTGTTTGTTTCATATGTGTGTGGCCATGTGCTTATACAAACAGTACATCGTACAAAGATCTGCTTTTCCGGAGCAGTTCAGTTAGGTCTCTTCCTCCTTCAACTTACTGTTTCTTTCTAATTACAAATAGCCAGCCACTGACCTAACAATGACATGTCCACCACTAAACCATACTCCTAAGCTCCATTTATGTATTTCTGAATGCTGCCAGGGATGGTGATTCCAATACTTCCCTGGGCAGATTGTTTCAATGCTTGACTGCCCTTTCAGTGAAGAAATTTTTCCTAATATCCAATCTAAACCTCCCATGGTACAACTTGAGGCCATTTCCTTGTGTCCTGTTGCTTGATACCTAGGAGAAATTAAAGACTAATTATGAATAACCCCAAAAGGGAGATAATGAAGCACAATGGGCAAATGTATCCATATTTCAGAGACAGAAAAGTCCATGCATGTATCAAATAAGAAAAAAATAATTCACTACAGGATGCAGAGGTAACTCATCAATGCTTTTACCATTAAAACTAACCAACAGACTCACAGGATCAAGAGGTGTTATGCAAAAGGGGAAGAACACAAAGATCCTGTCTACAGAAAAACTTGAGACATTCTATATATTATATAACATAAGGATCTATGTCTCTCATGAACATCTGAGAACAGAAAGCACAGGCTTCAAACTGTTGCTTGTCCCTAACTTTACCCTATTTCTCCCCCACTTCCATCATCCTGTTTGTCTTAGAAATTCTTTCAGCTGTAAATGGTTGGAGACCAGGAACATCATCTGTTTGCCCTGTTCCTATAGTCTTCCTTACACATCTGCATCTGGCCACCGTCAGAGCCATGACCCTGTGCTGGGACACCCTATTGTCTGACCTGTTATAGGCAGTCCTATGATCTAGAGGCAATTACAGAGAAAGGACGTGTACTGGAATCAGGAATGCTGTGAGTAAAAGCACACTGAAAGCCTGTTTACTATGAACTGTGTGCACCATCAAACACTGCTCAGTGTGTGGACATTAAGAAAAGCACAAAGACTGCATCATCTGAGTTTGAAGTGCAAATGAAGTGCATTTATACCTATTTTTATCTCCAAATATCTCACTTGCTGGAATTATGGTCTGTAGGAAAGCTGGTTTCTTGGACTTCCCCCACCATAGACTTTATAGGATCTTTTCACCCTCCCACTGTCAGACACTGCAAGAGCAGGATCTGCTTGGCTGAGAGAGTGCCCTGTGAAAGTTCTTGCAGAGATGGCATAGAACTTGCTCTGCAGTCTTGCTCTGCCAGGGATGTTCTTGCTTGGGCTGGGAAAATTATGTGGGAAGCAGTGTGGATTAAACTGCAATGGAAGGATTGTTTTCTGGACATCCTTCCACCTGCAGCCCTGAAACTTACCTTTCTCCCTGCCTACGTCTGCTGTGTCAGTGTAACTCCCTATGCACTTAGAAAGGTGGAATTGGTATTGGAAGTATTTCCTTGAAAAATATTGGAAATGCTTTTTTCACCGTCTTCTAACGAAATTTAGCACCTGNAGTCCTCTGTAGCCACACACTGTTAACTAAAAACTTTTAGCCAAAGAGAATTAGGAGGAGGTGGAAATGTCAAGGTAGTTAATCACAGCTCCATTGCTTCAGTTTGTATTCTGCTTTAGGCAATCAATATTCCCTTCTTTCTCAGCTACCTTATCTGGAAAATGAGGTAATACTCAACTCACAGGCAGGCTGGGACAGTGAATTAGGCTGTTGTTTAATGCATGGAGTGCCCCAACATGCTGTAGAAGTATTAGGAATGGTTACTATGTGAGAGAGGGAACTACTTAGAAAACAGTTTCTTTGATCTGAATTCCCTTTTAACATCAAAGAGTTGGGATAACCTAGGGCCCACATTTATCAAGCACTCTGGCACTGTTCTCAGTGGAATCAAGTGTGACACAAAATTCTTCAAACCGTTACCAAGACCTTCTGTGGGATCCCTGAGAGGTCAATGGGAACTGTTGGATTTCAGTGTGGAGGTAAGATGATGTAGCTAAAGGAAGCTACCTGGAAAAACAAGAAGAGCAGCCAATGGAAAATTCACTCAACTCTGTACAAATTTGTGTCATTGGCATAGTAACACAGGTGGAAATTCAGAGATAATCTCAGCTGGTTATTGCTGTCTTTAGAGTGACAGATGAACAACGGTCAATACAAAAGCCCTGCATGGTAGGCAAGTGATCAGCAAGCTGGAGACAGGGGTCAGGACAGCATGTGAGAGGTCTGTTTGCTACTGCCACTTTGTGGGACACAACCAGCTTTGCCTCCCTGCCAGAAATAGCCATGATGAAAGTACCCTTCACAGGTTTTACAAAAAAATAGTTTCTTGGAGTTAAATCTGTGCTTGGAAATGATTTGGTTAATTTGTCTGCTTTTGCACTGAAGTGGACACTGAGCATTCAAAGTATCTGTTCTGCTGGTTCAGTCATCAGACCAGGAACCCTGAGAAAGCCAGAGAGCAAACACCATCCTAACCCAGGAGAGCTGCTGCTGTAGTGACTGTCCAACAGCTGGCTGTGTCACCACCTTCTCATTTCAGTGATGGAACACATGATATGGCTCAACAGATTAGGAGACAACTACACTTGGGAAACACTTTATGACGGAACAAATCACAGCTCAAGCCAGTACTATTTCATTAACACAGCTTAGCTATAAGGGCTGTTCCAAAGCGCGGACACTGAGATCAATCTCAAGCCTGACGTCAAAGCTCGGTCATCCTCTGATCAGAGAGAGAGTGGACCAATAGCACATGTTTAAATGTGTCACTGTTACCCCGTGACAAAGTTGTGTCCCTCATCACGGTAGACAAAGGTACATTCTTGGGTAATGTCATTCATTGTTCAGTTAGGCATCTCTAAGCAGGATAAGTTCCCCATAAACATTTGAAGTATCAAAGTCTAATACTGGTTTTCTGGTGTGCTCCTGAAAACAGGTTTTCTCAAAATCTCTTTTCTGACCAAGGTTTATAAAACTAATCTAACTTTTCTAGTCCTCCCCCTTTACTGGAAACAATGTCCCATCCTAACCATCCCACCTAATGGGTAAAGCACAGCTTAATGTTCTTCCTCACTTTGATGGTTTGTGGTCAGTTTCTTGTGACAAATTACAGGTTCTGGGGCCCTGTGTCATCAGGGGCACAGCTGTTAGCTCACCAGTAACACTGAAAGTCTTTCTGGCATGTATTTTGCAGCCTTCAGGGGTTTTTTAAAGAGCAACCTTCATAACTTTTGACATGTTGGGTAAGAGGGGGTGGATGCAAAGGTAAACAGTCACACTGTGGGAGTTGCCAAATCAAACCCAGGGATGTTGGCAGGAAGGTGAGTGAGGGAGAACAACTGTGCTGGGACAACACTCAGAGCAGAGAGAACTCTCCTACACTGAGGCTTCAGCCTATCCTGAAATAACTGTTTTTATCCTTCTTTATCCTAATAACCATTAGGTACTAAGTCTGCTTTGGTACAGAATGCATAAAACATTGATCTTTGCTGTCAACTTTGTAAACATTTTCACAATGTTTGTCTCCCTTGCCACTGTGTTTCTCTGAGAGTTCCTATAGGTGAATAGGAACTTTAACTTTTTTACTGCATTTCAGGGCTGGATATGGCTCTGATATGAGCTGAGCAGAAGCTCAGCCATTTCTCATCACATAATCCCTTTTCTGTTCCTTTCCCCGTCCTTTTCCAGCATTTTGATCTCAGGATGAAAATTAAGAATAAATGTTAAAGAACTTGTTCTTACTTAGAGACATGATGCGCACAACTTCTGAGGAACAATCCCAGCTTGACTGCCACATGAGACAAGTTAGAAATACAAAAGGACTTCCTGCTCTGACAAAAGAAGGTTAGTCTGATTTTCTGGCATATTTAAAATTCATGAGTCTGTCCCTTCCCGAAAATTAGAATATGGATCAAAACTAAAGAAGTAATAGAAGAAGTTGTTTGGAAATATTCTTAGTTCCTTTCCTGCAATAAATTTGGGTAATTTTCGAAGTTTTATCTGTCATCATGACATATCTATTGCTCAGGAGCTGGGGCATTAAGAAAAGCAAAAATGGAGGTTTATTGCTCACACACACATGTAAATCATGCAAGTTAGCAGCTCTGGGTAGGAATCTACAGCTCCTGATGGCAACATCGTCTTCTGCTCACTCTGCAAATAAGGTCACCTGAATATTTTAAAGAAAAGGGCTTTCTTTTTTTTCTTTCCCTGCCTGATATTTTTACACTGCAATCCTGAGTGTCAGGTCTATTTCTGTCAAAAAATTGTTTTTGTGAGCTTATCCAGTCCTTAGCTGGAGGAGTTTAATTTTTGTGTTGTTTTTTTTCTTAACACGGAGTCATTTTCCCCTCCAAGAGTTCATTTAGGCCTCAGATAAAGGCAACAGAAGAAACAACTAAGGCACAGAATTTTAAGCAGCCTAGAAAAATCCCCCCTCTTGACCAATTGAGTAATCTTAGTTTTGACTGCAAGTGCCTGTTGCTGCATTCCAAGAAATACAGGGAATACATAATGAAGGAGAAATAGGAGTTCCTTCTAGCTTTTTGTATTTATTCCTACATTTTTTTATTTAGCATATAAAAGCCCTAAACTACAATGTTTTCTCTCTTTTCCAAGCCACTCCTGAAGAGAAATTTCTGACCTTTAATACTACAGTTTCAACATGATGTTAACTTCAGGTAGTTTAATCACTCAAGGTAGCAATCTCTACCCTCAACAGAAAAAAAAAAAGAAGAAAAAAGCAGAAAATATGTCACTTTTTAGTGTATGAAAGGAAACACAAAGGAGAAAAACCTTAACCTCAGATGAGTTTTGAATTATGTATGGTTTATATTCCCCTCCTAAAATGCCAAAGAAGCAACCTTAAAGCCTCTGAGCTTCTGAAACAGAAGGGCCTGTATATTTCCATCCTCCAGTTCTGTGCCCTAGGTAGAACCTGCAAGACCTGCATTTCTCCCTTCTCAAAATCCGAGAGTTCCCCAAATCCCTTTGTGAGCTGATTACATGATGGAGGAGAAGGACTGAAAGTTTTCTCAGCAAAGTCTTTGGAACAGCTACTTTATTTTTCCAGACCTACGCATTCTACGTAAAGCAAAAATCAATGTGAAAGCACTTCCCGCAGGCCTTTTAAGCCTCAAATTCTCAGCAGGAACACTGCTGTTCTAGCATTCAGTCCTGATTCTCTATAGCTTGATGATTTGCAGTGAGATTATCCCATTTCTTTGCTGTACTGCCAACACGTGGCAGATGTTGCTAGGTCCCAAAAGAGTAGGAGCACTGGTTTACTGCAAGCACAGGAATGTGCTACTGTTCCCCAACAGCAATCTAACCCTGTGGAGTCAGCCCAGCACCAATCCCCATTTGCCAGTTCTCTGCCCCAGAACTTTTTATCACCAATTTCTTGAGTTATGGACCTGTTCTCTAACCATGTGCTAGACATTAGCAGGGAACACTGATGACTTCCTTAACAGTTCTCTGGGTCACAGCATTATCTTGCCTGGGCAAGTCTGTCTCAGGGATATTTAACTGCATTTTCCATCCCCAGCTCTGGCTGGGTGCTAATCACTCATTTGCCATACGTGTGAGAAAACCACTGACATCCAACTCTCTAAGAAAGGTCCTAAAACATGTGAGCTGGCCTGCAGAGTAAGGAAATGCATTGGTTAGGCAAATAACAGTACATGTGGACAACTGCGTGGATCTGACAGGAAGCTACACCTTCACTGGTTCTAATGTGATTACTCAGTGCAAATACACTCCTTGAAGGCCAATTCTAGGAACCCTTTCTGGCCAGCCAGTGGTTTGGTGACTTCATGTTGGACGAATGTGTTGGAATTCTGAAAAATAAAGATACTTATTTTTATGCAAAAAAGAATGAGGGATGTCTTACAAGGGCATGTAGTGATAGGACAAGGAGGAATGGCTTCAAACTGTAAGTCAGTAGATTTAATTAGGTATTAGGCAGAAATTCTTTACTGTGAGGGTGGGGAGGCCCTGGCACAGGCTGCCCAGAGCAGCTCTGGCTGCCCCATCCCTGGCAGTGTTCAAGGCCAGGCTGGACGGGGCTTGGAGCAACCGGATCTGGTGGAAGGTGCCCCTGCCCACGGCTGGAGGTCGAAACGAGACGATCTTTTAAGTCCCTTTCAACCCAAACCATTCTGTGATGCTATGATTCCACTCTAAACTTCTACTCTTGGCATAACCTGTTACGAGAACCACAGGACTAGAAACACAGATAATTCTTACACCGATTTGGGATTTTCCTATGCATTCGCCGTGCACAGCCCAGCACCAGCACCCCTCACTCCCAGCTCCCTTCGGGGCTGCCCTCTCCCTCCGCGGAGCAGGGGCCGGGCACGCCCGGGAGCGCCGCCTCGGAAGCGTTCTGGAGGCTGCTCTGGCGGCCATTTCGCCGCGGGTCTCGGCCGCGGGAGGCACCGGGCGCNTCGGGGCCACGTGGGGCGGGAGTGGGGCGGCCGCGGGCGCAGCGCGTCCCGCAGACGGCCCGGGAGCCCCGCCGCGCTCAGCTGCTGCACGCCCGCCCTCCGGCCCTCGCCATGGCCCCCGCCGAGATCCTCAGCGGCAAGATTGTCTCCGGGTACGTAGCGGGGCCGCCCGCCCGCCCTGCCCGCAGCGCTCGGCCCGGTTCCCTCGGGCGGGAAAGTCTGGGAGCCGCGGGGGTTTTCCCCTTCGGGAAGGGACCGCTGTGACCTGGAAGCTGAGGCGTGCCCCGGCGGCCCCCGGGTGTGCTGGCAGCGGGATGGGTCTGTGGGGGCTTTTGCTCTGGCTCTGTGGACGAAGCAGGTTTGGAGACACCCTAAAGCTTTTTCACTATGCTGTAGCCAAAGCTCGCTTCTTCCTGGCTGTAAACTGGAAGTTAGTAGGCGAAGTACAGTATTAAAGGTCTTAAGGAGAATGTAAAGTGCTGTCAGCGCTCCAGAAAGAACCAAGAAACCAGCGGTGCGTCTGGTGGGGTGTTGGCAGCCCCAGCGAGCACCTGGTGACTGCTCAGCATCGATGAGATGAGATGAGATGAGATGAGATGAGATGAGATGAGATGAGATGAGATGAGAGCCCAGGCAGGGGTGAAGCTGCTGGCTGACCTACAGCTTCTGTGCGTGTAAGCTGGGCTGTTGGGATGCTTTGCGAGCAGGAGTTGGGAACATGTGCTTTAGGTATGGGCTCTGTGTTCATGCTGTACAGACATCGATTCTTCCTCTTCAAGGCAAAGTACGATAATGTGCATGTTGGATAACACACAGCTGAATGTTCACAGGTGTCCTGCCAAAGCTATTTAAAAGATTTGGGAGACCTTGAAGGAAAGAGTGTTCTTGTACTTTTCAGCATTTACTTAGGTGGCAAGCCCTGGGTGTAGGTGAGCTTGTGTTGTGTCTTTTAATTTGCTTGTTTTTCCTGCTGCCACTCTACATACGCATCTCTAGGAAAGCCAAATAAATTTCCCTATCCCTGGGGAAAATGCAGTGTAATGGTTCTGTTATATTCTGTGCAAACAGGGTTTGGTTAGGTAGGTTCATTGGGTACCTCCTGTTGATATAATCACGGAATTCAGACAGAAAGGGTAAATTTGAAAAGGCATAACACAATCTCAGCAAAGCAGTTAGTCTTCCTCTTAGGTGTTGCTATGTATGACACAGCTACATCTAACCAACAGTGGAGCACTTCTGAAAAGTAGGCCTAATGTGTCTTGAATCTGAATATCCACGAGGAAAGGCTGCTTGCATGTTTTTTACCTGGTAATGTTTGGCCCCGTGCCACCTGTGTGTTGCAGTCTCTCAGTCTTACATGCATGATTCCACCTGATCCTTTTGGCAGTGTTGGGGCCAGCACGCTCTGCAGTGCCTGTGCCTGCTGCTGGTGGGACTTGATGCATTTGCCTGTTGCAGGTTTCTTTTCTGTCATAGAAAGTCATCCTGAAGTGCAATAGGTCCTGGAAAGATGCTAGTTTGGGTACAATGATCATTCACGTTAAAACTTTCAGCTTCCTTGGCATGGCATGTTGCGTTACTTAATGAATTTTATAGATACAAGGGTGAATTTTTGTATTTCTGTTTGTTTTCTGTATTATAGAAGCAGCTATAAACCAGCAGTTTTCAGAGGTGGGGACATTCATGATGTGCAAATACCTGGGAAGAGGCATGAGCTTTTAACAGGCACATACAGGAGAAAGGTTTGATTAACTTCCAGCACATCTCTTAAGGTGTTTGGCTGAAGTGTGTCTTCCAGAATCATCAAATCTTGACCTGAAGACACCATAAAATGGAAAAATAATGGCAGTTGTCCAGCTGTCCTTCAGTTGCTGTATTTGTGTCCAGTATGGCAAAAGCATCACCTGCTCCATGTGGGCCTTAGGTAGTTCTGCCTTTTCCTAGTGGAGTACTTGAAGGAGTCATGAGGAATTGGGCTCTCCACCCTGGAGACACCTGTCCCTTTCTTCCAGACCCCTAGAGAAGTGCAGGTACAAAGGATTCTCACTATCCAGAGTTCACCTCCAGGCCAAGAGTCTGGCAGCAGCAGCAGAAGTGATAGGCATGTGGTTTTTCTAGGAACTCTCAACTGAACTGCCTGTTGTAGAAAGGGAATGTCCCTGACTTTACATCAACTGCAAAACCTTTTCAGTTACTATCTTGTAGAGGGTGGGTTTTGTTACTTTACCCTTTAATCGAAGAAAATGTTTGTTTGTGAGTCAGTCAAATATTGACAAATGAGTTGAATCAAACAAGTAGTGTTCCAGCTATGTAATGCTGGGTTTCTGTGTGTGTTTTAAATCAAAACTCATAAGTATTGTGAACTTTCTCCTCCAGCCACCAAACACCCCTTCCTCAAAACAGATGAAGAAAATACCTAATTCAGTCATGCCAGCTGTTTAAACAAAAATCAGGTAGATACTGGCATTCTTATTCTTGTGAAACATGTAAAGAGAATAAATACTTTCAGAGAGTTTCCTTGTCTCCATAAATAAGGAAAACTTGATGAGGTGATAAAACTAGTTCATACCTTAGAAAGTGTTGGAAGGCTCAGAAAAGGTGCAAAGGAAAATTGACATTTTCAGTGGCTTTGAGTACTACCTGTGAGGATGGAGAATGTGGTTAGGCTGGGCATGGGAAGGAGAATGCAGCAGACATTGTTTTCTGTTTAGGATTTTGATGTTAATGCATCTTCTGTGAGTACAAACAAGAAGGCTAGACAGTGTGTGAAATATTTTAAGTATTGGATAGGTTATGCTATCTGAGTTGGCTATTTATCTCAGGGTATCTTTCCTCTGCTACTCTGAGTGGCTGTTTAGTAATTCTGCCTTAGATTTGCTACAAGTTAAATTTGCCTCATTGGCAAATGAGTTACAAAAGATGAATTATTGTGTAACAGTACAGTAAACAAATGACTAATGAGAGGAAGAGAAGCAGTGCTTTAAGTATGCACGATATGGCAGGTTGAGGGCAATAAAAATACAATGTTCTCCACCTTTTGTTGCTGATATTCCCTGAAAAAAAACCCAATCTCTGTTTCTGTGTATAAAAGAGATACTCAGAGCAAAACATGGTAGTGGCTCTTCTTTACAGTTTATGTCCACTGCAGTGAGCTGTGTGTTCAGGCTTTACCATCTGAAAGAGCCCGGGTTTGGACACCTCTGGCTCGGCCTGAAGTGGTTGATAGCACCAGGAGTGGACCAACATTTCTGCTCTGGAAGAGTGGCTGATGAGTTGTGATGGCAGGGAAGACTTAGCACCCCTCACAGCCCCTAGGTTGGGCCAGGTAGTGCTTTGGGTTTAAAGTGCTCGATAAAATGATGATCAGGCTCATCTTATAACTGGAGATAACAGTGCAGTAAACAACTCCTCAGCCTTTTCACTCTGGGCCTTAAATGTTTTTTTTTTTGGAGTTCCTATTGAAATTCCAGGTAAATCTAGTCTGAAGTGGAAAAAATTCCCTAATCTGTGAGCTCTCTTTTACCAGATCCTACCCACGATGTTTCAGGCTTGCTCTGAAGGGTCTCACACCGTGGATGGGCTGAGTTAAAGGGAACTACCAGTGCCATGGGGTGGCCCCAAATATGAGCAAGAACCCCTTGTGTTCAGTGCTGTGCGGACACTGAATTAAAAAAATGGGACCCTGTTCCAAAGACTTGATAAGAGAGGAGAGAACATTGTCTGGTGGACAACAGGGCTGCAGATCTGTGATTTGTGCACATCAGCACCAGCTTACAGGAAGGGTAAAGAGCAAGTGGGGACTGCCATGTCCCCTTTTGGAATGAATGAAATCTCAGTATCACTCCTTGTGAAGACAAATCATTGTAGATAGGTCTTAAGAGTATTGTCTGGAGTGCTTGCAGCCCCACAGAGGTGGATTGAGTCCTTACCTATTGCGCTTGTGTTTTCCTGTGATTAAATCACCCAATAGTAGGGTATTGTATGCAGTATCCATTTTGGGAAGCAGACGTGATTAGTGTCATGGATGTTGCAGCGTGGGAACATGGTATCATACCTCATGTTTGGGGCAAACTTTTCTAAGTTTTAAAGACTCAGCTTTGTGTTAAATTCTGTTGCTCTGTTGTCAGCCATCCACATTTGCAAAGTGCCTCAGTTGCTGCCTGTCTCTCAGACCCACCTTGGATTGAAGTTCTGGACATGCTGAAAAAGCATCCAAAAAAGCAGAAATGTCTTCGTGTGTTTATCTGGTCTGAAGAGAGCTCATGCAAGTATTTGAGCTGACACAACCAAAAAGGTGGTTAAAAAACCTTGTGAGTGTGGAAGTGGTAGAAAGTAGCAGGTATTTTTCTAGGAGATAATGACAGTGTGCCAGGAGTATGCAGTGGTGGAGCATGAGACAAGAGGGTGGGAGACTTGTGAACTCATTCCAGCTCTGTTGTCTAAATGATGTCTTCCTGCAACTGGAGCCATCTGTTGAATTGCCAGCAGTGTTCAGATGGTCTTTCCCAAGGTATTTCCTATCCCAGTGCCACTTCATTGAGCCAACCTGTGACTTCCCTCAGGAGAGACTCCTCTGAGCCTCCTTTGGGTACAAGTGGGATGTTCTGTGACATTCTTCTTTGCAGCTCCTTCACAGCATTTTAAGATAATGCAGTTGTCCTGAGCTAGGACATGGTGCCATGGTGGTTTGGAGATGGGAATGCTTGTTTTTCCACATTGTGGTGTTGGTCATGGGAGCAACAGGAGGTGAGCAGTGGCAGTGCTGCAGGCTGTAGGGAGGAATGGCTGCAGGGACAACAGACCAGGATGATGCAGGACCTAGGGAGGACCATCAGCCTCATGCAGCCATTTCTGCAGGGCTGCAGCAGGAGCATTTCTGCTGCGTGTTTATGAAACCCCTGGGGAATCTGTGATCCAGGCAGTAAAGCCAAACCCTCCTCTTTGGGGACAGGCGTCTTCTGGAGCATCACTGTCTCTGAGGAGATATTTGCCAGGTCCTATGTTTGGCACTGTTTGCATAGACCCTGGACCTTGTTACTCACAGAAGGGACAGAAACATGGCCTGGTGTCATCTTCAGTAGGATGCTGTGTGTGCTCACCAGCTGAGCAATGTGTGTCCATAATCCCACAGGAAGGTGTGTGGGGTTCTGCTGACATGGGAGCAGTGTTCTCTCCATTTACAGCAGAGCTGGAGCAGTGTGGTTTGTCCTTTGTTTGAATTTCTGGGAAATTCACTTAATAAATTTAAATTCAGCTCACTGCTGCAGTCTACAGAAAGAAATGCTAACAAGTTCTTTAATCTTTGGAGCTGGCTATTGCACTGTATGCTTAAAACCATGTGCTGTCCTTAACCTGTGTGGACCCTGGACTTTTGTTTGCTGCATGAGTTTGTTTGTGTAAGGGCACGTGGGCACAAGAAGGGGCTTAGAGTCAGAGAGAAGGCTTTTGGAGAAGCAGCCACATAGAATTGCAAATTTTTTGTTTGAAGACTTGAAAGAATTTTCATACAGCTAGTAAAAAAGTGTTGATTTATCAATATGAACTTTTATCTTTGGGAAGGCCTGAGGTCCACAATAGAATTTTGCAGACTCTGTAACTAAATAGCTGCTGGCTTCCAAAAATTATTTTTTATGGTTTTTGTGAGTCTGTGGAGTTAAAACTATTTTTTTTTCTTGTATTTTCTCTCAAACCTTTGCCCCTGTGGGTTTTGTGACCACTGGAGAGCAGTGGCACCCAACACTAGGTGGCTGTCTAACAAGTGATTTCTTGATGCTGGGCTCCTAAAGCAAATCAGCACTGACAGCACCACGTTTGTGTGTTTGTGTGTGTTACCCTTCTTCTGGAGCTGAAGGGGAAGCGAGCCAGTGCCTAATGACAGAAAATGACAGCAATGTAATATGTGAATATTGTGGCTGCTGGGGGTAAAAGCACACCACAGCCCTGCTTCACAGAGGAAATTGGGTGGGCTCATTTCTCTTCAGCTGAGAAGAGTGGAATAAAAGTAATAACTAAAGCTGAGACCCTTTCTAATTGATTGTCCCTTATGAGGGCTTTGTTGCATCATAAATTATATTATATTAAATGCTTGTTGGCATTTCTTTTTGTTTGCTGGCTACAAACCAGTGCTGCCCTTTCCTTACTGGAACACCAGAGACTGTTCTCAGAAATAGTTCCCTTGGAGAGCTGCCCACAGCCCTCACTCACAGCCTACATGCAGGGGGTTTCTGATACTCCTTGGGATTGTTGTGGTGTTGTTACGGGCTGCTCATGAGCCAGCTCAGGTGCCTCCCTAGGGGCTTCCAGCTGGAGTGTAAGGAGAGGCAGTGGGGGATTTGTCTACCCAGCAGATGAATTTTTGTCACTTAAGCACAAAGAATTGCTGGGATAAGGTTTTCTATGACATTGTTTTCTGAACTCATCAGCTGGTCCTGATGTCAAGTCTTCTACAGAAGTGACAGCCAAGAGAAGGCTCAGAACTACTGTTTCTTGAGTAAGGCTGAAAACTGCTGCTTCCACTGAAGCTTAAGAGACTTTGAACCACTTGGCCAGATGCAAACACCTATAAATACTCTGAACCCATTCCTCAGGTACAGCAGAGCTCTGACCACATGATTCAGGATGCAGCAGGAGAGATGCATGATTTGGGATGTAGCTGGAGGCTGTGACTCCCTCTGAGATGAGACTTAAAACAGCCTTAGGGCTGCTTCTAGCTGGGCCAGCTGCAGCTGTCCCCTGGGATCAGTGCTGCTGGGTTGAGAGAGCTGTGTGCTGCTCCCATTTCCCTGTCTTCCTGCCTCTGGCATTTCTAATTTGGAGCTCATAGTTGCAGGGTAGAGTTGCCTCGCTGGCTATCTGTTTTCCTGGAGTTTCCCTATATGCAGGAATCACAGCCTCCCAGCTGGCATCAGCCACCTACTCTGTCCCTGTAACCTTGCTGTTCACATTTTTGATGTGCACCAACAGCACCTCCTCCCATCTGGGAAGTCTGGTTCCACTTGGGAAGTAGCAGACCTGGTGATACTCATCTGAGGGTAGATGAGCACAAGGAGACCATCTGTGTTTTAAACAAAAGGGTGTTTGGTGCAGGGTAGATTTGCTGAGTGTGGTGGGAGCACCTTCTCATCTCTGAGAACAGGGGGTGGGACACAGGATGACGATCACATGGAGGACAGACCTGTCAAGCCTCTTGTGTCCTGTGAGGTTTTGATTACCTGGCTTTTGCTTCTGAGTGTCTTTTCCCTTTGCAGTGCAGTGTCACAGCCTCCTTCCAGTGCCATGAGCCCGTGAAATGGGCACAACTGGTCAGTTCTTTCAGAATCCTGACTGCCTCTGGTGAGGAGATGGAGCAGTTGGGCCTGGCACCTGCCCTGGTGAAGGATCATGCATGTGGGGCCAGAGAGTGGCTGAGAAATTAGAGAAGGGTGCAAGGCTGGGGTGAGGTGGTAACAGAGCCTTTCAAGCTGCCTGTGGCTGATTTCAGTGGTGGGTACTCGTTATTAAAACATTCCATAGCAGACTGGGTATGAGTTCACATCTGAACTAGAACAACTGATCAGTGCTCTTGTTTCAAAGTTGTGTTTTTTACAATTGTATCCTTAAACTTGCCTTTACTGAAGAGTTGACCTGAGTTGTGTAACCAGGTTTGGTGACTTTTCCTCACCTCTGTCCGCCTTCCATTCTCCTCCCTGCTCTGTCTTTGGGTACCTCCTGCTTGTTTAGTTATTTCCCAGAGTTTTACCATTGTAGATTTATAATCCTTTATCAGGGCAGCTTGTATGACAGTGATGACTGGTGCCTCTGGGATTCAGGTAATTTTAGTATAGCATAGGTGGAAAGAGGATTTCCTTTTGAGAAAGGAGTTTAAAATCCCAGGAGTTTCCATGCCAAATTTAGAACTTTTTTTTTTACCCTTGTATCCAATGAGAGCATGAAGGAGAGGGTGAAAAAGCACAATGTGGAGTTAAAAAAAAATTATATTATTTAAATAAGTTTGAATGAACCTGGTTCCAAAATGTCTTAGTGATTTATGGACATCAATCTTATTTGGAGATTACCGGGAGCTGTTTGTTTGAGGCATAAGTACATGTTTGCCAGTCTGCCCATCTGTCACCTTTCCAACTCCTGACTGTATCAGAACAACTCCATCACTCTATCAAAATTCAGCTCTGTGATTAACTTCTACCTTGTATTTGTTTTCACTTTTTTTTCCCCTCTTCAGACAAGTGAGAGACAGACTAAAGCAGCAAGTTTTTGAGATGACTGAGAAATTTCCAGGCTTCAGACCAGGACTCGCCATCTTGCAGGTATTGTTTGCTTTAATGACAACTACAGAAAATATGAGTTGCTTTGCAGTGGTAAGGGCACAGCTGATGAGCTTCATCAAAGCTGCCTTGCAGTTGGTAGCATTTTATAAGGAACAGATGACCTGATGGTAACACAGTCCTGTTATGTCATTTTGCCAAGCGTCAGGGCCCAAAAATTTTTGGTGGTTTTTCAGTTGTTTTATTTCCTTCTCTAGACCCTGTTCTCTGTTGGAGTGTTGTGTTTATGAAATGGTGAAATCAAGCTGCTTGCCTATTAAAAGTGAGCAGTGCTTGTAGACTCTATTCCAAATCTCTGCACTTGAGTGAGCCCCGAACTCTGGCAGCTTTCAGAGATGTGTTTGTATTAGAAATGCTCCACATGGGATGTTTGTTAAGTGATTTGGTCTGCTGTTATGTCAAAACATGGGAGAGATAAGAGGGGCAGAGGAGGGGAGGGAATCCAAACAAAACTAAAGCTACCTTTGGCCAAGATGACTTTGAGTGCAGGGGATGGAACAACATCCAGTTGCAGAATTGGATATCTCTCAGAAGTGAGTAAGTGTTAGAGTCTGCGCAGAAATGCTTGCAGAGGTAAAAAGCACTTGTCAAGTACAGGGGTTTGACCTGTGGCAGTATTTTTTTCCTCTGCAGCTATAAAAAATGGGAACTCTTAGTGCTTAGGTCAGAAGGTGACTAGCAGTAGCAAGTGTCATGTAACAGGAAGGAATTGTGTGTCCACAAAGGACTGGGGGAATGTAAGTGGCTGCTTAGAGAAGTGACTTTAGTCCTTATTCAGTGTTTTGGGCTCCTGCAGAGCTTTTGGTGCCTGTCTGTGGATTGCAGTGCTAATACCACCGTAGCACACAAAGGCCATGCTCCTCTTCGATGCCAGGAACAAATGTGTGCTTGTGTTTTGGGATTCTTTCCTGGTTTTCTTTTCCATTAGCTTTAAGATCGTCTCTATAGAAAATTTGTCTGCGGGTGCTTAGAAGGAAGGAAGGAGGGTCTTTTATTTAAAATTTAGTAGTGCTTTGATGAAAGCTGCTGAACTGTTTGCCTCATAAACTGTCTTCAAAAATTGCTGTCTTGTAGCATTATTGGATTGTTTTCGTGGTGGGCCTGTATTCAGTCCTGGCTTGTCTCAGAGTCCTTTACAACCTGTTTGCCCTTTGGCTGTCTGGCACATTTGTAAGCTGCCAAAGTCTGGGCTTGGGCTTCATCTCCTCACACTAATATTTGCAGCCATCTATTTTTCAGTGAAGTCAGGACAATGAGCTGTTTCGGATACGTAGCACCCCACACATTATGTGCTCTTTACTTGGGAGGCATCTGGTGTCCTCTGAGCTCAGAGAATAAGTCTGTTAATCTTTGGCTTTTTGTTCTGAAGTCAGTAATTCTTTATTCACACAATATATGTTTGCTGCTATCTCCTGCTTCTCTGCCCTGTATGAGGCAAACCTTTTCCTAAACCCAGCAGACTTTAGGGGGAGACAGCCCCTTTATCTATGCCCAGGGAGGAAGAACCAGTGTGTTCTGGAGGATCAGGTAATGCAGTCACCCCTGCATCTTGTAATCTATGTGAGAACCAGGGATGGCTCCCATGTACCAAGGAACAGGGTTTCAAGAGCTTCCTTATCAGCTTTTCCTTATTTAACCCCTATTTTTTTAAGGTTAGGAGTATTACCTTTAACAAAACATACTGGATGATGCAAGTGGTCTCCTGAAATGCAGCTGTACTGTAAGCACCCAATACTGCCAAAAAGTGCAGGCATTTGTTCCACTTGCTGCTTTCTCTTTGTGCATCACTTTGTCCTTGTTTTGTTTTTTTTGTTTGGCAGGGAAATTCTCAAGTTTCAAAACAACAGTGGAGGAAATGTCTCCATCAAAGCACACATGTGCATAAAATTAAGATTCCTGGGTATCAAAGAGGCCCAACTTTTCTGAAAGCCTTAATTAGATAATTGAATGTTATCAGCACCTGCTGATCATTTTAATTAGCTAAGGATTTAACTTTCTCAGATCAGATGGCAGGCAATGTTTTCTGCTTTGGCGACCACTGTGTTTCTAAGGTTTTTCAACAGGTGCAAATGGTCTTTGTGTAGGAGATCAGACAACTTGTCTTTAGCTGCCTCTTACTTGAAAGAACTTCCTGTTAGCTCCAGCTGCTTATATCCTCTATCAGTGTGTTTTACAGTTATTCAGGAATAACTCCATGTCCTTGATGTAGATCCAAGGAAGCTGAGGGTTAAGCCCATCTCGTGCTGTGTCTGGGTCTCTATTCTGTGCTGTAATTCAACTGTCTTTTCATCCTTAGGTTGGAAATCGGGATGATTCGAACCTCTACATTAACATGAAGCTGAAGGCTGCTGCTGAGGTAATGCCTGGACTTTCAGGACTACTTTTTACCCTCCTACAGTTGGTCAAATCTGAATATGAAAAACCAGATGCAAGTCAAATAGTTTTGTCTAAGCTTTACCAGTATTGGAGGAACCAGTGTTGGCCTGAGTTCTCTGTTACAAGGATATAGTGCAGGTGTGTAACCTCAGAGCCAAATGGGGTGCTCTGGTCACAGCAGTGTGGGTTGGTGCCACTTTTTGTGTGATCATCACAGATTATATTTGTCTGAAGTGCTGATGTCTTTCCTGACCTGTGGCCTTGTCCTTATCTTCCCTGAATGTCTTGTGCCTGCAGTTGCCTTGTGCTTGTCAGAGGTATAACATTACATGCTACAACAGGGCAGGAACACAGATGAGTCCACTTTTCCCTAGGTGGTACCTGGCATTTCTGCTGGCATTTTAAGGCAGTGTGCTGTCAAGCAAAGTTGATGTTGTTCATGTCAAAAGGTGAATAGGACAGTTAAAGGACAGACTAAGTAGGCAAAGCACTAATCCTTCTTTGATGGTATTTCTAAATTGTAGGACTTGCAGCCTCAGGAACAGGAGATAGACCTGGGAAATGTGACAGAATGCAGCTGTGATTTAACTGGATAGCTAGATTAGCCATATCAATTGGATGTCAATTCAGAAATCAGATAATTTCTTGTTATTCTCATTTGCAGATCGGGATCAGCGCCAATCACATAAAACTGCCAAACACAGCAACAGAAGCTGATGTAAGTAATATAGCCAGTGATGAAAAAATACATAACTTTGGTTTTGAGCTCAAGGTATCTTTGCCCTGTCGTTGTATAAAAAAGGACTACTTGCCTATTGATATTAACTAATGAAAAAAGAGTTGGAACGTGGTGAGGTGTTTTTGTGGTTTTTTTAAAGAAAACGAAAACACTACAGTGTAAAATTTTGAGACTTTTAGAGCTTTTTTTTTAAATAAAAAATGTAAGTGGTTTATACTTTTTGGTGGAAAAACTAAACATAAAGTGCATATCTTTTAATCCAGGTTGGATTATGTTTTTTCCTTTGTGTCAGTCGTATTTCAGTTTATAAGCCATTAGTGTTTTGGTCTTTGCTGTTGTAGGTGCTCAAGTGCATTGCCTCTTTGAATGCAGACCCAGCTGTCCATGGCTTTATAGTGCAGCTGCCGCTCGACTCCAACAAACCCATCAACACAGAAAAAATAACCAATGCTGTTGCACCTGAGAAGGATGTGGATGGGTAAACTGAGTTCACCCCTGGAGAGCATGACAGCTACTCCAGAAAGAAACCTCTTTTATTTATTTTCTCTTGAGCAGTGAGGGTGGGTATCTTACTTGGCCTTTATTCTTTCAAAATACAGCTTAAGTAGCATCAATGCTGGGAAACTCTCTAGAGGGGACCTTGGAGACTGCTTTATTCCTTGTACACCAAAGGGATGCATGGAACTTATCAGGCAGACAGGTAAGGAGGTTTCATACATTATTCATGAGTGCAGTAGTCTTCAATAAGTGTAGAAATTACACACATTGCAAGGCTCTGCTTCACAACTTCTGCTGAGATACCCATTTCATCTCTGCTGCCTTAGATAGTAAAAGAACTAGATTAAAATGGTCTTGCCTTCCTCCCTCCCAAATGCAATTCCCTACCACACACAACAAAGAAAAATAGTATGCTGAAGTTCCAGGGCCAGACTTAAACTGACCAAGACTCCAGAGCTGTTTGAGTTAGTGTGTACCAGGCTGCACAGTGACCTCTTTTTTGCTCTCTCTGTGGTGCAGGTGTCCAGGTGGCAGGGAAGAGAGCCGTGGTGATCGGTCGCAGTAAGATCGTGGGTGCTCCCATGCACGACCTGCTGCTCTGGAATAACGCAACAGTCACCACGTGCCATTCCAAGACCTCCACCCTGGCTGAGGAGGTAAGGGCAGGCTGGAGTTACTTGTTCCAGGCCACTGCTGCTCCATGCACATTGCTGCTCAGCATGTTGCTGCTGTGAGTCATTAGGTCTGGGGTGTCTTTCATCTGAATTGGTTTCCCAGTCCTGCTCATTGCGTGGTTATGTAAATACTTCTGCTGGAATAGGATCTTGATTATTTTTGGGACTTAATTAGAGGGGTTTAATTATAACAATAAAATTATTATTTTTGTTGTCTTTGAGCAAGTGCTGAGAATTTAATTATCCCTTCCTAGTCTCCATGTAGGGCTTGGCAAAACAGCATATGTTTTTGTTGTTTTGGGGTTTTTTTACTGAAAAGGCCAGGTGAGGTCTTCTGCTCTAATGGCTGAGAAATGTTAGGCCAGATGATTTCTCGGTTGGTTTGTTTTTTTCAGTGGATTTTCTATGACAGGGAGTTGGTACCATTTTCCTCTTCAGCAGTGAGAGTGACAGAAATAGTGTTTTGCTGTGCTGCCACCTACTTGGATTTCGTAGAGCCATCAGCACTGCCAGGCTCTGTAGGCAAGTATTAAAGCTGAAAAGGGAGTAGGAGTGTTTGAATATAACTCGCAAAGTAGATCAGAAACACTGCAATGCTTCATGCCGTTAAGTTGCTGTTCAGTAAGACCATCATTAGGTTGACTAAAAATTGAAATACTAATACTTAATGAAATCTTAAAAATAGTTAGCCTCCCTTGAAGATTAAAAGAAAAAAATTCCAAGGGATAGCAGCTTCCTAAGCAAATGTGAATGAAGCAGTGCAGGAACTGACAACGAGCTTTAGTCTGAGTCTTTAACACCAGCTTCATGACTGGATCTGTCAAATTTACTGAGTAGTCCCTGAATGAATATTAGTGCTGAAATACAGTCAGCTTCCCCTGGAGTTGTGTGTTATGCAGTCCTGGACATGAAAAGTACAAGACAGTGCTGTCACAAGTGAAGTGCTGCTTAGTTCTGTGCAGGGGTTGTTCTTGGCTGAACGAGATGAGTTCTTGCTGTCTGATGAGTGCTGGGTATATTTCTAGCACTGAATGTGCAGGGATATTTGAAGGGAGGAAGAGAAGAATATTCAGAAGGCTTTAATTTTATCTAAATGTAGCCTGTATGATCCACTTGGGAATCATGGATGAGTTCAGAGGAGGTTGTGAAGTGTTGACTAGCAATAGTTCAGGGTAGGAGTGTGAAAAGAGGCCATAATTTCTAGCTGCAGGAATTTGTCCTTGCCAAGGAACTGGCAGCTACCTTCAACTGCTGACAGTGCCCTTCCATGCCTCCAGTGGCAGTGGGTGAGCACAGTTTCACTGCAGCTGAAGCTGATCTAAGTTGCTGCAGAAGCAGCTCTGCATTTTCCCATTGCCAGTGTGTTACACAGTTGTTTGTTGTTTTTTAAATTTTTTTGTAGGTTGGCAAAGCTGATATCCTGGTGGTTGCAGCTGGTAGAGCTGAAATGGTAAAAGGTGAATGGATCAAGCCTGGTGCAATTGTAATAGACTGTGGAATTAACCACGTGCCAGGTGTGTGGGTAATGTATAACAAGTGGGGATGTGTTTGTTTGTATATAAATGCAGTTGCTAAGTTCATGAATACTGTTTCCTTGGTGTCTCTGGTCCACATGGACTTCTTTCTCTTGTAAGTCTGTCTTAATTAGTGATGGCAACCTCTGACCATGCCAAAGTCAAGAAAACACTGGTCTGAAGTACTCTCCTAAAGCAGATCAGTGGCAGTTTTGATTCTGCTTTCAACAAGGCTAATGATTAACAGAGGAAAGAGGAGGCCTAAGATATATTGCAACAGAATATCTATTTAATTTGCCCCAGCTACATAGTGAAGTCTTGTCGGTGTTGTCACTTCGGAGCACGCGGCTTTGCTGTCATTAGTTCGTGGTTGGATCTGATGAAGCTGTTCTCTTTGAAATACAGAAATGACAAGCAGTCTCTTAAAGTAGCTGTGGATTTGTTGAATCACAGCATTAACTTCTTAGGCGTGAATGGCTGTTGTCTTGAAACAAAGCAGATTGTGCAAGAGTATTGGTGACAATGGCTTAGGCATAGAATAAAGTGCTTTAACATAATGGATTTTAGAGTAGGGTTTCACTTAGCTGCTCCTTGCTTGTAAAGATGGTACAGACAGTCTGGCAATTTCTGTTTTCATCTCATTTTAAATCCAAATTACAGATATTGAATGATATGGAAAATTAGTCACTCTTCTGTGCTACACCCACAAGGCTTTTAAAAGGTAGTTTTCATAATTAATCAGTCATTTTGTTGCCATTATTTAACAGAATGTAAAGAAATTTCTGTTCAGTGGTCTTGTTACTCAAAGTTGACATTCAGCTGCATTTAAAAACATTAGTCCTCTATCTAATTAAAATTAAAAAGTCATCTGCTGTTGCTGTTTGTTGCTTGATGTTTTTGTTCCAAGCTACCCAAACTTAGGCCATTTGCCAAAACCCACAGGGTCACTGCTGGTGTGCATGAAGCAGGATGGAGTCTCCCCAGCTGACATGTCGCAAATAAAACCCCCATTGTGTTTCTGATATATGATGGTATGACCTTTTTTTCAGGCTTTATGTGAACAACTGCATCTCTGAGGACACGTCCCTGTTCCTTAGCAATTAGCCTGCCTTGAGCAGTGCACTGATATCTGAGTTTCTTGTGCACCCAGCCCAGTCAATGTCACATGGACTACACCTAATGGCACTGAGATTTGATAAATGAGACTTGATAGAGTATCATGGAAATTGTCACATCTTGAAATGATGGATGCCACAGACTCTTTTTTTTTTTTTTTCCTGTGGTTTTCTGAAGCTGCTGAGTTTTCCTGACTTTTTTTTCTCTCTGGTATGTTGCTAAAAAGTTTTCAGATGAATCTTTTGGGAAGTGAGTACCAGAACTGTGGGAATTTCAGTGCTACAGAAAGAACAGCAGCCTGTTTGCTGGCTTCTCCAGCTAGGTCACTGTACAGATAGAATATTGCTGCCAGCTGTGATGGTGCTTTGAATGTCATAGGGTGAGAGAGCACATACATCTTAGCACAGGTGTGAGTGCACCCAGCTTGGTGCCTCCCAGGTGCAGCTGTGAGTTGCAGCTGGAGGACGTGGCAATCTCTGGATATGCCTTCTGTTTGCTAGTCAGGCAGATCCCAATCTGATTTATGAGGACATTAACCTCCTGCAGTCTTGCCAAGTTGGAGTTAGGACAAGTTACAGCCATGGAGCACCATACAAATGCAGCTGTTGTGCTTTTGAATGGAGGGTGGCCTGAATACTCCCAAGGGTGCTGGTTTGGAGGCTGGAAGAGACACTTCAGCCACATCTGGCTTTGTGTTCGTGTGTACTGCAATGAACAGAATTGCTTCCAGGTCTCCAGGTAGGCAGAGAGGAAAAAACAATCTCCTAAAACCTGGACTAGAGCAGACAAGTGTCTCTTACTTTCCAGCCTGGATTGTATTTGACTCTCCCCACTGCTGCAGTTGGAGGGCTGGTCCAGCAAATACTCTGAATGCCTTATTCCAGGCCTGTAGAAGTTGCTTTGCTACAGAAAGGGAACACAGTGCAGGTAGAAGATATTCCCAGAGATGGCAGTCCCTGGAATGTCCCTCTCTGAATCCTGATGGAGGAAGCAACTCTGTTCTAAGTTCTCTGCTATGGGATTTTGCAGCCCTTGGCTAACAAGGAGCCTTGAAAGTGCAATGTAAGAGCAGCTTTTTTGCAACATGGTTATAGTGTCACTGATACTCCCTGTAACTAGTTTGTATTTTTTAAGAGTGGGATGATGAATACTGAGAAGGTGAAATTATGGGGAGAGATAGCAAGTATTGTACGTGAGCTTTCTTTCAGAAGAGTATTTTGCAGGTAATTGAACAGCTCCTAGGCTGTGCTCAGCAGTGCTTGGCCTGAGGTGCAGATGCAGAAGCAGGGACTGGGGGGTTGCTTGGCATGTGCTCATCTCTGTGTCTGTGTAACAGATGAGGCAGTTTGGAGTGCCAGCTTGTTTTCTTCGTTCTTGGGCCAAGAGCCTTCCTGGCCAGGATGGCTGATGAGCCTGCTTGGCATCCTTGGAAGAAAGTAAAATTACATTATTTACCTTTTGCAGCCTTAATTAAATCGGTCTCTAGGGGGGAAGGCCAGACTGGTCTGCAGCTCAGGCAGCAAAGCTGACAGTGGCTGCAGAAACACTGGTTAACAGCTGCGATGCTGTTCAGGCTTTGAGCTTTAGGGAGAAGCAGCGTTGCTTAAAACACACAGCAAAGCATCCAAGCTGCTAATTGTCAGTAACAATGCAGCTAAAAAATAATGTTGGCAGGAGCTGCTTTTGTTCTCTCTTTGGTTGTAACATAATCAGCTGTTGAGGAGTTTGGTTTCTCTTCCACTCCTCCCCCTCACCAGATGTATATGAAAGTTATTGATTGTGTTCTGTTCAAACATACACTGATTGTGTGCAATATAACATTTCAATATAACAACGTTAAAATCTATTTTCAGGTTTTCACACTGGTTAGAAGCTCCCTAGAGTCCTTTATCTGAAGTGAGAATCTGCCATTCTGGGAGCAACCTAAATTTTCTGGTTTTATGTGCTCTAATCAGTGACTTCCTTGGATGACTGTGCTAGCTTACTAATACATTTTGTCTCTTTCTCTCTTTATGGGTGAGCTTAAAGGTCACCACTGGAAAAAAGGGCTATGTCTGCTTCTAAATTGTCAGGTGAAGTAGTGCAGCAGGATATAGCAAAATATTTTGCCTGAGAGAAAGATTATCCTACTGAAGCTTTCTTAAGCCACCTGTGAAGTTTGTTTTGACAAGACTGATCTCTGTGAACTGCAGTATTTACTGGTCCATCATTAAACTAGCAGTGATAATTGAAAAGCTCAGCACTTTCTGCCTTCAGTTTCTGTAAAGGCAGGTGATTTTATTCAACATAAGGCCCAGATGTCCCCCAAAATGGAGCAGAGCAAATGTAAAATCTGGGAGTTTGGAACCAGTCAGCCGTGTTTCATCTCTCACCTCTTGTAGACTGTTGGTTTATATCTCATTCAAACTGCCCTGTGGGCCATGAGCCACTGAGAAAAGACTTGCATCCTCCAGGAAAGGGAGAGATCTATCTGGCTGAGGATAAATGGTGCTTAATGGGGGGATGTGTTGCATGAGCTGTTGACACTCTCTGAGTGAAGTATGATGATAACAGCTTCATCCTGTGATGTTGTCTTAGCTTCTTTATCTTTCTTTGCAGCTTCCTGGGTACTCAGCTTCTATTTTGTTTGCTCCAGCAGAATTAAGGACTTCAGCTTCAGTCAGTGCTGTCTCCTCTGTTGCTGTGGTGAAATGTGATGTGTAACTTACTTTTCTCCTTAAATCCCCAGACAGCACAAAGGCCAGTGGAAAAAGAGTTGTGGGAGATGTGGCCTACAGTTCAGCAAAGGAAAAAGCTTCCTTCATCACCCCAGTTCCTGGTGGTGTTGGGCCTATGACTGTGGCCATGTTAATGCAGGTACTGAGCAGACTCTGGTCATCTTCTCTGTGTTTGATTTGGGGGATGTTGCTGCTGACTATCAGCACACTGCCCAAGCAGCTAGTACTCCTTTCTTGCTGTTGCAGAGATGTAGTTAGGATTTCTAACTTCTAGTCCAGACAATTTGGATTCAGTTAACTGAAGAAGAAGGTGGACTTTAGGGAAGTGTCAGAACAGAAGTTTCTGGTTGGTTGGTTTTGGGGGGGTTGGCAGATTTTTTAGGGGGTTTTTGAGTGTGGTCGCTCAAAACCATAAGAAATGGGCTTGTCTTAAAATGTTCTGGCTGTAATTCTGAAACTATCCATAGGGTGATTGGATAAAAAGGAGAGTAACAGTATAAACAGCTGCCTCTATTTTCATGCTTTGCTTAAGAGACCCTGCTGGCACAGAACACCCAAAAAAATCCAGCACACTGGAAGATTGGTAGAGAGATAGATATGGTGGGATCTTTTCTACTTAAGAAAACTGCAGGCAGAATCTCATTTTGGATTATTAGCAAATGCTTTAATGAAAGCACTTTGGTTTAATCCCAAACTGAGACAGCTAGGAGGGGCAGACCTTTCTGGTCTCTTTGTTAACCAGTGTGGTTCATGCAGTGGTGGTTGCTATAATGCATTCCCATGCTCATTTTAGAGCACTGTGGAGAGTGCACAGCGTTTCCTGGAGAAGTTCCAGCCTGGAAAATGGACCATCCAATACAACCAGCTTACCCTGAAGATGCCTGTTCCAAGGTAATGCTTTCAAATGAAACTACTGGCAGTATTGATGCAGTATAGTATTCACTTCTCTTCCCAGGCTTTGTGTATGTAGACTAGCTGGGATTGAAGTTTGGAGAGATTAGAGAGAAGGGACTCTTAAGTCTTCCTGAAGGATCAGAGCTGACCTGCAGTGGTGCTGTGATATCTCTTGAAGTGTAGTCAGCTTCACTGGGGTCATTCTGATAGTACTAAGG
This sequence comes from Edolisoma coerulescens, assembly GCA_013397115.1. Lineage (NCBI taxonomy): Eukaryota > Metazoa > Chordata > Aves > Passeriformes > Campephagidae > Edolisoma > Edolisoma coerulescens. The sequence goes on from VWZW01002760.1 coordinate 1,737,376, forward strand.
CTCAAACATGGACTTTCACAGACTTCAGGCCAGTTTAGATGGTTGCTGATTCAGGAAATAGTGAAAAACTTGTATTTTGGAAAATTTTCAGTCTGGCATGCCAAAATCCTAACATCTTCAAATAGGAGTTGTCAGCATCAAGTCCCCAAGGAGCAGCTGAAAATATGCAGAATACCATATGGGATCATAACACATTGCCTACAAAAGGCATTTGGGGAAATGGGGACATTGGGGAGAGGGGTTGTTGTTTGGTTTGGGTTTTGCCTTTTTTCTTTATTTTTAAAAAGTCAACTCTGAGGATGTGTCTGTTCTAATGTACCTGATATTGGTGGGATTGATTCATTTAACGAAGGGGTTTAAAGGTTGAGTTCTAAATAGATGAGGTGTTTGTAGTTCATGCCATCCAGAAGCAGGGAATTTGCGGTAAGTCTTTGACATGTGAACTCATCTTGCTCTTTCTCTTTAAGTGATATTGAAATCTCACAGTCTTGCATGCCCAAGCCCATTGATCAAGTTGCAAAAGAAGTTGGCCTTTTCCCTGATGAGGTGGAGCTCTATGGCCAAACTAAAGCCAAGGTTCACCTCTCAGTTCTGAACCGTCTGAAGAACCAGCCAGATGGCAAATACGTCGTTGTTACCGGGTACGTGCTTCCTGAACTGAGACATCACTTACAAGATGAAAAGAAATTTTATTAGCATGGCTTGTTGTTGTATTGTCTTTTGGTAGGGTGACTGTATGGGGTGCTCTGGGTTTTAGTGAAAATGTAGTAGTTTGGGGAGTAGATTGATCCCTTGTGGCAAACAGTGGGAATATAGGTTAACATTTCTCTCCAGGAGATGAATTGTTTTGGTCTACAGGTCAGGGTTATGAAGGGTAGACTGGTTGCTAGCCAAACTTCTCCTGTTCTAGTAGCCTGCCTTCAGTAGGAACTAGCAAGTTGTTTCAGAGGAAAGTTGTCAGCAGTTATGTGATAATTTGCTAATCTCTTTCCAGTTTTGAACTGATGAAGACTGGCTGAAGTCTGAGTCAGTTCAGAATTTGAATTCCCATTAACTGCAATCACTGGGTGACTGTTTCATCCCTGGGATTTGATTCTCACCTGCTACAAGGGTGTAATTGTGTCTGTTTGGCTTTGTTGCTGCAGAATAACTCCCACTCCCCTGGGAGAGGGGAAGAGCACCACCACTGTTGGCCTTGTCCAAGCCTTAGGAGCACACCTTCACCAGAATGTCTTTGCCTGTGTTCGGCAGCCTTCTCAGGGGCCAACTTTTGGCATAAAAGGTATGATTGTTCTGTTACTTTCGGTTGGCCTAAATGGGCAAAGTGACATTCAGAAATATTATTGTGCTGCACTGTAGTTTTACATTATTTCTAGTTACCATTGCATTTATTTTAAGAAAAAAGAGCTTTGGGTAAGTTCTTCAGTTTTGTCTTCGAGGTACTGTGTTGGGATTTAAACTCAGCTGCTCAATGGTAGCTGCCCTCTTGGAGCCATTAAGCAAACAGATGTAACAGCACTCTGGGCTGGAGACACCGGGACTGGTGTGGTCTGACTGTTGTCTCTCTGCAGGTGGAGCTGCAGGTGGTGGCTATTGTCAAGTTGTCCCCATGGAAGAGGTAATTCTATGTACAAAGAAAGCTTCATTGCACTTACAGCTCACAGACCTTAAAGAGATACTGCAGTCAGATAACTTAGAAAATCTATAAGTTTATGACCTAGTGTAGCACTTGTAAGAACTGGGTCCTTGATTTCAGCAAAGCTTTTTATTTTAGCAAACAGTCATCCTTGGCTTGTTTCAGAGGCATGCCTTCATGGTAAGGGAACTTCATGGAGCTGAGAATTCCCAGTTCCTCAGTTCCCTCCTCTTCTCTGCCTTGAATTGCTGTATACCCTGGAGCAAAGTACATCCTGTGCCTCATTTTCCCATTGCTGAAATGAAGATGATAATGGTTTAATGCATTTTGGAAGAATATTGCATAGTTCTGTCAGTTGCGGTGGCCACTGACTCTTTCTGTGAGCTATTTTGGTGTACTTGTGTTTTAGATTACTGGGAGAAGGGAATTTGGGAATCAGCAATGCCGAGACCTCAGCCTGTGGGGGGCTGGCACTGGAGCATGCTTCTGGTGCGACTTGGCAACAAGTAAAATTCTGTGTCTGGAGGCAGGGAATTAAAAAGCACGTGTAGCATGTGCTCTCATGCTTCTCTCAGCTCTCAGAGTAATTGCCTGTAGAATTCTACCTTTGTCTCATGCACTGTAGATTGACACAGGACAATTTCAGGAAGAAAAGCAGAAACGATCAAAAGGGCTGTTTGTTCTAATTGATGCAGCAAGTCCATAAAAGATAAAGATATTCAGGAGGCAGAATATTGATTTAGTCACGTGCCAGGAACGTGTGTGAAGGATAGATGTGACAGGAAAAATAACCTCCTCCTCTTTGGGAGTGTTAATAAGACAAGCCAAAATACCTGACTGTGTGCAGCAGTGGGAAACAGCCATGCTCTAGGAACCAAACTGGCTGGAATGACTTTCTTTAAGTATGGTCCACGTGGTACAAATACACATAGTTTTGTGGGGGTGTTTTAGTCAATGCACATCTGGTAAAATTAAAGTATCTGGAGTCACTAGTTACAATAATGACCTTGATACATAATTTAATAATTCTGCATGCAGCTTTCATCCTATGAAAAAAAATAGCAAGTGAAAAACTTTTGAGTTCGTACTGCAGAACCAAGGTAATAATAATTGCTTCTTGTTGCATGTATGCAGAATGAGACAACAATTAGCATTTACTAATTAGGATTTATAATCAGTATGTGACTGGCTGCATTCTGTTTTAGCTTTGTGGGTTTTGAGACCACAGTAACAAGGCTTCAATAAAATGGTATTGTAAGGTACTCTGTCATATCAGCTTTTCTAAGATCCCCTTTTCATCTTCTTCCTTTGCTGCTTTGCTAGAGATGAAGAGGATTGTTATAACCACATCTTTTACTCACCTGCCATAATCATAGGATCATTTAGGTTGGAAAAAACCTTGAAGATCACCACATCCAACCATTCCCCTGGCACTGCCAAGCCCACCACTAAACCGTGTCCCTAAGTGCCACTGCATGTTTCCTAAATACCTCCAAGGATGGTGACCCCGCCACTTCCACGGGCAGCCTGTTCCCATGCTTGACAACCCTTTCCATGAAGAAATTTTCCCTCATATCCAATCTAGATCCTTCACCAGCTTCACAGCTACAGTGCAGCCAGATAACTCATGTAGGCAAACCCACTCAAACTATGTTTTAATGAGATAGAACTAAGAAAACTACTAGCAGTGTCACTGTGTAGTACGTGGTCTACAAGTTCTGCCTGTGATTCTGTGTTTGGGTGGTTACCTTAAGCAGAGCTCTTGCAACCACAGCTCCACTGCTAGTGCTGCACAAGGTTGTTAGTTCCAGTTTAGCTCAGATTCCCCTGTGGGAGCAGCAGCCACTTCAGCTAATGTATGTGTGAAACCTGGTGTGCAAATGAGGGGGTCAGGAGGAGGGTGAAGGAGGAGCAATGTAGATCACAGAATCACAGAGTATGCTGAGTTGGGTCTTTTTAAGTGTCAAGGAGCCTCTGAGAACTGTTCTGGTGGAGGGTAAAAGGAAAAAACAAACAACTTTTTATTTGGGAGCTTTGTTCTAGAAGTTTGTAAAATGACATGAATGTGGGGGAGGCATTTTTATGTTTTAGAGAAATTCTTTCCTCTCTTCCACATACTGCACTGAGCAATCTCTCCCCCTCCACCCTCACCCACTTTAACATTACTATTAATACTCCTCTTTCCATCTGTCTACGGTGAGTTGGAATAAATGAAAATTGCAGCAGGATGAGGTAACTGATATGTTCTATGTCCTCTAGTTTAACCTTCACCTCACTGGTGACATCCATGCCATCACTGCAGCCAACAACCTGGTCGCTGCTGCTATTGACGCGCGTATCTTCCACGAGCTGACTCAGTCTGACCAGGTACAATCCTTTCTTGCCGTGCATTTGATCCCAGCCCACTTTGGCCAGGCTGTTCTGGGTGTGCCAGCAGTGCTGATTAAGTGCCTGTTTCATTCTGCAAGGCTCTCTACAACCGTTTGGTGCCATCTGTCAGTGGTGTCAGGAAGTTCTCAGACATTCAGATCCGAAGACTACAGGTGAGCTCTCTGCATTCCCATTGGTTTCTGGTTCTGTTCCATTTGCTCATCCTTCAGGTAGGCAGAGCTACGTTACAGAAACCCTCCTGTTGTCCCCTAGGTCATTCTGCTGGCATTTATTTTTTTACATGAAGTGTGCAGAAGTGTGGTAGCCCTTCATACAGCACAGAAAACAGTGAGATGCAGCCCTGAGAGGAGGAATCACTGATATAATTCTGTAATATACTCTATGATTAACACAGTGGGAAGAGACAGAGATTAGTGTCCTTTATTAGTGGTGTCAGTTCAGTGTCCTTAATGCAGTTTAAGAAAAGACCAGAATTAGTCTCTGTACCTAACACACAGTTACAGCTAGAGATTAGTGGTACCCATGTGACAGCTATGTAGATAATGCAGCACAAAAAAAGGCAATTCATAAAATTCAGCAAAAAGAGAACAGAGAATTTTCTTTGTCTTACCCAGACTGAGAAAACAAAGAAAAATGAAAAAACCACCTGTTCCCTACATGGCAGGTTTCTTCTCTGCAAAACAACAAAAAAAAAGAATTCCCAGTTAGATAAGTAGCCCTGTCATTGAATGGCAGTCCCTGAGCAGCCCACAGCTTCTCTGATCCTCGAAACTTAAGGGCATGTGCAAGTTCACATTGGCTTCTGCAAAAATGAGGATTAGCAGATGAATAGTTTTGCACTGGGCTTGAACCTTGCAGCTAGGAGGACAGACTGGGCCCTGCTGAGCTCCTTCAAGGTACAAGCTTGTTTTGTAGAATATTCAGGCTGGATCAGTTGCCCGTTTGGAAGTCAGGAGCAATAGTCAGACTCCTTAGGAAGGTAAAACTGATATATTAATTGGCTATAATGTCTTAACCATTAGAGAATGTGTGGTTTGCTTCCACTGCTGAGCAAGAAATGATGTCATACTGCTTGGTGTTCCTGATGGACTGCTGAGGGAACTCTGCCCTAACCACTCTTCTGGTTATTAAATGTCAAGATGTGAACAGGATGCTAGTACTCCAGAAAGATGATATCTCTGTCATTGTTGTTGTTTATTTCCTTTTCTAAATGATATGCTTGAAGAGGAAAAGAACAGACTTTCTTCTTCCCTGCTGTTCTTCAGGAGAAAAATACGACTTAACTGTCTAGTTAATTAAAAAAACCTCGCTCGTTCATAAATCAACTGAATCGTTTCCCTCGTGCCGAAGCTTGCGCTTGTATCAGGCTTCTTGAGATAATTCTTCTCTCAATTAAGCAACTTGGCAAACTGCCCATCCTCTCAGTGTGTTCAAGATCAGCTTTCTGGGATGCTGACAGCCTTGTGACTGAATTGTTTAATTCCTCCTTTGTGCTGCTTAACCAGCATGCTGCAAGCAGTGGCTTTAAATACGTGTGGCTGTGTGCAGTGACCCCAGGCAAACTAATGAGAAATGGATGTAAGCATGTGAGACTAATGACGAGAACAAGGCGTGGAAGGAACTGCAGAGCTGTCTCTTACTCTTTCTGTAGGTGCCTTGCACAAAGCTTGGTCACAACCTGCCCTGATGAGCTCCATTGTCTGCCTTGCCCTTTACGAGCTGGACAGCAGCAAGCTCTGTCCAGTGTGTGCTGATACGGATCATCTTACGTTGTGGGGTCTGGGAGAGAGGGCCCCAAAAAGGCAGCCCCTCCTTATTTCTGAATATGCAGATACTGCTGCCAAAGCCTCAATGCTGCAGTAAAAGGTTCGTTTCTCTGAATCTTCTCACTATACCTTTTATTTGTTTTTTCTTCCCATAGAAACTGGGCATTAACAAAACTGATCCTATGGCTTTGACAAAGGAAGAAGTAAATTCATTTGTGAGATTGGACATTGACCCAGGCACCATAACGTGGCAAAGAGGTACTAGAGACATTAAATGAAAGAAAACGTGTGTCAAAAGAGACGTTTGCAATTGCAGCTGAAACTCTGTTTCCTGGGAAAGTGGCAAAGAGGGCAGAGCTGGGCCCTCCTTTCTTAAGCTTGGTGGGATGGTTGCCTGCAGCTGGGATCCCATTTCTAGAGGGTCTAACACAGGGGCTTGAATCTGCTCTGAATTCACAAACATTAAGAGCTTGCCAATGGGTGCAAGTTTGTGTTTCTGGATTTGTCAGTCACTGAGAGAGTTGAATTTGGCAACTGTAGCCAACAGCCTTTTTACCTGACGGCTCTGCGAGTAAGGAGAGGGTTCTGCTCTGGGATTAAACTCAGTTTTAATCTGCACGCTTGCTCTGTCAGGGACTGACAGCAGATGAAGGCCAGAGTTTTTAAAAGGTTTTTAAGGATAGTTGAAGGTAAGATCATTCTCTGGTCTGGCAGATTTAATATTTCACTATGAAAAGAATTTTAAAAGTGGACCTTTTTCCTGAGTTAGGCTCCAAGAGTGCCTAACTGATTGCTTTTTCTTCTTTCTTTTAAAATACAGTGTGAAATGTATTCTCCAGAATTTGCTTCATAACCTGTAATGAGGCAAAAGTAGTCTGCCTCATGGGGAATACTTCATAAAACACTTGGAATATTTCAAGCATATAGAAAGAAACAGCAAATTTAAGCCAGTATTTCATAGTTTGTGTTTCCAAGGTAATTTGACTTAATGGAGCTATGTGAGACAATTCTCACTAAATGATAGTATCTGACCATTTTATCACTTAACTTATAAAGTGATAATTTTATTTCTTTTTGACTGCAGTAATTTCCTGAATTCATATTGCTTAATGATAGTGAAAAATCAATTGGAATAATATTAGCAGTTCTGCTTTTCAGAGAAGCTTTGGTCTGGTGGTTAATGCACACAAAGAGATGCAGACTTCCTCTGGATGCAGTGCAGGGTCTGGTGTGTCTGTGGGTATCTTAACTTCATTGCAGTTTGTGTGTAAGAGTCATGTTGAGAAGCACTTGCCATTCTTTAGAAGAGGATGGTTTCTCAAACTGCCATCTTCTCTTCGTTGATGACCTGGCTGGGTGTTTGTCACTGGGCTTAGATATGAATTTATGACTTGGCAATGTGACATCTTACCTCTCTGCATTCCTTTCAGTACTGGATACAAATGACAGGTTCCTTAGGAAAATCACTATTGGACAGTCTCCAACAGAGAAGGGCTTCACACGAACGGTAATTGTTCCCTTTTCTCCCATGTTTTAAAAAGTACTTTGGAAAAGGTGTTCCTAAAGCAAGTTTCTGTAACTCCAGCTATTTTCATCTTTTACCTCTGTCTTGTTAAAGAGGAAGCACAAAGTCTTCTCAACCAAACAGTTCAATTTGCTGTCAGTGCTGTGTTTAGTTTTATTGTCTGTTCCCTCCTTCCTGTTCTCTTCTGAATATTGGCTTCCCAAACTGGGATGGCTGTGGCATAACAATGGTACACAAGTGCCCTTTCTAAAGATGGTACATGACCATGGTTCATCTTCACTACTGCAGGTGTTTTGGGTGGGGTGTATCTGGCCAAAACTAGGCACAGTATCTGAGCTTGTCTAGATTAATTGGATAATCAATAGAGTAAGAGGCAATGTGACTCCCCTCATCCCTTAAGTAACTGTCAAATTTATGGTTCAAATTAATTGTGCTCAGAAAAGCCTCTTTCTTTGGAGTTGAAATGTCCTTAGGGTGTTTAGCTTCCCTGAGGTGAAAGTGTCTGCATTATGTCAGATGAATTCTACCCTCGATTTCCTATAGAATCTGGGGTTTTTTTGTTGGTGGAGTTTTTTGTCTTTTACTGTATTGTTTAGCAATAATCAGATGAGTTAGTAAGCTCAGTGTTCAAAAATATAATTTGTTAGTGCTGAGTGTTCTTACATGAATCACTGATGTACGTGCCAGGAGAGACATGTAATAGCAACAGAATGAGTAGGTTGTACCTAATTTTGCAAAAAAAAAAAAATCCAGCTTAAAATGGCCAAATTAAATGAACTATGTTCTGAGATCAGTGCTTTGGATTTCTTGTATATTGTATGTCTGTATTTTTTTTTCTTTTTTTTCTTTTTTTTCTTTTTTTTTTTTTATGATAGTGATGATTTTCCTTGTTTCAAGAATTGAACAGAGGTAAGGATTGCTGGGAGGGAATCTTGATGAGTTCACGTCCTTCATTTATCTCTTGCAGGCTCAGTTTGACATCACGGTGAGCAGTGAAATCATGGCAGTCCTAGCCCTGGCTGATGGGTTGGATGATATGAAAAAGCGATTTGGCAGAATGGTGGTAGCTTCCAGCAAAAAAGGACAGCCAGTTACAGCAGATGACCTTGTAAGAGTCATTGTCATTAAATGCTTTTTCCTCTTATTTCTGAAAGTCCTTGCATTAGAAGGCAGAGAGATGCTTCTGTGTAGAAAAAACTTAACATATAGAAGATCAAAGATAAAATCCCAGCCCCTGCAGTTAATGAAGGTTTTTTACTTTGGTGTGGCTGCCACCTTATCCAGAGAGGGTTATGTGTGTGTGACCTGGGCAGGGACAAGGGTCCTCTGTGATGTGCTGTGTGTCAAGTTGAAACTGGCACCATAGGAGTTACGGGGGAAATAGGCGGTGGTTTCTGCATAAAAAGCATGTTTATGAATCAGAAGAACTCAAAATGCATCCTGCTGGCCATCCTGTTTCTTAGGCTCCCTAGAGTGAGGAAAACACTGAGCAGGAACAAAGCCTCGTGCAAATTTAATTACAGACAATGAAATACCTTCTTCTGGGAGTCTGTGAATGCTATAAAAGCCAAAGCCCTTGCAAAAAAGTGTGTGTTCTCTGTAAGAGGCAGCCTTTGATGAGGGATACAAATATTTAATTTCCACTGCATGAAATGCTGAAGGTCATAGCACTGGTGATGCCTGTTGCCAGTGTGTAAAGCAGCCCTAAGCAGCAGTTGCAGGCTGCAGCACTGTTTTGCAGCTGTTCATCCAATAATTATTAGTTCTTGGCAGGTTTGTGGAGTGTGTCAAATACCACTTTCCCAAATGGTGCTTCAGCATTTCAGGGGAATGCCCTGTGTCCCAGGCACTTCTTCCTGACCTGGGTTTCCAGCTAGGTGGGACAGGGCACTGAGGCTTACCCAGCTCTTGCTATCTTGCTGCACGTTTTTTGTTTTCTTATGTTTTGGGGGGATGTGGGAGTGTTGTTTATTTGTTTTACTTCCTCCCAGGATGAGGCTAAGTAACAGTAGATTGGTGGCCTGACTCTGGCCTTGCAGGAAAAGTGCCAGGCTGGAACCATTTGTCTGTAAATCCCTGTGTGAGACATTTGTTGGGAATGAGAAAGACCATGTGCCAAAGTTCTGTAGGCAGCTTTGAGATTCTAATTCCTACACCTAGCATGCTGCCAGTTTAACTTAAGTAACTGAGTTAAACCCTTTTTCTGGAAAACAGGAGTCTTTCTTACTGCCCATCAGCCGTGTAGGCAGATGGTACTTGGCTTGGGAGTTACTTTGACTTTTCTGCAGAGTCCAGGTGATGGAAGTCTTTCATCTCAACTTTTTTTTAACTTTTTAAAAATCTAATTCTATTTAATTCTGTCCATTCCAACTGCAGAATGGAGGATGCTGTCAGACATCCAACGGGTTCTCGTCTGCTGTGTGTTTTCACTGATGGCAGCCATGGCTTGTGTTGTTAGGACCATGTTGTACACGCCTCATGCAGGCAGAAATGTGGTGATTGCAGAGACCTGGCTGGGTCCTGCTGCTGTGATGCAGCCAATGTCATGAGTGTGCTATCAGGAAGTGCAAAAAAAATCTGGGAAGAAATGTGGAATCAAAAACTGACTACAGGTTTTTAGAGATGGGAAGTATTGAAGTGCAGCTGAGTGACACGGGTCTGAAATGTCGCCATGGAAATCTTGCTCTGTAGTTTTCATTATTGTGGAGATGACTGAAATTTAAAGCTTATCCATTAAATGTTAAATAAGCTTTCATGTGGCAGGATTGAAACTAATGAAACAGAGCAGTGAATGTCTTATAAAGAAATGGTCTTTCATATCTTTGAGTGCTGCAATTCAGTTGAAATTGAAAGGGAAGAAAAAGAGATTATGGGTCAAGGTTTTCATAACTGCTGTGAACATTTGGCTCAGGACTCATGACTGCAATTTTAGTTACTTTTTCCAGTGCTGGGTAACAGCTGGTTTGGTTTCCACTGGACTGTCAGTCACAAAAATGACCAAACCCACATTTTCTCTTCCCAAAGCATATGGGGATGAAATCACAAGGCTTTCATTGCACAGGAAGCAGAATTCAGCAGGCTACATGGCTGCACCTGGGAGGAAATATGGGCTCCAGTGTTTGCCTTTCATGTCAGCCTGGTTGTTCTTATCAGCACAGAGGTTCACTTAAAAAGTTATTTCTGCACAAGAGACTTGGGCAGGATGTAGCAGGTTGTTATAACATTTTAAGGCCAGTATGTAGACAGAGTTTCTGAAAAGAAGGAAGAAAATCCAAGACAAATCCACCAGCAAGGTCTAAGAACATTGCTTTGTGCTGCTGAATGGGCTGCAGTAAACCGTATTTATTGAAAGGTTACTCCCTTGCTGCTCTTATCTGCTAACCTTGCCATAGCATTGAAACATGAATTAATTGTTCTTTGTGCCTTTGCTACAAAGTGATGGCCCAGCAAGGTCACAGGCAAGAGGCTGCTCCCACCAGAAATCACAGATCCTCTTACAGGAATGTAAAGGTCATTTTTCTACTTTGCCCTGACTAGAGTTAGTTCTGTGTTGAGCAGCTTCTGGTTCTGGTACCAAAAGCCCACCAGGACAGAATGAGAGCATAGGAGCTTGACACTGCATAAGAACCATGTCAAGGTCTTGGTACATCTAGAAACTGATTGCCCTTTTATGTTTTAGGGAGTGACTGGAGCTCTGGCTGTCTTGATGAAAGATGCTGTTAAACCAAACCTCATGCAGACACTGGAGGTGAGCACAGATGATTTGCTTCTTGGCTCTGAGAAGGCACTTAGAGCAACTGGTTTAGGTCATTCATCACAGTCAGTGTGGGTCTGCTCAGCTCAGAGTTGGGGGTTTTCTGTGGTTTCCTGCTCAGGGCTAGGGGAGAGGGCTGGATTCCTTCTAGGTCTGCCATTGGCATGTGGGATGACCCTGAGGAAATGCACTAAACTTGCTGTGTCTTTGTTCTGTTGTCTTTAATGTCAAGAAGTGTTTTGGGAATTTAAATGGTGTGGATGGAGAATGACAAAGAGTTGCTGGGATTTAGCCATCCTTTTCCTAAGCGGATTAATACCTCCACTTGTGGAGATTATAATAATCCTGTTTGCCCTGTAGTCCTTATTGCTGATAACAAATGTCTGATCAGAAGGCTTTAAGATCTGTCTTCTAAAACTATTTTTCTTTACTTTCAGATACCACAGTACTTAGCTCCTGAAATGCTGCATATTTGCAAAATTGCACTTTCTGATTTTCTGTCTCTCCCATATCCCCCCTGTTCTAGGGAACACCAGTGTTTGTTCATGCTGGACCTTTTGCGAATATTGCACACGGGAATTCCTCTGTGTTGGCAGACAAAATAGCACTGAAGCTTGTGGGTAAAGACGGTTTTGTTGGTAAGTGTGTGGAGTGTGGGCTATTTCTGTTTGCTTTTTGTTTTGGAGGGAGGGATCTGCCTTTTTTTATCCTGACTGTCTTTGGGCTTTTCTTCGTAATTTTTTTTCTTGGAAGAAATTTCTGATTTATATAATCAGAGTATGATTTCTCCACCCAGAAATCTTTCACAAACTTCTTTTTATTTCCTACTCTAGTTACAGAAGCAGGATTTGGTGCAGACATAGGCATGGAGAAATTCTTTAATATTAAGTGCCGCTATTCTGGTCTCCGGCCTCACGTGGTGGTGTTGGTTGCTACTGTCCGAGCTCTGAAAATGCACGGGGGAGGACCTGCAGTAAGTACTGGGGAAGGTTTTCAGTAGGCCTGAGGGGCTGTTCCTGTTGTTCTGATCCAGTCACTTATAACCCTGTGGAGTTTGATCAGCTCGAAATTGTCTTGAAATTCACAGTTGTAAAAGGAATTGATATTTCCCTGTTGGTCAGCAGCTTCATTGTGGTATGTTACAGGTTCATAGCTGCTGGTTTTATTGCCCTAGTGAAGTGCCTGCATGCTGGGCCACTTGTGATATTCCCCGAGTCAGTCATGTATTTTATCATGCAGTCTTTTATTCTTCCCTTTATTTTCTTCTTACAAATAAAAAGGATCAGCATGCAGTGGGATGCTGTATCTTGATACCGTTCAATAAGAATCAAGCATGGATTGCTGTCATGGATAAAAGTCTAATGGGGCTCCGTTTCTTTCCTTTTTTCTGTAGGTCACTGCTGGGGTACCTTTGCCAAAAGAATACACAGAAGAGGTAATCTTAAGCTGTTGTGACAGTGGACCAGCTAACTGTGGTCATGACATGATGGTGTCACGCAGTGCCTGCCTGGATTACTTGTGTGTCATTTATTTAGCTGCCACAGAAAGGCTGCTTCATACAAGCTGTAATGTTCTTTTTTTTTTTTTTTTTTAATGATGTTACTTTGGGTCTGTGCTTTCAAGCATTTATTGTCCTTGATCTAGCCAATGTTCAGAGCATTTTTTTTCCTCCTTAACTCACACAGTTGCCTGTGTGGTCAATTTTTCATAGTGATACCTACTCTGTTTCCCCAACCCTCTCAGTGTGGAGTAATTGCTTGGCTGAAATATTGTCTCTGAAAATATTCAGAGTGCCTCTCTAATTACTCTCTCCTTAACAGCAGTTTTTGTTTTTATCCCCCACTCATTTGCAAGCAAGTGAGGAAAGTGAACTAAAGTCTCACCTTCTATCCTTGTGCCTTGAATGGTTGTGTGCACTTGGATAATTGATCAGGCTCTTTCTTGCTGCAGCTCTTTCACTCATGGAGCTACTGTATATATTATCCTTTGCATAGGAAGGGATGAAATGTCTGTATTTCCAGGAATAGTCTCTGATGCTGCAAAATGTAAATATATGTAAACTGAAAGCTGTTGCCACAGACTTCAAAGGGATGTAATGAAATTCACTGCTGGTGATACTTAATACATAAAGAGAAATGTGTCAGAGAGAAACTGAGGCCTTACTGTGGGGAGTTAATGAGAACAGGTATTAACTTTTTAAGAATGACAAAAAGTGGTAAAAAGGGGTTTCTCTTACCTTGGCTTGATAGCTGAAACCAGTGATCATTAGAAGCAGTCACTCTTTCTCCTGTCATCTGCCCAAGAGCATGCAGTGGTCTGGACTGTTCAGAAAGCAGCACTGGGGATTTGCCTCTGTGGTTTCATTCCCATTTTGACATTTTTACCATTAGCTTGTGGATTTAGTGGGTTTGGAACAAGAGTTTCCCTGATAAAATATGCTTCCTGATTGCTGTCTTCTTTACAGAATCTTCAACTGGTGGCAAAAGGCTGCAGCAACCTAAACAAGCAAATCCAGAACGCGCGGATGTTCGGTGTCCCGGTGGTCGTGGCTGTCAATGCTTTCAAGTAAGTGAGCTGGGATGGGGAGGTGATGCAGGGGTGTATGAAGTATGGCACTTCATACACTGTGTTTAACAAACTCTTGTTTTCAGTGCTGTTCATGTGTTGTTGGCAGCATTTCCATAGAGTCATAAAACCATAGAATGGCCTGGGTTAGAAAGAACCTTAAAGATCATCCAATTCCACTCCCCTGCTGTGAGTAGGGACACCTTTCACTAGACCAGGTTGCTCAGACCCCCGTCCAACCTGGCCTTGAACACTTTCAGGAACACTTTCAACACCTGGGCAACCTGTTCTAGTGCCTTAGCACCCTCAAAGTAAAGAATTTTTTCCTAGTATCCAATCTAAACCTACTCTGTCAGTTTGAAACCCTTCCCCCTTGTCCTGTCTCTATGTGCTCTTGTAAGAAGTTTCTCTGCAGCTATCTTGTAGGCTCCCTTCAGACACTGGAAGGCCACAGTTTTGCATTGTTGGAAAATGCATGAATTGGGCTCTGCATGTTGTACTGCCCAGGAAACAACCACTGTGTGGTCTTTTTATGCAGCAGAAGTACTTTGAGCTGTGGAGTTAAAGCTGACGCCAGCCAAGGAGGAGGCTGTGGTGGATAACCCCTGAGCAGCTTTCTGGTAGCTGTGATTTCTTTGGACAGGTTTTGGATCTTGTCGAGAGCAAACATTCATTTCCTATGTGTGCATTCTGGTACAAACACGCAAACTTTCTCCTTGCAGGACAGATACAAAGGCTGAACTGGCCCTTGTGGTACAACATGCAAAGGAGGCAGGAGCATTCGATGCTGTGGAGTGCACTCACTGGGCAGAGGGAGGGAAAGGAGCCCTGGCCCTGGCCCGAGCTGTTCAGAGAGCATCCCAGGCACCCAGCAACTTCAGGTTCCTCTATAATGTGGAGGTAGGAACTTGCACTGTTACAGAGATGCTCTGTTGATAAGGTGGAGATCAGTTGGTTACACTAGCTTAAGTTGCTTAGGGCTGTCTGAGAAATTGAGAAGAAACATGATGTTAAAATTGTAACATTGATTCCACCAGTCTCAAAGACCCAGTTAGTCAGTTCTTACTGTTTCGGCTACCCATTGAAATATTGAAACATGTTTTGAAAACCCTCAAATTACTCTTTATTTTGTTCTACAGCAACTGGAATTAAACCTTATGTCGACAGATGGGCATTTCACAACACATGTGGAGGATCTAAAACTGCTGTGATGCTGCAGGTCTTTGTACTTTGGCCACGCTGATTTGCCTGTCTTTTTTGTTTTTCTAGCTGCCTGTTGTAGATAAGATCAGGCTTATTGCCCAGCAGGTCTACGGGGCAAGAGACATTGAGCTGCTTCCAGAAGCCCAGGAGAAAGTTGCCCTGTACACTAAGCAGGTGGGTTTTCCACATCACCTGGTTGCAGTGGTGCCTTTCATTTAAAATTACCATACTGAACAGTGGTGTTCAAGCTGTGTTTGAAGGGAATCCTCACTCAAATTGTGTCCCTGGGAGTCATTAAATGCTGCTGTGGCAGAGGAAGAAAAGGATGTGGGAAAGGAGAAACTGTCTTCTGGTGGAGAAGACAGAACTCACTCATCTGGCCCAGTACCACCCAGTACCCATCTGTGATAGTTTTGAGGAGAAAGGCCAGGAGGATTTAGTGATCCTTTTCTACTATACTCTCCAGTCTTTCAGCATTTAGAGAATTAGGGAATTACAAGTCATTACGCTGGTTTTAAATAGTCTCTGATTATTTTTTCATCTTGTTCCATTGAGATCAAGTTCCACTAATCAGTTTTTGAGCCCATGTGGATTTTTGTCAGTCACAATTATATTGGGGGAAGAGTTCTGTGGGTTATACAAGACGTGTTGTGGAAAGTTTAAGTTTTGAACCTGCCATCTGGTTGTTGAATTCGATGTTTTCTGGTTGCTGTGTTGCTTTTGCTCTTCTCTAGCATGACATTGTTGTGAATTTACCTGCTTCTGCATTATTGAAGGTCTTTGAAGAGAAAAGCAATGTGAAGACTGGCAATTCATTGGTTGCAGGGTGCTGTAACCAATTTTCCTTTTGCAGTCCATTTACTACTGGCATATATAGCTTCTCACTTTCGTGCTTCTTGTATATCCCTTTACAAATCCATCATAATCCCAAAGGCATGTAATTGCCACTTCCTCACGGCCTGCAATTGCGTTGATCAAACATTTCTAATTAACTGACCTCATCTGAACAAAAATTTAACTCTGAGCTGTTTAACATTTTGGTAAGAGAGTAGAAAGTAAGTTGGCTATCAAGGTTGTATATCCAGCACTTCCATACCATTAATTTTTTCCTCAGTTGGATGTGCTGAGGGACATGGTGGTTCTTTCTTTAGTTCTTAATTGGGGGTGGGGAGAGAGTTTGAGAGAGAAGGAATGGGGATGCAGAATGATCAGTCGATCTGACAGGCTGTGGATGAAGCACTTGCTGGGGAATAAAATGTCTGATGTCTGCAGAGAATGGCACAATAGAGCAATTACATTTTTGTACTGTTTTTTCCACTTATGTCATTCCTTTTCTTTCTCTTTTCCCAGGGATTTGGAAACCTGCCAATCTGCATGGCTAAAACTCACTTGTCGTTGTCTCATGACCCTGAACAAAAAGGAGCACCTACAGGTTTTGTTCTGCCAATCCGAGACATTCGGGCCAGTGTTGGGGCTGGATTCTTGTATCCACTGGTAGGAACGGTATGTGGTAGCTGTGGAGTGAGGAAAAAACTTCATGGGCATTCCAGGAATCACTTACTTGTATGTATCTTAAATTAGGAGAGTGCTTGTCATTTACAGTTGGTGTATTAGCAGTCCAGTGTATCAGGTGCCTTAATAGAGGTTTCTCTCAGGGGGAAGAGGGAGGCTGAAATAGACCATCTGACATGTGAATAATTAGCAAAGCCTCTGCTGTATCCCTCAGGTCCCACATCTCTCTTTTCCTCGATTTTGAGAAAAGGGTGATGAGCTCTGTAGTTAGTGAATTCTAGGAACAGCAGTCTGGTAGAGGGAGAAATCCTTGGCCCACCTGGTTGCTGTTGTGACATTGCATTCCTGGTGAAAGCACTTTGCAGGTGACCTGTGTACACCTGTGGATCAGGGTAGAACAAGGCAGCCCCTCCTGAGCTTACAGAGCAGATGCCTCTGGATGAGACACCCCCAAAGCAAAGCTGACCTGTGCTATCAATCATTTATCAGGCTCCCCTCCTCTTAGGTTCTCATGGTTGTGCTGACCATCTGTTTGCTGTTCAGCCTGCAACAATTCCAACAACTCACTTCACTGTGCCCTTGAGTTTCTAGTTTCTGTTTTTTGATGTGATTGGCATAATGTCAGCTGAGAGAGGGGAGAGAGTAGCAACAATGAAAATAGGATCCTGGAACAGCTTTGATATGAATTGCCTGGCAGAAAGAGGAGCTATCTGCAAAATGAACTCACGTGCAGGTTTGCATCTGTAGGAACAACACTAGGATGAAAGGATCCACTGGAAATCTTACCTGGGGAATCTCTTCTGGGCAAATGTTAAGTAACTAGTTAGATTACCTTAGGGCATGAGGCAGTTGGAGCAAGCAGCTCTTTTTCTTGGTTGTTAGGCCTGAACCTTTTTTTGAAGTCCTCATGGCAACAATAATAAAGTTTCAAAAGCATTATGGGTACATGACTCAGTTGATGAAGTTTGCTGATTTAAGAGATGGATCCTCTCTTCCTTCAAATGCTAGCTAGAGCCAAATATTGGGTGCCTTTTTCTTTTAATTCTTTGGAAAAAAAATAAAAAAGGTAGTTAAGGTTTCCAGATTACCCAGCATAAATAAGGTAAACACATCCTGATTAAAGTCTGGCTCATCCATGGTCTAAAGACTAATGTGCATTTTGGGACAGAATGAAAGATAGCATGCCTGTTCCTGTTATAAATGGCATTTTTTTGCAAGCCAAGATTTAGTCTAAACGATGATTTATTTTATTATTTATTTCATAAGCATTGGAGAAGGAAAGGGTACACTGCATTAATGAGTAAATAAGAGAGAGATGCTTTCAGACATTAAAATTAACATTTTGGCTCTTTTTCTGATGTCTCTAGTTTCTATGGAGTTGGACTTTCTCCTTTCTGCTCCCGCACCCATTTCCTAATGTTTTCTTGGCCATGTAGCGAATCACGGTGTTAATTCTGCCAGAGTTAACAATAAGTCTTCTGGCTGGGATGTGATCACTCTTCTGTGGTGTCTAAAACCCAGGGAATGGATGGCCTTTCGAGAAGCAGTCCTGGGGCATTTTGAATCAGATCACTATTTTAAACCCGTTCAGCAGGGGATGTGTTAGCCTCAGAATAAATTTTTGGCAGCAGCCATTGAACTGTGAGTTGAAAATGCTACAAATATGTAGCTCTATGCAGAAGCTTTTAGGATAAATGTGAGGTGAAATTAATCACTGGTGTGTGCCTATTGTTATCTGAAGTTAATCACAAAGGCATGTCACATTTTATTTTTTTTCTCAGCTTCTGAGTTTTGGATTTTTCCTTTCTGGCTCAAAGTTGAAACTGTTGTACTTCAATAAAATACTTGGAGCTGTTAAAGGAAATATAATTTCAAAGGTTATCTAGATTTAAAGTGAAATAAATCATTGGACTCAGATTGATTTGGTTTCTTTTCTGGTGCTGCTGCTGAATTGAAAACAATTCCTTTATTCAGCTCTGGTTTTTTAGATCCTAAATGCCATTTATTTTGAAAGATCCACAAGAGCAACAAATAATACATGTTTAGTTGGTATTAGTTTTATTTGAAATCTTGCAAGGGGGTTGATTATACCCATGTGGGCTATGTTTTTCTTGTAAGTAAATAGTGTGAATTGCCAGTGTTCTTTTTGAGCACATGTGGTATTAAAAGGGGAGGAGGATAAAGGAGAAAAAGTTCATTCCTTCAGCTCTGAAAATAACTGAGTGCATGAAGCACTGTAGACACTTGTACAGAAAATTAGTAGCCTGGATGGAAATTATTCTGCACTGCATGGAAATTTGGGGATTAAGCAGACTGCCTTTAAGTAATAGATAGCAGAGTAGCCACTGTGGGCTGCCCTGTGGATAGGAGAGGAGGAAAAATTGACTGTTCATTTCAAAATAGAAAGTGCAAGAAATGGCAAAGTCAGGCACACTTTCAGCACCTCCTACTCTATTGAATGTCACTCTCTCAGCTCCTGCTGTAGCCCTCTGAATCTGGAGGTGGAGATCTGCAAGGCTCCATGATTCTTCAGTGGTGCATAAATAAATAGGAAGTTTCTTGCTCTTCGTGGCCAGAGATTGGGAGCTGAGAACAGGAAAACCCCCCTGGGCATTTTGAACCTCTTAATACCTTCTTGAGAGGTTCATGAGAGCAAAATATTCATACAGGCGAGCACAAAGACAAGGAATGGGGCCCTCCTCTTCTCTGCCTGGGAAGGCAGTGGCTCTCACAAAAAGCTAGTGCAGTGCTAGAATTCATTACAAAGAGGAGACTTTAAGTGATTTTTACCTCTGCATAAGCCATGAAAGACTTGCAGTGGTACAGTACATGTGGGACTGGTGTTAGCACTTGTAAATGGCTTAGGGAAACAGGCTGGGACTCCAAAAGCTCCCTGAACAGTTTTGAGGACTGCAGAAAAGGCCTCACCAACAGAGCTTTGCCTCCTTGCTGCTTAGCTTATATCAAAAGGAAGATGGGGAGGTAATTTGATTAGTGTGCAAAATACTTGCTCAGGGAGAAAATACCAGGTTGCCAAAGAGATCTTTAATCTAATGGAGACAGGCATAACAATACTGACTGTGAAAGCTGAGGCAGGGTGATGCAGATAGAAAGTGAGACCTTCCTTTCAAGTTCTCACTTCTTATAAAAGCACTTCATGACCACTGACACAAACTACCAAACATGGTCACAAGTTGTCCACCTTTGCAGAGCCTCCGTGTTCAGCCTGTGTGTGCTGCTGGGCTAAGTGCTGAGTTAGGGGAGGGGAAATGCTGTCAGCTGCAAGAATAAATCAGGCCAAGTGTAGCTCCTGCCAGCCTTGTGTTCTGCATCCCTGAAACTGAGTACTCGGCAGTGGGACAAGTGGAGAGGACTGGCCTGAGGCAGCAGTGCTGGCAGCTGCTTTGTGAGCTTCAGTTCTGCCCCTGCACAGCCCTTCTGAGCATGTTCCAGTCAGAACTGACTTCTTCATCTCTGTTTAAGCTTTATCGCAGTTTAGAAAAAACAAACCCCGAACTACCTAAAGTGTCTTCTCAACAGTAATTATTCCTAATTATTTAACACATCTAGTTCTAGACTCTCAAAGAATTGTAATCAACTGAGACTTTACAGTTGGCGAAGTTATATTAAAATTTGTATCCTCACTTAAGTACCCAGAAAACTGCCAGAAGTAATTGTCTCATCACAGCAAAGCCCATGAACACTCCTCCAACAGTGAACTGGTCAGCTGGATAGCCAAGTACTTTCCCAGATCTTGGGCTCAGTCACTTGCAGCTGCAGAAACCAAATGTAACCCTCATCATAAAAACCAAAAACTTTGTATCTGTCTACTGAGCCAGGAGTTCCTGATTCTCATGGAGTGCTTCAAAACGGTCCATGACCATCATTTTCTGGTCTGTTCATGTGCAAGGAGCTGCATTGGCTGTTGCCATCGAAGTCTTCAATCTTGGATCTTGTGCACAAAATGCTGCTGCTGCCATTTTAACTTTCTATCTCTTGTTGTCCAGATGAGCACTATGCCAGGACTTCCTACAAGACCCTGCTTCTATGATATAGACTTGGACCCAGTGTCAGGAGGAGTTAATGGGCTCTTCTGAAAGGAATGATTAACCAAAGGTAGGTGCCTTCTTGAAGGCCTTCAGTATTTGGGCTTTATTTTTCCAAAAATCTTGAGATAATGGAGTTAAGCCAATCCCATATTATGCCATACGTTTCCAAATGACATTTGATTGTAATTCAGCCTGAAAGTTGCCTGCAGTACTATATAATGGTAATTAAATTTTATTTTTGTTTTTAGCTCCCAGAAGAACACCTGATGAGTCATGTAAATGGAACTGTGCTCTGATCTTTTTTTTAAGTCAGAACAAGATATGAGTGAGAATATCATGCAAGAAGTGACTGGAAGGAGGAGTGCTGAAGAATCCACCCCTAACTTTTAATCTGTAATAATTTTTAAACTGCTGCATTCCAAGCTAGTTGCCACTGAGCATATAAAGCATACTTCCTCTACAGACCTCCCGCTTCATAATTGTAGCTGAAGCAGAATACAGAAGCTTGGGTTTAATGACCTCTTTTGATTCAGTGACATGATTTTAATAATTAAAAATCCTAAAGCTGGAGCTGTTTGAAGCAGTCTTGGGACTTAATTGTCTTAACCATCAGGGTTTTGCAGCAGATATTATCTTTGAAAGTCTTGTTGGCTGCCGTTTCCCGTTTGCCACCTGGAATTCTGTGTTACACTTCTCGCACTACGGGAGAACCTGCTGTGCCCTGACCCTGCACCAGTGTCATTTCAGAGGAGCAAGGAGGAATCCCTTCGCTTCCCAGCGCTCTCCAGAAGTGCTTACCCTGGCTTCTGCTGGGAATTATTCCTGCAGGCACCCGAGCCACAGCAGATCCCCCAAGCCCAGCTGTGACTACAGTATTCTTCTCTCGATGGAATGAAACCTCTGGATGTCACAGCTGGAGGAACTGGGTCTCTGGCCCATATCTGTGGCTTCTACCACATGTGTCTTTTGAACTATTTTCTGCTCAGCCATAAGTGCAGTTACACCACTGACAAGCCTTGTTTCTGAAGGTACCTTTTTGGTCAATAGAGACAACATGAATAGTGATCAAGTGACTTGTAGCAGGTTTTGTCAGCAGGCCAAAAATCATTTTGTAACATGAAGATAGCGTTGCTGCCAATTTTTTAACTAATACAAATAAACTGGCAAATACTTCAAGTGCTTTTTGGCTTTTAATGTATGCACTGAGATTACTGAATTAGAATTTATTTCTGTGATTAACTGCACACAACAGCAATCCTTGTATTGACAAGTAGGAGTGATTATTGCAGTAATAAGTAGCCTGCAATGCACCAGGGTGTGTGTGTTTTAATCTGGTTCCCTTCCCTAGATGATGTATGTTGTCTGTAGGAAATAAACTACCTGAATTATTCTGTGAATGTGAGATACTTGCAGCTGCCTGCAGAATGTCTGAATTAAGAGTCGTGAGGCCCATCTGCCTGTATCAGAACTGAATCTAAAAACATTCCAAATTTGGTGAGAACTGGGAGGATCAGGATGTAGGTGTGCACCAACGTAGGGGAGCATCTGTAGTACACAGATACTGTGTGTGAATATATATATATATATATGGAGAGGAAGAGAGATCTCTATCTCTTTAGTTATTCAGGAGGGGAGAATAATTATACAAAAGTTACCTGGTTGTGACACAAGCAGAGAGAACACTTTAAATAGTCAAAAGAGCTTTTGAGATGCATTCACAGCCTCCCAAAATGTTCCTTTGGATATTATCCAGCCAAGGATTTCCTGGCAGCCAGGAGAGCAGGCTCAGTCCCCTTGCAGGGGGTCGGGTGGGGTTCCCCCATTGCTGCCCAGCCCCCCTGCCTGGCTGAGGGTGCCTCTTCACCTGCAGCTCCTGGGCCCAGCCTTCCCTGGAAGCAGGGTGCCAGAGCGGATGCTGCCAAGTCTGCTGTCAGTTCCTACATTTCATCTTCCCTGCTACACTGCTTTCCTGTGAGTGCTCTGTGTTCCACCTTCATTTTATGCTTATGAAAGATGGGATAAGTGCAAATTTATGCTAAGATTAGCCTCCTTTTAGTGTAGCATGAGATCATAGCCATGTGCTTGAGAGAAATGGTTCAAGAGGTTGCTGGTCCCCCTCCTGCAGTGAGGCACAGCGCTGGATCAGGCACGAGCTGTTGAAGGGTTTGCTACACAGCAACAAGCACAAGGGCCAAAAAATAGCCCCCAGCATCTCCAGAGCTTAATGGGGAATGTTTTCTAACCTGCACTTGCAACCTGCTCTTGCAGGATGGATACATAAATAGGTTATTTTTTTTTAATACTCTCCTTTGCAGCTAAGGGTGCCAGCTAGGTCTTGTCCTATCAAATAGGGCACAGAGGACACTTAATTTCTGCTAGCTAAGTACTGGATGGTTCTCTTCTCCTCCTGTTGCCTAGAGAAAAAACTAATTATGTACAAATTTGGTCTCTGTGGGCTATTTGTGGGCCCGGTCCTTAGCTGGTGTTATGGCCATGCGTCCCCTGAGCTGTGCTGCTGTGAGAGGGCTGCACCACATCCTGTAAGAAATAACACAGATTTATGTTTTTAAGTGGTGCTGGGGACAAGAACGAGAAGGTGTTGCTTGGCTGACTTGTTGCATGTCACCAGCACCAAAGAAAACAGGATCCAGCTGGGCCAGGATTTTCTGTCCAGCTTACCCTACTTCTGACCTGATCCTTTGCTTGCCACAGACCCTGTCTTTTACTTCCCTTACACCATAGCTGTTGGTGCTACCATCTGCCCCTGGAGCTTCAGGAATAATTGGATTCCATGCAAAGTGCTCCCGAGGGGATTCATGGCAGCTTGCCTCCATCACACCACCGCATTCCCCAGCCTCACATTAGCCATCCTCGTTGTCTGCTTCCCTCCCTCCTGCCTCCTGCTGCAACGAGGGAAAGCTCCTTGCATTGAAGGGCCGCACTTGGCTTTAATAAAGAAGTGGATCATAATTAGAACCCACCACCCACCTCAGGAGAGATGCTGTTTCCAAATGAAGTTTATTGTCCTGAGTGAATGCGAGCAAACACAGAGGGGAGCTTTTAAAAAAGGCAATTCCTTGTGATGCTCGATGCACTTTTTCTGCCCTCCTGGCTGGCATTTCAGCCCAGCTAACCCATTTTGTACCTTTTTTCTCATTAAGAAGCTGAGGGAGGGGGGAGGCCATGTGTGTTTTTCTAAGCCTGGCCTTCACTGGAAGCCACTTGCAAGTTCAAAGTGCTGCTTTGCTCAGTTTCTCATGGGCAAACACGCTGTGAAGCAGTTAAATGTCTATAAAACCTTTGTGGGCGTCAGCTCCCCGTGGAGATGAACGGGGACGTTCGGGCATCTCAACTACAGTTTCCTGTAGTTCATCAGCTGCACTGGGGAGTCCTTTTTCTGGAGGATCTCCCATCAATCATCACAGCTGGAGATGTGATTTTTTAAAGTCAGATCTCAGCTGCTTTGGAGAGAAGAAAGGCTCCTATCAAAGAGGCACTTTCTCTGGTGTTTTGGGCATGGATTAGTTTGAAGCCAAGAGCTGGCTGTCCTTACCTCCTCCTCCAAAGGTGTAGCTCCTGCAGCACCTCCAACAGTGACTGCTGAAAGCTGTGAAGGTGTCAGGTGGGACACAAGAAACAGCTGCCAAGAGCAAGACCCCCTCCCTTCCCACAGAGCCAGGAAAACCCCGGCGGTCGCTCCTCCCTGCTCCGGAGGTGTGCTCCGGGCTCCCTTACAGTGCCTCCTGCTGCCCTTGGGATCCAAGCTACAAACCGCAGCTCGGTTCCTGGGAGGACCTTTACCTCGAGCTGAAGTTCGTGGTTTTCGTGTCTGCAGCTGCTGTGCGCAGCCTGGGAGGGGACGGAAGGTCACTCTGCCAGCGGGCGAGAGCTCCTGCCCCACAAGGAGGGATGCTGCCCGCCAGAAGAGCGCTGCTATCCCGCTACAGGGCGGGATGCTACCCGGCGAGGAGAAAGGGATGCTGATCGGCGAGCACGGAGAGATGCTTTCCCACAGGAGGAAGGAGGCTGCCAGCA
>VWZW01002760.1:1765417-1779651 GCA_013397115.1 Edolisoma coerulescens
GATGCAGTGAGTGTGCAGGATCCAGCAAGCAGGAAGGATGCAGCGAGCGTGAAGGATGCAGCGAGTGTGCAGGAGGCAGTGAGTGTGCAGGAGGCAGTGAGTGCACAGGAATGCTCCAGCCATCAGGTATTAGAAGCAAATGCAGGCGCTGGTGTCAGCATCATCATCACCATCACCGAAGCTGAGGACTCTGACAACACCGACTCTGACCAGGCCTATGAGGCATCCCCAGTTTTGCACCAAAAAAAGCAAAAAGGGAATAAAAAATCAAACAGGAATGCTGATGTTGGTCAAAAAGAGGGCCCCGAGGCTGGTGGCGGTCCCCAGGCAGAGGAGAAAGGTCTGGGTGACCAGGGGCACAGAACTGGGGAGCAGTACGAGTTGCTCCTCATAGAAACGGCCTCTTCCCTCGTGAAGGCGGCCATTCAGTCATCCATAGAGCAGCTGGTCAACGAAATGGCCCTGGAACAGAATAAACACAACAGCTTTCTGTGATGGCAGCCTTGCCCCAGAGAGAAAGAGCAGAGGGAGTGATTTGAAGCTCCATTTGGCCTGTGGGGTGTGTGGAGAACTCGGAGAGCTCCCGGGCCCGAGGTGTAGTTAATTCTGCATGCCCGTTCAGTTGTGTGTCTATGTGAAACGGATCCTGGGATGTGGGCACGCCCTGCTGAGTGCAGTGTGTCCCCTGGGGCTTCAGACAGCGCCACTGACCACAGCTGCGGAAAAATTAAGGTGTTACAGTGACTGTATTTTCACTTATTGGCATATTTATGTCAAGGCCACATTTCTGCCGTCACCCATGCCAGGTTTTCCCGCTGTTCATGCTGTAGATCTGTACATACCATGTGTTTGAAGAAAGGTCCTGAGAGGCAGTGAGTGCCCGACCTGCTGCTGGGCTGGATTCGGGGCACGCTGGAACAGCTGGAGGCTTGCTGGGGCTTTATTGCAGATGAGGAAGAGTGAAGTGACTGCAATGTTGACATGAAAACGTCAATGCCGGGCTGTATTTAGTGCTGTGAACAGCCCCTCGCCACGCACAGGCGCCAGGAGCCGCGGTCACTGCTGTGGCATGAAGCCGGCGGGTTCCAGCGAGCGCTCTCCTTCGCTCGGCCTCTCCCCCTGTCAGAGCAGCCTGTGCATCTCCAGACATGTTCAAGCTCAGCATCAGCCTCGCCTTGCTGACCCCGGGCTGCGCGAATGCCAAGAAAGCGACAGCGCCTCGTTTGCTGGGGGGGCCTTTCTCGCACCATTAAACTCAACGGGCAAATTCCGTGCGGCATCACCGGCGTGGGCTGGGCGGGAGCAGCCCTGCTGCAGGCAGCCCCTCTCCTCCCTCGCCTTCCTCCATCCCAATCCCGGTGTCGTGCTGAAGCTCTCCTCAGATGTAGCATATTTTTTATACATGGCATGTGATATAAATAGCAGTGAGCTGCATGCGTGTTAGCAGTCAACATAGTTTGGGAAGCTGCAATGTGCTGCCGGCGCTGGGATTGCTTTGATTTGGTCTGAGTGCTGCTGGCATCCCTGGCTGCTGGCGGCAGCCTGTCCCGCACCACTCCCCGCTCGCCGCAAAGCCCTCCTGCCTTCATCCAGCCCAGGCATCCCTTGGGAATCGTGCATTATGCCCGGCTCGCTGCCACCAGGCTCTGGCACGCCACGTAGCTCGCTCTGAAACATGCAGGGAAATGCTGGAGCAATCTTACCAAAGTCCTCAGGGAAAAAAATCCAGACATGAGGGCCTGAGGACACGGCTGGAAAATGCCTGGACAAGCCTATTGCTGTCAAACCCTGTGAACTGCCCTGCTCCGAGGGGGTTTGCACTGGCGTGTGTGAGCGAGCATCGCCTCCAACTACCAGCTCTCCGGGAGAAAGGGGTCCTTTAATAATATGGGATTGCCTCTGCGTGGCTGGGATTTGTGTCCAGCTGTGGGCAAGGCAGCGTGTTCCTCTGAGAAAATTCTCCTGCGTGTTCCTCGGCCGGTACAGAAATAGCAGCCGCGCTTGGCAATTGCTCACTGACCATGGGCGGTGCACTGAGATTTCCCTTCCCAGCGTAGGATTTGGATTCCTGCTGAAATACAAGGGCTGAACCTGTCCCTCTTACCTGGTGCACGACCACGTTTTAAACCTTGATAAAACCTTGATAAAACCTCTGTTGTCACAAGAGGACTGCGAGCAGCAAGAGCCACAGCTCATTTCTGTGCAAGTAAAACTTAAAAATACCCAGAGGGTGGTAAAGAAAAAGAAGTGTCTTTTTTTTCTGTGAATTTGTTTATTAAGTTATCAGCTATTGATAATTCAGTGTGTACAATTTTAATGGCTTTGTACTTCATACTGGTCCTTCCAGGTATTTTGCCATAGTTTTGAGAAAGGGACTTTTAGAAGACTTTTAGATGTACCTTTGGAGCTGCTGCAGCAGCCTGGGAAGAGCCATCCTGATGCTGGGGGTGGCTTACGGGATTACACTGGGCACTGGGGCAGGTTGGTGCTGAGCAAAGGGCTGCAGCATTGCTGTGGGACCCCACTGGAATCAGCTGCAGAGGAGGATGTCCAAGCTTTAGTAAATAAACACAAAATTACCCCACAGGGCCAGGCTGTCATCCTCAGTCAGCCTGCTAAGCTGTTTGGGAGGATTTAGTGTTATTTCAGAATTGCCTTTTAGGTGAAACATGTCTTCAAAAAAGGAGGAGAATGGCAGAAATGCTTAGGCCAGCCCTGCCCTGCGACTTGCTCTGTGTCAGGGGGTTGGGTTTGCATCCTCTCTTGCAGCTGGTTTTCCCTCTGTTACAGCTGTACATAGAACTGATGATTATTTCATTAAAGCTGAATGTACCTGTTGTTTTCTTGCCTTGTGATTGAGAGGGCAGCTACAGAGAGATTTTATATGTGAAAGGATTAACTCACAGCAGTGCTCCGTTGTGTCCAGCTTTTTCAGGCAGTCATACAGTGAGCAGAGAGAAATCTTAATGTTGGTGGCCGACCCAAATTCCTTGGAGGTTTACTGCTCCTCTGCCCTTTCTATGACATTTCCTTTTGGTTGCTGGTCAATCACTTCCACTATACAGTCCTGGCTGCCCAGGGACTGCTGTAAGGAATTTGTGAAGGATCACACATCTCTGGCAGCTAAGAAAAGCCATCTTGCTTCCCCATGGTTAAAGTCCCTATTAGATACCCTGTGGCACCAGAAGAAAATGTTTGAGGCTCTGCTGACCAAGAGGGGTCAAACCCCACTGCCCATGGAATGGCACAGCTCTGATCCCATGCAGGTGGTTTGGTTTTCTGTGTGAGATGCTGGTTCATGCTTCCTGCTCCCAAGGCTTGGGATTGCTGTTTCCAGGTGCACAGTTTGGTGCTGACAAGGGTTCAGGATGAAGCTGACACTTTGGGAGGGGGAGCAGCACCTTTGGTGCTTCAGCTCTTTCTGTGCTGGCTCAAACGGGCCCAACACCCTATTTTTTTTTTTTTTTTAATAACATCTTTCATGTAGTTTCTTGAGACACTTTAAAACATACAGAAAATACAGGGGAAAGAAGTTATACATTTTTAATAGTATTAATACTGTTTATTCTTTCAGGTTTACAGAACAAAATATAGGCTCATAACAGCCTCTAATGACTTAATTAAGACTCTCTACTCCTGCCTTATGATTAGAGAGTAGAACATTAATAAAACACTTATTCTTTCAGAGAAGGAATGATAAATTTACTACTGTGAAGGAGTGCCGGGCCAGGGAACCTGTGAGGATATGGCTGTGTGGTTGTGCCAGAGCACCAAAGGGTGGCCTGACTTTAAGACCATCCTCCTCACCAACATCTAAAATAAACCAGAATTATCATGGAATCATAGGATCATTTAGGTTGGAAAAGACCTCTAAGATCACCAAGCACTGCCAAGGCCACCACTAAACCATGTCACCAGGTGCCACATCTACACCTCTTTTAAATCCCTCCAGGGATGGTGACTCCACCACTGCCCTGGGCAGCCTGCTCCAATGCTGGACACTCCTCTGAGGGAAGAAATTTTTCCTGATATCCAATCATTTTTATAGCCCCATTCAGATTGTTTCTGAGCTGTCTGGCTTTTTATGCAGAAATTCATTGCTTGCTGCCCTCTGAATTATGGAAGTGGTTCTTCTGCTCACCCCACAGCCTGTGCTGCTGCTTTTGCCCCAGATGTTTCCAGTGCTCTCCTCAGTGGGCACAATTCAGCTCTATATCCAACAAATTCCCTATCCCTGCTTTGCTGTGTCATTTTGGATATTTTCATCTCCCACAGCTTTTTTATATTAGCAGCAAAGAAAAGGGCGTTTAAATAGCATAACTCATACCCAGAAAGGCTTCCAGGGGGATGAAAAGCTTTTCTGTTAAGTCAACACTGAGCCCAGCAGAAGACAAGTGTATCCATTGAAAAGTTCCTTGTGGAAACTGCCAGCAGACAATGATGGCACAAACAAATATTGCATTTTCTTTCCTGCCCTGGGACACCAAAAGTGGATTAGAAGTGCACAGGGCCGGATCTCCAGCTGCTGAAGGTCACGGGAGCTCTGTAGGCTTCAAAGGACTGACTCTACAGCAGCCAGGAACCTGGTGTTTGAGGCCAAGGATGGACATTCCCATACGCGTCCTTAGGTATAAAAGCGAAGGTGCGGTTGTGGGGGTTTTTGTTGTTGTTTTTGTGGGGTTTGGTTGTTTGGGGTTTTTTTTTCACAAATGTATGTAAGAAATTGAGTAAATTCATGAAATACACAGGAATCTTGGTCTACACTTGGGATGGATGGATGGATGGATGGATGGATGGATGGATGGATGGATGGATGGACGGATGGAAGCCAGACCCTGCTGACAGACCCACATGTTACGGGCAGTGAAGCCCTAATGTTGCCTGTCTTACGGGTAGAACCTTTCAACATGAGTAACTCAAAATGAAGTGCTCCAAGGAAACAGATTGATTTAAATAATTGCTTTAATGTGATTTTACCTCTGCAGTTTTATTTCCCAGAGAAATGGTTCATGTCAGCTCTTGTTGGGTAGTACTAAAACAATGAAATACTTTTCATTTGCAACCAGACAAAATCTTAACAGTAAATGTGACTTTAAAAACCCCCAACCTAATCAGAGGATGTTATTTCTTATACAGTTATTTAAACTACAATATAGATTAATGTGTTTTAGGAGACACAGCTTTCACCTGTCTTTCTTTTTGCAGAGAATTGTGAAGAGTGCAGCTCTGTGCCAAATGATGGGATTTTGCTGCTGTGGGGTTAAAGTCCACTTAGCTAAAAAGTGGATTTCAGTAAAAATACCCAAACCCAGCATTTTAAAGTAGGTTTTGTTATATAAAAACTGACAAACAGGCTGGATACAAAAGGGAGGAAGATGGTAAGAAAACATGTTTTGCAATTCAGATTGTTAAGATGAAAGTATCATCTGCAGCTCGAGCTGGCAGTCGCCCTGTCAGTCCTTAAGTTAGACCTCGCAGAGATCTGCCTCCCAAACCTCTTTAATCTGGAAGAGGTGACATCCCCCCACCGAGATGGGTGCCTCAGCAGGGTCCCTTCTGCAGGTACCGCTGTCCTTTCAGGAGGTGCCTTTCCAGTGCCAGGTCCTTACAGGTGCACGGACACACCAAGCATCACTTTGCCGTTGTCCCTGGGAGAAAACTTCAGTCTGGAGAGGGATGTCATCTGTGCGCTCCCGCGCCAGTCACTCGTGTCACATTTGCTCTCACCCTTTGCCATTTTAATGAAGACACGAGGCCGCGGTGCCGGGGTGTCAGGGCTCAGCGCGGTGACAGCTCCGCGTGACGGGAGCCTGGCGAGATGGCAGCTGGGTGGGAAGCGCAAGGACTGCGACTCCTCCGGAGCTCCTGAGCATCCCCCCGGGAAGGGGGAGCGGCGCATCCCCGCTGCTGCCGGCAGCCCCCGCCGCTCCCTGCCTGCCAAACCTCCCAGACTGCGCCGCACGAAGGCGTCGGGCTCAGCCCAGACAGCCTGCA
This sequence comes from Edolisoma coerulescens, assembly GCA_013397115.1. Taxonomy (NCBI): domain Eukaryota; kingdom Metazoa; phylum Chordata; class Aves; order Passeriformes; family Campephagidae; genus Edolisoma; species Edolisoma coerulescens. The sequence continues at coordinate 1,771,412 of VWZW01002760.1, forward strand.
AACGAATTTGCATTCCATTTCCAGGCTGGGGCAAGGCAGGGGAGGCCGAGGCGCTGGGAGACTCCCGTCCCGGAGCTCCCTGACGTGTGTGGGGCAGCCTGCGGGCAGGAGGCGCGGGCTGGGGGCCCGGCTGGCCAGTGCAACAGGCACAACAGGAACCCGCACCCCGATCATCAGCGCCATGAGTAAGCGAATCCCGCAAACAGCCCGGTGGGGATGCTCGGCCCTAATGACAGGCTGGGGCGCCTGCCCTGCTGGCTCCCCCGGTGCTGCGGGTGGCGGAGGCGAGCGCTGCCGGAGCGGGTCGCTCCCGGGACGGCTGCGGGCAAAGGGGTGACGCCCGCTCCCGGTGCCTCGGCCGGAGCTCGGCGAGGCTGCACGCCCACCCCTGGCTCCCGTCTCGGTGGCTGACACCACTGTCTGCCCGCCACGAGGTTCTTCTCCCACGTCCATCCCCCGCCGATGGCTCGCCGCCCTGGTTTCCCCGCCCTGGCGCCCACAGCTGGCTTTACATCCTAAAACAAATCCCAGCGATTTCCAGGAGGGACAGAGGGGTTTGGCCAGTGTTTTCTTGCAGCCTTTGTGCCACTAACAGGAGGATTCACATGGACTAAACATTGCTGGGAGCATCCTGGGAGGTACCCCCAGGCATGGGCTGCCTGGAACCCCACAAAGCTTCCCACGGCCACCTCGAGTCAGGTGAAACCCGACGCAGCAGAGAAGGTTGAGAGCTTTGCCCTGCCTTTGTCCCAAGGGTGCAGCCTCTGGTTTGGAATAGTTGGTGGAAAACACTTCCTCTCGTAGGCTGCTTTTGAAGTTGTGTCTTTACTTTTTCTTAATGAAACATGCAAATCCTGTAGATGCTGCGATTGCATCTCAGGGAACTCAGTCTTGACACAGCTCTGGTTGTAAATATTTAACTGGTGTGTAATTTAGGGCACATCCATCCTCATTACCGTTTTCCTCATGATTTCTTATTGCTCAGAATGTATTTCCCTAGTGCTGGACTGCTGGAAAGCCCACTCTGTTGCAGTCTTTTTTGGCAATCCTGGACAAGAGGAGAAAAGAAAAGACTGAGTTTTATTAAACAGGGAATCTGAAGATCGTGGCAGTGGTATGGCATGACCTGACTGGCTGACTGCTGTGGGCGGCCTTCCACAAGCCATGAAGAAACCTCTCAGTTCGGCCACTGACAGCCCATGGTCCCATTCAGTGATGCTGAACTGCATATGCTGAGGTCCCTTTTCACTGCAGTTCTGAAGGCTTCCACTTGCACAGGAAAAATACTTTCTGCCTCCAAAATACTAGAAAACTACTCAGTATCAGTGTTACACGAAAGAAATGAAATGTCATGATAACAGCATTTCATGGCCTTATTTTTAACTGCAATGCTCACTGCTTTAGGTTTACATCCCGACAGCAAATTTAATTTCCCTGTTCAACCTTCTCAGTGTGCACAAAATCAAGATTCTCAGTAAAATAACCAGACCCCACAGTGCACACTTTTCTCCACACACTTTACTGCACCCTAAGAAGCCTGAGAAACACAGACCCTGTTGGACCTGGCAGCATCAGAGCACTAAAAATACTTCAAAATATTTCAAATTACCTAACTTGAAATTGTTTCTCATGCTCTGGTGGCTGAGCCAGCCAACCTACAGTCAGCATTTTGAGGCCAGCACCCCACTACATGACAGCTACTGCTGCACTTACTGGCATTTCAGAGGTTCACTTGAGCTGGCTGAGTCTGCTCATGCTCAGACAGGTCTGAGCCCCAGTCTTCCCATCTTTACATAAAACATGAACTGCAGGCCCACAGACAGAGCACTTCAATGACTGTGGTTTATCAGCTCAGTACCCCTGATGATGGGAGCCCTTCACAGCACAAGGCAAATCTCCAGGGATCCCCTGGAGCTTTGAGACTTCCAGCCTTGAAGTGTTCCCACCCTGGGGCTTTCTTTGCCTAAGCCCATGTGCATCTATGAACCAATCGCAGATATCTGGAAGGAATCACTAGTATAATTATTCTGCACATTGTGACAAATTTTTTTAGGTTTTTATTAAAAAAAAATCAAACCCCAACAAGAAATGAGTATTTGCCAAGCCCAGCTGTGCAAGTCAGGCAGATTTCCAAGCATGCACCGGCATAAAGGTTAAGCACTCAGTAATTCAAGTGTCTTCCACATACAGTAATAAAACTTCTCATGATTTATCCACGAGCAGCTGCTGCCCTTGCTTAGCAAATGTAACTGCCCTGTAAAATTATTTTCTATTCATAAGACTTGGAGAGAATGATGTTTTTATGTTAACATAACTCGGAGCTGATGACTTCTGTCTCCAGCTTTTCCTGCTGCTTTAATTATAACAGCGCTTTAACACTTGCAGTGGAAAACTGCTGAAAATGCATTTCTTGTATTGCAAATGATGAAAAAAAAAAGCCTTTGGCAGATGTTTGATGTCACAGATGTTCAGTCCCACAAAGGTTAACCAAAGTACACCTTAAAAGGGGGTGTGAGGATAACAGAAAACAATTGCTTACAGTTGTATCTTCTCAAGGATACACGGGGCATGAACACAGCCCTGGTTTATGTTTCATTTCGGCTTCGCTGGTGTGTTCGCAGTCAGTGCCACGGAGTCACTCCTACAGCACATACAGCTGAGAGACGTTTGGCTCTTTTATCTGAGATCAAAGCTTTTATAAAAGCTCCCTTTTTAATGGGCAAGAAATGAACAAAACAGTCCGGCCCACGCACCTGAGGATGAGCAGCGTGTCCCAGAGATGCCTTGGGCACTGCTGCTTGCTGTCCCTGCTGCTGTCCCCAATACTGAGCTCTATTACCACTACCCTGTTACCTCCGCAGAGACATCAACAGCCCTTTGACTTTCAATACCAATTACTTCAGGCAAGTTAGGCACCTATTTGACGATCCAAGGTGCTTATCTACTGACTGAATAGTAGATATTCAGTCCCTCTACAGCTCATCTCTACAGCTCTAGCCACCCCAGCAAACGCTTCTCTCTGTTTTTAAATTAAATGTAGGATGCCGAGGGAAGCAAGCAGCACCCAGAGAAGCCAGCCTACTCAGTAAAGTGTCACATACAAACAGGGAATGACCATAAAATACCTCTTTCTTTTTTTTTCTTTTTTTTTTTCCCCGTCATGTAGAAATAGAGGTCAGTGGAAGCCGTAGGGCATTTGCCCAGTTATGAGCAGCCTGTGCTGGATGTGATTTAGCTGATGCTATTATCCTGGGAGAGAGGCAGAAGGCTCTCTTCTAGGAAATGCTCTTGTGTGGATGGCTCCGTGCTCAGATGCAGCATTCACAGGCCTGGGTGTCAGCTGGGTTCTGTTTGTTTGCTTGTTTTAAAGAAAGGCTTTTTAAGCAGAGTTCAAATGTGTTCACACCAGAGCAGCTTTAATGGGTACACACAGCAGAAGGAGCACTGGGGCTAGCAGGGAAGCACACCCCAAACCACAGCCTGCATTTTGCAACATCATCTCGGCAGGCTCAGGGACTGTTTGTTTTGCCCCTTTGTCTTGAAACACAATTTGGCAGCTCTCAGTGGCCAATCCATCCCCTGGAGTGTGCAGCTCCCTGCCCAGGAGAAGCAGCAACCGCCCTTACAAAGACCTCAGATGGTCTTTTAATTCGGCAGTGATTTAATTGCAGCTCTTGCTCCAGGACAATATCAAAGACAGCTCAAGGGTCCCGACTACAAAGAGCTTTGGAGCAGGCGTTCTGACAGCAAACTGTTCTCACCATTGTTCAGGCTCCCCCTTTCCAAAGGCAATGACTTGGTTCCACCAGGACTGGCAGGAAGCCTCCAGTTTCTCAAGAACTGGGTAATGAGATTACGGGGGCAGCTCACGAGGCTTTTGCTCGGCGCTGCAGAAGAGACCTCTGCGCTCTAAGAACTCAGTGTGCCTCCTCAGGGCCTTCTGATTAACAGCATCTCTGAGGGATGGGCTGCAGCCCATCTGGTGGGAAGCCTAGGATATTTCAGTTGAAAAACCAGAGAGGGACAAACTATGAATTCAAGATGAATATGTATAATTTTAACCCCCTCTTGGATAAGATATTACCCTTCAGATAACAAGTAATGATAAATGAAAAGCTGGATGTGGCTTTGAGCAACCTGGTCTAGTGGAAGGTGTCCCTGCCCATGGCAGGGGTGTTTGAACTAGATGATCTTTAATGTCCCTTCCAGCCCAAAACATTCTGTGATTATATGAAAGGCAAAAAACTTGCATGTTACCATTTCACGGTGGCTCCGCAAGCAGAGAAAAAAATAACACATTGTGTATTTGCTCTTAGCAAATATACAGATTGTAATATTCAAGAATGTGTTTGCTCCAAGCTGTTCATAGAGTCAGAAATCACTTTCACTTGGAAAATACGTGTGTGGCATTTAATCCTGTGAGGACTTAGGTTAGGATATGCCTCTTCTCAAAGAAGAGAGGACACTCCTTTGCAGCTTTCCTTCTTCCCTGCAGAGAGCAGAGAAGACAGTCCAATAACGGAACATGGTGCTAGAGGGGCATCAAAATCTGTCCTTGCTCATGCAGTAGCGGTGAACGAGGGAGGAGTAGGAAGGAAGAAAAACACATGCAAATCCCTAGAGTTTAAAAGTAAATTTAGAAGACAGATGAGGACTCCAGGGCTTGTCAAAATGAAGGTTGCCACCCCTACATCAACACTGCCAACTCCCCTGAAAAGAGCAGCCTTATGGCTCCTGCAAATATTTATGCAGAGATTTATTAACTGCAGTTATACAACATGAACTTCAGGATTCATCTCCTTGAGATATTTATTTTCATTAAAAACAAACTGTTTGGGAAACACAATACATCTTTCCCTCTACACTTCCATCCATCTGGTTTCAGAAGAGCAATTCTATGGGATACAAACAGTCCTAGGCACCACACAGAGTACTAGACAATGTTTAAACCTCACACCCAGCAATACAGTCTTAACTCCAGTAAAGCATTGCAGGAATAAGTTCACATTCAGGAAAAACCTAACTGAGTTACATGGAGGCTTCCAAGGACTTAGATGGGAATTGAATCGAGTTTAAAAGTTAGAGAAGTAAAAAAAGCAAGTACACAAATCAAAGTACACAGTCCTTCACAGTTATCTCAGAGGTGAGGGGAACGGTGGTTCAGGAAAATCAGCTGCACAGAGCAGCCACTCCCTAGGTGGAAAATGCCAAAACATCCAGTTTCAGCATGTGAAGGGGGAGAATTACTCTACCAGGATCGTATCAACGCTTTCTTGGATGAGATCTGACTCCAGTATACATTCATCTAAGTGGTCTTGGGACAAACTGGAGCTCTTACCCACACTCTCTCTGTCACAGTAAGGGTGAAACCTGGGGGTGGCGGGGCTCTCCAGCCGCTGGCAGCGGCCGTACTTCTGCTGCTTCCCTCTGTGCGTGTACATGTGCTCCAGCAGCTGGCTCTTCCGGAAAAACATGCGGCCGCAGACGGTGCAGCTGATCTTTCTCTTTCTTGAGAAAGAAAAGTTACAGTTCAACTCCACTGGTTCGTGGTCCTTGGAGATGAGGGAGAGCTGCCCGATCTGCAGAGGCTCCAGGTCGCTGCAGCTCGGATGCTCCAGCTGATGCTCATCCTCCTTGAGGAGGAAGGCCCCGAGGCGATGGCTGTCCCCAGGCTCCCTGTCCTCAGCCAGAGGCTGCACCTCCCCCAGGTCACTGCTCTCCAGGATGGAGGCGGGCACGCCGAAGGGCAGTGAGCCCGAGACGTGGGTGTGCAGGTGCTGCCGCAGCCCCCCCCGCGAGTCGAAGCGCTCCCCGCAGTAGTGGCACAAGTGCACCTTGAGGCTGCCCTTGGCAAAGATGGGGCTCGCTGCCTCTGGAGAAGGAGGGCTGCAGCTCTGGGACACCACGGGCTCCGAGTCGCACCTCTCCTGCTTTATGGAAACCGAGAGCTTCGGGCGCTCCTCGGCCGGCTTGGCGAGAGCCGCGGGCTGGGCCGAGGGGCGAGCGACCTGCTGGTCCAGGGGGCCGTCGTCCAGGCCGATGGCCAGGGACAGCTGCAGCTGGGGGTGATCGCCCTGGGCTGCAGACCTGCCGCCCGCCTTGGGCAGGCTCTCCTTCGCTCCCAGGCGCTCCTTTGCCAGCCTGTGTGCCGTAGAGATCTGGATCCCGTACAAGTTGGAAGACTGGACCGGCTCGGGGGAGAACGCTTGGTTCATCTCGATGGCGATGTGGGAGAGGTGGTCTGCGTGCAGAAAGCGGATGCCCTCCTCCAGTCGGCTCTGGCTGACAGTCTGCTTTGGCCCTTTCCCAGTGTACATGATATGTAACAAGTAACTAAATATGTCAGGCTGGATGTCTGTAGGCTGAATCTTTATGCACTCGCTGAAACAAAACAGATGATTAAGTACATACAGGGATCCAAACCCTGATCCATTACCTGCCCATTTGCTGTGAGAGCGCTTTTACAAGCAGCACTCCCTGCCAAGCCCTGCAGAAGTGCAGAAGCTCTGTTTGCAAAGCCAAGTGCCTGAGTCTGCATTTATCCCTGTGATTCTGAAGTGTGCACAACTGCAGCTGAGGCTGGTACAGGTGACCAGCCCTGGCCATCCTGCCCCTCCCATGCAGAGCCAGCCTCAGCCACATGGCACCACAGCGATGCCATGCAAGCTGTGCATCACCAGTGTGTGCCACTCCACTTTTTTAAGTAATAAATTCAGCTGCCCTTGCTGTGTAATCTTTATGAGCATTGCACTTAAGTGTCAGCAAACAACATCCACAGGGAAAGGCAGTTAACTCATCTCACTTCCAGCCAAGGGGAGGCACAGCCGATCCTAAAGATTATCTTGCAGAGATTATCGTGCTGGAGGCCACGACCCTCAGAAAGGAAGGGGAATGAAGAAGGCTTTAATCCATTACAAGCAGCCAGCCCCAGGTCAGAGGCCAGACCTTAGCACTGCTGTTGTTATACCTGCAGAACCACTCCTGACCTGCCCAGGTAAAGCATCTGAACAACACCTTGAAATGAATTGATGATCTCAGTCTCGGCCCTTATCTGCAAGAGTCTGAAGCGCAGAACTGTGATAAGGCCACAGCTTCTTGATTGCTTCAAGCCTGTGGATCCTGCCAGAAGGGACAGTCTCACCCAGCAAGCTTGAGTACAACCTAATGCAAAGTACTGGACACATTGAACACGGGCAGGAAGTACCAGGATATCCCTGGATGCCAAATCTGCAAGGTTCTCACGGCAGGAAGATGGTGGTACTTACATGCTATATTTATCTGGTCACACAAATGTCTCGTCTCAAAATGCAGGGTCTGATGTTGCCATATGCTGACTAAGAAAGTGGTTTTAAAGGGCAGCACGTTCTGGACTGGGATTGTTTAGAGAGCCAAGGCCTGTTCTGGGTTAGGAAAATAATCTCAGGCCATCTAACATCCCCATTTATACTCTTTTAGACTTTAATACCTTTAGAAAGAAGAAAAAGCAGAATGTTGAGAGTGGTTAAAGGATAGGAGAGCTGTGTGTTCTTACCTCGTCTGATGAATAAATATCATCTTAAAATAGTTTGAAAAAGCAGCGAGCACCGCTCTGTGGGCTTTGAAGTAAACATCTCCAATGGCAACTGTGCAGTCACACAGAAAGCCAAACTCCCGCTGCATGTTCAGCTGCTGGAGGAGGAGGACGCTGTGGCCGGTGGTATCCATGGTGTGCCTGGGAGCAAGGGAACAAGATGTTCATCTCATTAAGAAATCGGAGAGCTCCCAAAGGCTCAAATGTTGGCTTCTCACCACCGAAAAGAGATGGATGCCCGGCACGGAGCCTCTTCCCTCCTCCAGATGGTCCCTGCACCCCAATTTTACAGTTTCTCCTTCCGATACCACCGCTGGTGCTCAAACCCACGACCAATGAGCTCAAAACCTCTCGGGGACTTTTCCATCTGCCAGCTACACTCAGGAGATGCTTCTCTCGCTGATTAACTACGCTCCGTAGGGTGTCAGCACTAACTTTAAACCCGGCTGGCGTTTTCCCTCTGATCTGATGGTGCTTTCTGCAGCCCCGGAGCGGCGGCGGGGGCACAGGGGAGCGGGGCTGAGCCCGGCGGCTCCGGCACAGAGGAGCCCTGTGCGCCCAACAAAGCCCCCATTGTGCGGGCTGAGCCGCCCTCGCCGCGCCCCGCCCCGCCAGCGGCCCCTTCGCAAATAAACGCTGATATTTGCTATTGTTTCCGCAGAAAATTATG
>VWZW01002760.1:1783379-1812107 GCA_013397115.1 Edolisoma coerulescens
GCAGGGGCGAGAGGCGGGGAAGGGAAGGGAAGGGAAGGGCACCGCGCCGCCCGCGTGGCTCCGGGGCTCGAAGTCGCGGTAAACATCTCGAGTGCCGCTATCGCGCCTGGCCCCGGCCCCCGCGGTGGGTCCCGCCGCTTCTCTTCCTTTTGTCTTCACAAAATAAACGCCCCAAAACTTCGAGTGAGTTGCGGTAGTTTAGCGAAAAACGGAGCGGAGCTGCAGCCCGGAGGGAATGCTCCACCCTGCCAGGCGGGAGACTTGGGTTTCACTCGGGGCTGGCAGTGCGTTGGATCGCCATGGAGGCGGCTGGAAAGGAAGGGGAATACTTTTGTCACATAAAAAACAAGCCCTGTGCCGCTGTGCGAGCGGTGTCGAAAGTCTCGTTCTTCAAAGGACTCCTCTTTTCTGCTCGGATAGAAAGGTAGTTGAAGAGAGTAGAGGAAAGGGGACTGAAAACGCTGTGAGTTTGGGGCTGGGGTTTTATTCCTCTCTATTTTTCAGCATTTTTTGTAACTCAGTTTCTCAAGTTTACCCTGTTTCAGCTGATACAGGAGTGCCGGTTCCTCTTGACACGTAGGCGTTGGTAAACGGGTAGCATGGCTTGGATGCTGCTTAGTATTTGGATGTTTACTGCCAGGTTGTCATTTGCTTGCGTTATTGCCCTCGCACTCGAGTATCGCAAGGTACAGCACGCACTGCAAAACTATCCGGGGTTGCAACAGTGCGGTGTTCCTTAGGCATTTAATTACACTAAACAAACATTCCTTTAATTAAAGGTGTTTGTTTAACATTCCTCATTACAGCTCTTGGAAAAACCCACAGAGCAGCCGTGAGCAGGGGGATGCGGGCTTCTCGTTTTTACCGAATTACAAGTTAAGCTTTCATGGCGAGCGGGGGAGAGGCGTTGGGACCATATGGCCGTGGGGAGAACCGGCCAAACGTGAGCGGTTGCAGAGATTTTCCTAGGCAGCAGCAGCACAGCGAGTTGACAAGATTGTGGAGAGGTTTTTGGATGACTGGCCAGAAAACCTGAGGAGTAACAAGTAGTATTAGTTGCACTCTGCTGCTGTTTTGAGGTAGCAGGGAACCAGCAGGCACCCACCGCGGGGGTTGGATGCAGGTAATTGAGATGTGGGTTGGTGCTGCGTGGGAAGCTCAGAAGAGTAATAGAAGCCACTTCTTCCTAGTAGCCAGAAAGTTTTGTGTGGAATAAGATCACAGACTTACCAGATGCTTCAGCTCTGCTTGCACAAGTCTTTCCCTTCATCAGACTCAACCACTGTTGTCACTGGCACAGGAATTAGCAGCGATTACATTGAGAGTGCTCAGGCCAAACAGAGATTTGGGGTTTTAGATGCTTTCTTACTTGAATGTGAGTGGCTGCTTCTTTCACAGATTTCTGTTCTTGCTGACGGTGGAGAGCCCTGAAAATCCAGGATGGACAAAGCCGCAGTAGCCGTTTACCTGCTGGATGGAAATAGAATAGCTGCTCAGAACGGAGATAGTGAAAGTTTCCTGATAAAAGCCCGGTGTCCTTTCTCTTAGTTGTTACAGCTGGGCCTCTTACTAAAGTTGTTCTGGACCTCACACACATGTGCAGCGAGAAGCCATGTGTTCATTCTTCAGTTTGGCCAGTGGTTCTCCAGCAGCTGGGTTATTCTGCCCTGCCTTTGGTTGGGAATGGTAAACACCATCACCCAAAGAGTTCTGCTGCGGACACAGCGTGTGGGCACGACAGCTGACATAATTTGCATGAGGACCATTTATATCCTCAAATTGGTCTGGTAATTTTCAATTTGTGCATGCAGCATCACTGCAAAACTCCAGAATTCACTGGCTGTTGCCTTTTCTCCCCCATATTAGACCTATTTCATTGGATGAAACCTTAGTAGCCTTATTTTTATTTTTAGTATGCTGAAAGTAAAATGTGATTCATTTAAGACCAGGAAGAATCAAGAAAACCTGTAGTCTGATCTGTGTGTCACAAGTTACTGTGCTTCATTCATGTGCATCCAGCAACTTGTTACACTGAAGTGCAACCTGTATTTAGCCAAGGATCTTGTCCTGGAAGGCACCTGTGTCTTCATTTGGGGGTCTCAAGACATGGTTAAACCACCAAGATGCCTCCGGAAGTTGAAAGTTGGTGTGAGTTGGAGAGCCTAGATAAAAAGGCTCATCTTTCTGCTACAAAGCATAAATTGGGTGTTATAATTTTGTCCCCACTAATTGTTTCTTTTAAACATATCATTACTGTGTTGCCTGACAACAGTAAAGGTGCCAGATAAAAGATCACTGTGACTTTCTAGAGTCAACCTTTGTGGCTAGCAAGTTACTTTAAAGAACTGAATAAGGTCTCTCTAGGACTTTTACTGCCTAGATCTGATCTGAAGTTGTTTGAAGTTGAGATGGGGCTTTAGCACAAACTCAGTTTTCTTATTTTTTCCTGTCAAGCTGTATTCCTTGTCTTTCGAGGAGTGTTCTTACCTAAGACCATGTAATGTATCTTAACTAATTTTCAGTTAGCAGCTGAGAAGCATAACTTGCTAAAACTTGACGTCTGTTTCTCATTTGTGGACATGGATGCTGAATCAGCAGAGAACTGCTGGCTGAGCAGTGGAGAGCAGGGCATCCAGGAGCTCTGACAGCTCATGTTGGGGGCTTTGGAGCATCTTGTCTTCCCCTCGTTCAGATCTAGCCCAAGTGCCATGAAACTTGTTCCTGTACATTGTCCAAGGGTCTGTTTAAAGTGTGTTGATTCAGCCATTGGGATGTGTCTGAAGATGAGTATCTGCATCATTGGAATCATCTTCCCAACTGGCGTGCCTGAAAGGCAGGCGATTGGAAGGGCTGTGAGAGGAGGATAAATTATACCTTTAGCCCTTCATAGCCTGAATAATGGAGCTAATTACATTTTCCCTGGCAGTACATGGAATTCCCGTAGCTGTTTTAATTTATGATCAAGGCTATGCTTGCAATGCAAACTGATCCATTCTCGCTGTTGAGGTGGACAATTGTCACCTGGCCCCAAGTTCTTTGCTGTTTTTTCAGTGTTTGTGTAAACTGAGGGACAGAGAGCAATCTCTGTGGCTTCCTATTGAGTATGTCTAGGTAGAAGTTGTAGCCCGTCGACAGCTCTGTGGTCAGTGCAGTAACACATAAACCTCTTGGGCGTTGTGTGGGGAATTTATACATGTTCTGTAGGATTTTCTGCAGCATGTCAATGCTGTCATTTAGGAATCCAGGCCTTCTGGTGGATCTGACCCACAATGGCAAAATTAGGGGGAAGAGTTCTTGGGAACCCGCGCCAGGATGGGGTATGGAGACAGACGGCGATGGGGGATTTGCTTTCTGATCCTCGTGTGCTTGTTTTTTGGGTAACTGGGCGTTGTTTGCTTGAGGTTTTTCGGTCTCATTTTCTATTAGCACCAAATTCTCCACTCATTTATTACACTTTTGTCCAGCCTGTTTTTGGTTTCCAAAGAAAAGCAGCCAGTAACTAAGCATGTAAGTGCTATGTTTTTGCCTGCTCAGCAGTGGAAATGCTGGGTTTTGAAAACCACCTACTAATTTTAGGAGCTGAAAGGCTCCTGAATTCTGAACCTTGTGGTATGTCTGTTTTAAAGACAGAGAAGTTAGCAAAAGAACTTCACCAGTTGTTTGCTTGAGGACTTCTTTAACTTCTTTTGTTTTAAAACGTCTCAGCAAACTTTGAGTGTTAGGAAATGATGACATGGAGCTGTAGTAAATACCTGTTTTTTCTTGTTAGCAGACAAGTAACATAATTGGTTAGTGTAGTAGTGCAACTTAACCTTGTTCATGGTCACATCTGAATAGTATCTAAGTGGTGCCTCATAAGAAAAAAAAGTCTTTTAGCAGACAAGCTTGAATCAAAGCGTGACCATGTAAAAATAAATACTTACTAGGGAAATAAGATGCATATGAAGACTTGGAGTTTGAAAATCAGTGAGAATACCCAAGTCAAATACCTTCAGTTTTTATTTTTATATCAGATGCTTTTCTAGCACATTTTTTCAAAACACCTCTGCATCATTCAGTATTGCACGTGGCCTGTGCTGCATTCACCGCACAAATCAATCGTTGCTGAAGATGGAGTTACTTGGGTTCCTCATGGACTTGTGAGGTTGGTGCCTCCAGGATTTGGAGGCTTTACAAAGTGTGCTAGTCCACTGGGCAAGTGGCTGGTGATTCTCTTCTCTTTGAAAAAGAGGATCAGAAATAATTAAAAACTTTGGATTGACAAACTCACCTGCACGGAGCTTTAATTTTCCAAGATACTCGGTGTTTAACATATACAGAGGATAGCTCCCACTGGCCTCAGTGTGTTTACCTATGTGAATAAATTGGACATCCAAAAAGTGCAAGCCAGGCTTATTAAAAAAAAACAAAACAGAAAGGTTGAAATTACTTGTCCTGGCACTGGCAGCAATGGGATGATATTCTCTAAGCAGTGTTTGTTGCTGTGAGATCCTCCTTTTTGTCCCCCACCTCTCATTCACTTCACATCCTCCAAATGCTTGGCCAGATGAGCAAGGATCTTGTCTTGTGCTGCTCAGATCCAGGCCTGGACAGATCCAGAGGGTGTGCTGAGTAAGGGGAAATTTTGGTAAGAAGGCTGGAAAAATATACTAGGATATATGCATACGTATACCTTGAATTTTCTGTAAAAAGACCTGTTTTCATTCTAATACCTGCTTTTTTTTTCCTAAAGCAAACTTCAAAAACAGTTTGCAGTACTGATCCACCCACATGAGTGATAAATGCAGATTGCTGCCATTTTAGCAATTAAAGTAACAAAATAATGATAAAATACCATTTTCTGAGAGCTTGCCCTTGTTGGGAAGGAGTTTGTCAGCAAGCCTGTCATGCTTGTTGATGGCAAAGGGATGGCAGGATTGGGAATTTGGGGTGCGCTTCCTGCTCTGAAGGGGTGAATGCTGTAATTGTTTTCCACCAGTTCCCCAGCAAGAGCTTGTGTGTGTTTTTTACCCCTTCTGCCCTAGGCTCTGCAGCCTGGCTCTTCCCAGCCCCTTGCCCAAGCGGCTTCTTCCCTCCACTGTTTAGACCCCCATTGCACCCATTTTTAATTCCCACTGCTGCTTCCTAATCCCAGTGCCCTTCTCTTGGCTCAGCACTCTGCTCCTAGCCTGCCTCTCCTTTCTTTCCGGATTTCCAGAGCGTTTCCATCACATCCTTCTTACATTTCCCAATCTCCCTGTGTTTTCACTACATCCCCTCCTGGCTCTGGCTCTCCCTCAGCCAGAACTGGGCATCTTCTCTGTCAGCTACCATAAGGGAAGCTGAGACCCCGTGGTGAGTCATGGTGCGGAGCAGTCTCCAGGAGGCTCAGCTATCAGCTCTGACTTTGTGGAGGTGGCACACAGAATCATGGAATGGTTTGGTTTGGAAGGGATCTTTAAATGCCATCTAGTCTAATCCCCCTGCAATGGGCAGGAACATCAACAAAATCAGGCTGCTCAGAGCCCAATCCAGCCTGGCCTTGAGTGTTTCCAGGGATGGGGCATCCACCACCTCTCTGGGCACCCTGTGCCAGTGTCTCAACAACCTCATAATAAAAAATTTCTTCCCTCTATCTGAATCAACTCTTTTGTGGTTTAAAACCGTGGCAGAGCTCTGTGCAAAAGGGGATTTCACTGCGGATGGCTCAGGCAGGCCCCTGTATACTAAGCAGCTGCAAGAGGATGAAATGTTCTCAGCGAGGCTGTAATCTGAAGTTTTAATAACTAACAAAAGTCTTAAGTGTGAATAAACTGATAATTTGTATCTTCTCCCCCTCAAGCATACAGCTTGGCCAAATTCAGGCAGATTTTTGTATTGTGACAACATATCTAAGATACAACGTTTTCTCCCACATAAACTGTCTCTTCAAAGATTTTGGAAGAGAAACTTTTATTTTTAATTTCTAAATGAAAAAAATAATAATCTGCCTCTATGAAAGCTTTTTCTTAGCCTCATTTTTGGAACCGTTTTGGCTGAGCTTTTCTGTGGAGGAGGGGAAAAAAGTAATCAGTCCAAGGTTTCAGAAGGAAAGTTTTGCCGTTGCTGGTTGAAATGTGTCGAAGTTTTAAATAGTCCAACGCAGGCTCTCGTGGTGGGAAATTACATGCAGCAGGTTAATACAGCATCCCGAGGGAGGATGCCAGGACTTTCATTAGCATAAATAACCTCAAACACTCTGTTTTAATACCTACATGTAGTACTACTGTGGTAGAAACCAAGTACATGTGAAATCCAAAACCTTGCCATCCTGCTCAAGCAACCTCATGCTCCACCCTTTTTTCCCTGAGTGGTGGCATTGCCAGTGGGTCATTGTTGCACGTCAGGATCCATGTGCTGAAAGCTTTGCAGGAGTTCATCTGTCAAAAGGAGAAATATCTTTTACCATTTTCAAAGAAGAAGACTTGGAAAAGGCGAGTTTGTGTGCTGTCACCCATTGTTCCCACCATCTGGAAACGACCCCGTCTGCAGGTGCCTGCAGACAGTTTGAGACCACCTGTTTTGTACAGGCTTGCTGCTTGTGCTGCTGTTTTGCTATTGGAGGACACAGTGGAGTATATCTAGTGTAAAAAAACCCGCAATTAAATAAAACATTTACAACTTGCCACTTTATGAGGATGGGGAAGTTAATGTGAGCTGTCCTGAGCCTTTTCTTGTCGTGTTGGCAGCTCACACCAAGAGGCCAGTGGTGCCTGAGATGGGCATCATCTCATTTTCTCATTGTTTTTCACTCTTAGAATGTGGAAGTTGAAGTTCATTCTTTATCATTATGCAGCTACTGTTCTTAATACAATAGATTGAGTTACATTTAAGCATCTAATGAATTGCCTCATATCCAAAACACATTACCACTTGGAAGAATATGAAGTGCACTTTTATTATTACTTGATGTCAAGAGCTTTGCTGTTTTTCACAGAAACATCTGAAATCACCCAGTGACATAGTCAATAATGAGTTTCTGTAGAAAAGATGTGAAGTTGTTTCAGAGATTCTCCTACTTCCAAAGCCACTGCCTTTCACGTTAGTCAAAAAGACATTAAATGAATTCCATGCAATGAGTTGCATTTCTGCAGTGGACATCACTGGGCCAAACCGGGCCAAGAATTACTATGGCAGGGTGCTCGCCTGGAGTTCTGGGTGTGGAGGGTTGGGCTGAGAGGAGAGGAGCAGCTGCCATTGTGATGCTCGTCATCAGTGTAGTTCAACCCAAATCTCAAGGTTCCTGTTGCCAGACAAGATCTTGTGCTGGTGGTGATCCATAGGAACTGCTGTGTGAGTTGGCAGCAGGGAATATTGCTGGGTGGGGTGAGCATGTTCTTTTCTCGAGAGCTTGGGAGCCTTTCCTCCGTGGCAGTCCTTTGTGGAATGAAGAACGGGGACTTAATGTTAGGTTTGCTGCT
Organism: Edolisoma coerulescens; assembly: GCA_013397115.1. Taxonomy (NCBI): domain Eukaryota; kingdom Metazoa; phylum Chordata; class Aves; order Passeriformes; family Campephagidae; genus Edolisoma; species Edolisoma coerulescens. Next base: position 1,790,819 of record VWZW01002760.1, read on the forward strand.
TAACAAGCCAGGCAACGCCTGTGACTTGTGAATTCAACACTAATTGTGGAATTTAATTTCTCTACCCATTTTTCCCCCTAGGAGATGTAAGCTGTTAGGAAAATAAGAAGAAAAATGGAGCATTTGTGTGTGTATTGTGTTTAAATTTTGGACAGTTGAAAGAGTGGTTGCAAATCAATCCATGCATTTCATTGAGTCATAAAATGCCCTTTAGTATATGTTATTTGCTAGCCTGTACTTTATTTGTACAAATCTCTTACAATTATTTGCATTGTTTGCAATAACCTTTCAAAATGTTAAGAATCCTCCTTACTGCTTTATGTTTTTCATTTCTGTTAGGGTGCTCTCTATACCCTCTTCTGCTTTCTCACCCCCTCAGCCTGTGCAGTTGGAACAGATTATGTGTATGAGTAAAGGTTTTCCAAAGTGAGTTGTGACTAGGTGTTGGATCTGGCCACACTTGGTGAAGTTTATCTTTAATCAAGTGCACACCTCCTGTATGCAGTGCATTTCTTCTGGATATTTTTTGTTAACATAAACCATGATGTTTTCTTCTCTTTTCTCTTAAGGACGAGTTAGTCCTTTCACATAGACCAACCCTCAGCATTGGCATATCTTTCTCTCCAGTCTTTGCTGAGGCTTCATTTCATCGTGGCTCCACCTCTGGCTTGCTAGCTCTCTCAGTTCTCCATTGCCGAGTTTTTCTTTGTCCGGTTTCCCAGCTACGTGTTTTGGTTACATTTCAGCGCTCTGAACGAGTGGTTTTGAGAGCAGTTGGAGGCACGGCGTGCACCACTTCCTGCCTCTGCAGTCCCTGTGGCTGTCACGCAGCTCGCCTGGTCACCATCTGCAGCGGGCTTGAACGTGGGACGTGCCACCACAGCCGGGCTGCCCTCTGCTTCTGAGAAGGCGTTTGAGTTTGCAGTTCCTGGTTTGCAGGACGCCTTGCAGAGAAGGTTGAGATGGTCCCTCAGCTGCCATGAAGAGCAAAATGTGTGGAGTAGCTTGTGTGGGTGCTCTGTTGTCTCTTAATTACCTTTAATGGGGAGGGAAAGACCAGTTTGAGCCTGGCCTGGTTTCCAGTGAGGGTTGCATCATGTGCCCGTTGGACTGACAGGTAAAAAGGCAAGTTGAGACTGAAGAGTGGTTTCTGACAGCCAGCTTACCTTGTATAGGTGTTGTCCTGGGGCCATCTTACAGAAGTCTGCCCTGTGAAGTTTTTGAAGTTCTGCATTCAGAATTCATATCTGAAAATCTTGGCTGTAGGACTTTGAGATATATTTGCTAATTTATATTCTAGCAGTGTACCTCTGATTGACGTGTGTGCTGGTTATGTTTATTAGTTTACTAGTCCTGTAAGTCTAGTGGTGAGCACATGGAATTAGGGATGTTTTCACTGGCATCAATATTCGTAAGTAGTTACCAGCAGAGATCTCCAGACAGGAAGTTGTACCGCAGACTGGCAGAATAGGAAGATCTAGAGAGCAAAGAGATGGCAGTTCCTCCCTACATTTAAGTAGGCTTTGGGTTTTGTGCTCGTGATTTAACAGATACCTTTTTCTTTATGCAGGGCTGTAATCGAAGTACAAGATGGCAAAAACCAGCCATAGCAACTATGTCCTTCAGCAGCTAAACAAGCAAAGAGAGTGGGGCTTTCTGTGCGACTGCTGCATCGCTATCGATGATATTTATTTTCAAGCACATAAAGCAGTCCTTGCTGCCTGCAGCGCCTATTTTAGGATGTTTTTTATGAACCATCAAAACACTACAGCCCAGCTGAATCTAAGCAACATGAAGATTAGCGCTGAATGCTTTGATCTTATTTTACAGTTCATGTATTTAGGAAAAATTATGACAGCCCCTGCCAATTTTGAGCAATTTAAAGTGGCCATGAACTATTTACAGCTATATAACGTACCTGAGTGTCTAGAAGATATACAGGATACAGACTCATCTAGTTTAAAATGTTCATCTCCTGCTTCTAGCACCCAGAATAGTAAAATGATATTTGGTGTGAGAATGTATGAAGACGCACTTGCTAGAAATGGCAGCGAAGCAAACAGGTGGGGCATGGAGCCGCCAAGTTCAACGGTAAATACATCCCATAACAAAGAGCCTGACGAAGAAGCTTTGCAGCTAAACAGCTTCCCTGAGCAACTGTTTGATGTCTGCAAAAAAAGCACCACGTCCAAATTCTCTCACACAAAAGAGCGCGTGTCACACTCGCGCCGCTTTGGAAGGAGCTTCACCTGCGACAGCTGCGGGTTTAGTTTTAGCTGTGAGAAGCTACTGGATGAGCACGTGTTAACATGCACCAACAGACATTCCTACCAAAGTGCCAGGTACTACAGTGCTGAGAAAATAGACTTTAGTGAAAAGAACTCTACTTCTAAAATGATCTCCACACAAACAGAAAAATACAAGGGGGACTCGAGCCATGCTGCGGACGATTCTTCATCTCCCGTGTCAAACATCACGAGCAGAAAAAGCAGCACGGTTGCCTCTGAGACATCAGGTGAAGAAGGAAGTAGAGCCTCTGAGAGGAAGAGGATTATCATCAAGGTGGAGCCAGAGGACAATCCTACAGATGAGCTGAAGGATTTTAATATTATTAAGGTGGCAGATAAAGACTGCAATGAGTCTTCTGACAATGACGACCTGGATGATGAACAGGAAGAGCCGCTTTACAGATACTATGTCGAGGAAGAGATGAGAGAGAAGAGAAATGCTCGGAAGACTCTAAAGCCACGCTTATCCATGGATGAGGATGAAAGAAAGTGTTTGAAAAGTCCACGGCACCTTAACAGCAAGGCTCCTTCAGTGCAGGAAGATGTGGAGAATGCTCCCTGTGAACTTTGTGGGCTAACAATCACTGAGGAAGATTTGTCCTCTCATTATTTATCCAAACACATAGAAAATATATGTGCTTGTGGCAAGTGTGGTCAAATACTGGTCAAAGGCAAGCAGCTACAGGATCATGCACAGACCTGTGGAGAACCCCAGGATCTGACCATGAACGGGATCAGAAATTCTGAGGAGAAAATGGACTTGGAAGAAAACCCCGAGGAGCAGTCAGAAATAAGGGACATGATGTTTGCAGAGATGCTAGAGGACTTCAGGGACAGTCACTTCCAAATGAACAGCCTTCAAAAAAACCAGTTATACAAGCATTCTGCCTGTCCTTTCCGATGCCCTAATTGCGGCCAGCGTTTTGATACTGAAAACCTAGTGGTTGAACATATGTCAAACTGCCTGGAGCAAGATCTGTTCAAGAACTCCATGTTGGAAGAGAACGAGAGGGATCACAGACGTAAGCATTTCTGCAACCTTTGCGGGAAAGGATTTTATCAGCGTTGCCACTTGCGGGAACACTATACCGTTCATACCAAGGAAAAACAGTTTGTTTGTCAGACATGTGGGAAGCAGTTCTTAAGAGAGCGCCAGTTGCGGCTCCACAATGATATGCACAAAGGCATGGCCAGGTATGTCTGTTCCATTTGTGATCAAGGAAACTTCCGAAAACATGACCATGTACGGCATATGATATCTCACTTATCAGCTGGAGAGACTATATGCCAGGTCTGCTTTCAGATATTCCCAAATAATGAGCAACTGGAGCAGCACAGGGATGTTCATCTGTATACATGTGGAGTATGTGGAGCAAAATTTAATTTGAGGAAAGATATGAGATCTCACTATAATGCCAAGCATTTGAAAAGAACATAAGCATAAACATACTGTTAAAGCATTAAGTTGGCAGCAGAGAGAACACCAAAGCAAAGCATAAGTATAGTAAAAAAAATTTGAAAAGGAAAAAAAAATTCAAAATAAGTCTCTTTTTTATTATTTTTTTAAGACCCTCCTAACCATAGGTGTCTATTTAGGCTCATTAAGTATAAAGCTTTGAAAAGCATCATGTGTTTAATTATTACATTTTCACTGTTTCCTAATACCAGTTTCTGTTCTTAATTTTATTGTTTTACTACGTAGATATACAAATCATTATTTTTAAACTGTAGATTAAAAGCACAATGTTACCCCTTCACTGACTGCTATTAAACAGTTCTCGGATCCATGTCCGTAAGATGAGTGCTTTAATATTTCCATGTGTTGTTTCTTCATGTGAAAATTTTAGATCCCAGCGATTAATGTGCAAGAGCATAATTGTTCATAATCCCCAAATTTATTTTTGAAATGAAAAAAAAAAACCAAACCAAACCCCAAACCAGCAATGCCAAGAAATAATCCTTTGCGCTCTGACTCTGCTGTAGGGGCAGAGCTGGCTGTCCTGGTCCCCTGCTTCTTGGCTTTGTTGGAAGGTGCTTCCCAGGGGTGAGAGCACATAGGCTCAGTTAAACCTCACAGGCTCGGGCTGGTGTGCACGAGGGGGAAGGGAGTTAATGACTGTCGGGATAACTGAGGGGTTCCAGCATGGTGGTCATTTTCCAGACGGGAAGTCCTAGCAGAACTGTACAACTGATGTTGGCCTTTCTTTCACTGTTTGTACCTCTGTGGGTATATTTAACCTGCTTATCCTAACATACAAGGGAGGAGTGGCTGTGGTGGGTTGCTAGGAATGCAGCATGGCCATGTGCACTGAAGACTACATTTTCAGCCTAGCTGTGAACTGTGCCTTGCTGCTTGTGTTGGAAAGGTAAAAGCAGGATGGGTGTGAAGATAGTCCCATTGCTTGGGACCTTAGGGTTTTTTTGCTTCTTGTTTTCATGATACTTTATGAATGTTCTGTTTTTCAACAAGAATATAACAAGAAAAGACTGCAGAGTTTGCTTAATAAATGTTAAGATATTTTATGCCTTTTAAGATTCCTTTCTGATTCTAGCAGAGCCCTAATCTGTGCAGCTTGTCTCTTAATTTAATTGAATTTAAAAATCCTACTAAGTACCAGCTGACACCAATTCAGTGAGGCACTTTGGCCTTTGAGAGAGCAACTGGCTTTGACTCTTAGGCACCAGCTGTCTAAACGTTTGTTAAGTGTGTGATTTGTGACGGGGTGGAGGAAAGGATCCTAATACGTAATTGTGGAGAAAACAATTAAAAAATAAAACCTAGTTGTACTTTCTCCCAGCAGATCTCACTTTATCCAACAGGGTGGTAATGCTATTTCCCACTGAGCTATGGACGGAGGAAAGTAATTTAGATCAGCAGTTAAGGCCCTTGGATTAGATGATCATTGCAGGTTCCTTCCAGCTGAAATATTCTATCACCTCATGTGCCAGTGGTGGGGTTGAGAGTAGGAGCCAGGAGCTGACGGTCTAGCCCAGGGCTTTCACGTGCTTGTTTCTGTCAGAGTTAAGTTTCATTCCTTGTTTCTTGGGGATTATGAGGGGTATCGAGTTTTAATTTTAGACTATTCAGAGAAGTGAATACAATTCAGAATCTCCACTTTAACTGTTAAAATTAGTGTGAGTTGCCTTGCATTTATTCAGTTTTAAATGTGCATTAGGATTTCTCTTGGTTGGCAGACATGTGCATTTCTGCAGTGATGGAGAAGGCTCCCCCACCAGCCCTTGGTCCTGAGCCAGCAGCTGTTCTGAGGCACCAACTGCTTTGGGTGCAGTTTAGTGGGCTTTTAGTGTTTTGCTTTAACTGCTCAGTCCTTTGTTTTCTTGTATGGTACTTAAGCCAACTGAGTCCTCAATAGCACTGGGGCCAAAAGAGCCCAGGCATGCACACTCCAGCACTCCAGAGCTGGGGGGTTCATACACTGCACACAGTGATTCTCTGACATGCAGGTTATCCCTCACAGTATCAGCTGGATTGGGAAAAGCAAGTCAAGGGAAATGAAGGAGAACTGGAGAGCACTGGGGCAGCTTGCAGGAGGGTCTTGTGGCACTGGAGGAGTGGGAAGACTGAGTGGGAGAAGAGATCCTGAGTGGGAGGGAGTGGCAAAGGCAGGCAGGCAGGATTAGAGCTGTGCAGTGGGAAGCAAATCCCAAAGGTGGCATGGAGGGGGTGGCTGGAGCAGTGGATAAAATGTCCCCGCCTGTGAGACCGGAGTGAGGATGACTCAGCTTGGCTGGGGAGCCGTGGGCCTGAGCCATGAGCTCACGAACGCGGGTTGCGTACCAAGCACGGCCGGCCCCGCTGCCCACAGCGCTGCGGGGACACAGCACAGCCCAGATTAAAGACCTTGTTGAAAAGCAGGAGGTGACCTCTGCGATGTAAGGGATCAGTCCTAAATTCAGTGAAGGGCTAAGGGTGATTTATGGAGCCTCCTGCTCAGGATCAGGAGCCCTTGTTTACAGCCTATTGGTCTGAACTTGACCTAAAAATGTTTCTTAAAAAATGTGACTTTCTAGTGTAAGTAGACCTGCCAACTACAGAAGTTAAATGGAGAAAATGGGAATGATGGTATTTATGTGTACTATCTAACTTTACAAACACCCTGAGTATCTCTGTTTTTCAATTATAAGCTGTGTTGTAGTAGCCTTTCAAAGTAAAGTTTGTTAAACCTTTCCAACTGAACTTGAATTGATGTTTTTTCCTGTTCTAGTGGAACAAAAGCCAGTGCCTTGGAGTTCACATGTATGAAAGTCCACGCTAAGCCTCACAAAGAGCATGAATTGCATTGCAGGGAAGCTTAAGAGTGGATCTACTTACATGTAGGCAGAGAAAATCAGAATGACTGAAGTAGTCTGAGAAGTGATCAAGGGGAGTATAGGAGAACATAAACAAGTCAGCCTGGCCTGCAAGTAGATGGGTATTTAAATGGATGAGTATTTAAGGTGACATGTAAAAGTGTGCAGGGAAACAGCATGGGACTGTTAGAGAAAAGGCCTGGAGTGACAGGAGGAATTTGGCTGCTGTGAAAGGGGATGAGGTCTGGGTGCTGAGGCAGCCTGGGGCTGGCCACTCTTGAATGTTCTCCCCAGAACGGGGCAACATCTGCAGGAGAGTGAACTGATGGTGTTTCAGTGCTCCTACCATGACAAAAATGATTTAATGTGGAGACAGAACAAAAGCAGACATGAAAAAAAATCAACAGCAGTTATCCCAGAAGCTTTGCTGTTACTTGAAAGATAGTGAAGGGGAAGCAAAAATATTTTATTTAGGAGTTCTTTTCCTCTAATTTGTACTTTTCTGTTGCCATAACATCGTTCCTTTGCATCTCCTTAGTGAATGTTATTGTGTAAAAGCACTTAAGGATCTTTAAAACTGGAGGTGTAAGCATTGCACAAGGCGTAGCCAGAAAGAAAAAGATTTGCTGGATGCCCTAAGTTATATTTTTAAGTGATTTCCTATTCTTATTTTTGGAGGACCTCTCTGTGTTCTGTTGTTTTTCTCATTTTGGCAGTGCTATGGGCTGCAATCCTGAGAATTTATAAGTGGCCAGCCTAGCTCTTAGCTTTCAAGATTTACTGAAAGTTAAAAAGAGGGAATTCATGAAGACCTGGTATGAGCTTTAAAATATCACAAAAGCTGTTGAGCTTCTTTTTCAGTTTCAGAGGAGATGTTTAAAATGTTTATATATATATACATATATATATACACATGTATATTTGTAAATGCTTCCTGCTGACTTGTTAGTTCAAAGAGTATTTACATTTGTGTATAATGATATTTGTAGCCAACAGGTCTGTGGAGAAATCTTGATTTCAATAAATAGAATATCATGGAATTCTAAGAATTTATGCTTTAATTATAGGGGACTTCTCTATTTAATATTTTCAGTTGATGTAAAACATACAACTCAGCATATTTTTCATTCAAAGCTGAAGACAGAAAATATATTGCCCTAGAGACTATATTAAAAATACATTGTTACAAAAGTGAATAGTTTGACTACACGATTGTATTTGAATATTCTAGTGATAACCATCTCAGAACTATTGATGAGGACACGAATTTGCTCCTGGAGGCAATGCCACCTTGAGCCCTGGCAGCCCTTTACTTCTCCCCATTAGCTTTAGCTGTCGTCTCCCCTGTGTGCCACCCTTTCCATTGTCAAAAAGCACGTATCTCTGTAGCTTCACAATGAACTGAATCAAACAACCGCCTTTTTTCTATTCCCTGTGGGGCTGGTTTTTGGCTGGATCAGTTCCCCGCTGTGCTTCCCTCTCCATCTGTGTCAGATCTTGTGCAAGCACAATAGAAGGGGTGGCATGAGGGGAGGAATGAGTGGCTGGGAGGGGGCTCGTTCGCTTAAACGAGATGTACCAGAACTCAGAGCATGTCCCGAGTTTATCTCGGTCTCCGTCTCCCCCAAGCATCCTCGGGGAAGCTGAACTCTTACATTCATCTCCTATTTCCTGATAAGGAAAAAGGCAGCCCAACCTCTTACAAGTGAGACACATCTCTGCTATCTGCCCTCTTCGTGAGAACTGGAAACCTTCCTGCATTCAGCTCATCCCACAAATATGCTCTGGAGCTTTCTTAGTGTTTCTCGAAGCAGACTGGGTAGTGCTCCGCGCCACTGGGTTTGTGTGGTTGGCCTGGCCTGAGGCCAGGAATGAGCTGGGCCCCTTGGCTGGCCGAACACCAGGAATGGTTCCCACCTTCCTCTGGCCTTCCTGCCCTCCAGCTGTGGGGCCAGATGCAGCTGTGGAGCTCCTCCGTTGCCCCATTCCCCTCACTGCTTTTCACAGTAAGGGGAGACATTAATCTCATTTTTGGTCTAATGCTGAAAGCTTGGGGTAATTCCATGTGTAAGTTAAGCTGATGCTGTCAGTATCTGTTACTATCCCTGTGTGCTTCTGACTTTTAAGTGCTTCTCAATCTCAGAGGGTTAAAAATCAAGTCTTCTGACTTCCCTAATTCTCAGCTGGTTTGATGCTTGTCGCAGACTTAAAGACCTACAAGATGAAGCATGACTAATTTGACTTTATAAAGTCTGCTGATGGCTAGAAATTAGGAACATGTTTTCAAAAGCTGACATTTCTGTAGTTCTCAGCTATAAACCAGTTTTCTGTATTTTCTTCCAGCTTCCAAAAAAACTCCTAAAATATTGCTGTGCAGTGTATTCTTGAGAGGCATGAGTAGGCTGAGATTTTGTAGGGGAAGGATGCCAAAAATCAGGACACATTTTATAAATTAAGTGTCTTTTGCTACTTTTACAGTCACTTCCACAATTCTGGAATTAATTGTGATTTTATTTTTTTAATGCAGAAAGACAAATCTTAATTTGTAACAGGGCAGCAGAGCTCATGACTCAGGAATCACTTCATCATGACTATAAATATTCAGCCCTGAAACAAACAGCCCATGTTCCTTTTCATGTACTTGAATGACCAGTGCCAACTTCATAGGAGAAATGCTATCAGATCTTTATTTGGGTTATTTTTGCTCTCAAATATCTTTTAGGGTGGGGATTTTTTTATTAATTTAAGACATAAGAAAACAATGTTGTGCATCATGCTTCTAGAGAAATGTTTTCAGTAATTCATGCAGATTCCCTGTGTAAGAGTGGTTGGAAATCTGTTTTTAAAGTTGCATATTAATGTATTAAAGGGAACATAACAAGAGCTGTGAAATGAGAAATCCTCAGATGGTCCTAGGCCAGGCTTTGACTGTCTCTTTTGTATAGCCAGCGTGGCACACCTCACCCCAACAACCTTCAGGTTCAGACATGGTCAGGATCTTTGATTCTCTTGCAAGAAAATGAAAAGGTTTAATCCTTTCCTGTGCCTTCTGGCATACTAAAAACCATAGAAAATCTTCCTGCAGCTACAACCACAAAAACAATGCTGCATCTAGAATTTCCGGTGGGAGAAAAAAAAAAGAAATAGTTCAAGAACTTCCCTCTCTGACAAAGTCCTGCTGCATTTATTGTTTTCACTCAAACTCAAGTGTGATTTGCATCAATGAGATTTTGGGGTGTACTTTTTTTTGTTTGCAAGTAAGACGTGATTTCAGATAAACATGTCTTGTAGTTCTGTAGACATTCCAAGACTCCTGACAGGGAATGAGAGCATCCCTTACAGGCCTCTAAATCCTGGAAGCTGTGTAGATTGTAGGCAATCCACTGGAAATCAGGACCGTTGTAAATCCTTGGTTTCTCAACTTATATGTCAGGCAAAGTGCCACCAGTGTCAGCAATTGCCAAGGTCTCTGCAGCAGCCGCGTTGCCAACACAAGATGCAAAAATCAGTCTTTCCCCCTTTCTTTTCCCCCATCTCCCCTGATGACAAGGGTGCTATTTTAAAAACACATCCTTTTGGCTCTTTTATTTGCCTTCTGTTTTTTGAAATGGGAAGATTTGCTTTCTTCCTGTTTTAAAGCAATGACTAGGGCTAAGAAGTTGCCTTTTTTAATAGTTCTCACATGTTCAGTTGAACCTACACACCTCAGTAATACCTGTTCTCTCCTTTTTAGGTAACCATCCCACTACATTGCGGATGGTCACCAGAGGGACTTCTGCTTCTGACTCCCCAGGAAATGAATGGGAGAAATAACATATTGTCCTTCTCTCCATGGCAAAACTCCCAAAGACCATGAAAGTTGTGGAAATGCAGATAAGCTGGCTAAAAATAGAGTTTGCTGAATACCATAAATTGCTTTTGGTTTTGGCAGCAGATACACCAGGCTTCTGGTATCGGTTACGCTCCTCTTACACAAGTTGTTGTTAGGGCTTTTATTTAGGATGCTAAAGATGGTGCCCTGGTTTCTTCCCTGCCTGTGCGTTTCCTACTGGTACCTACTGGTACAGAGTCCCAGCTTCCAAACTACTGAGGTTATGGTTTCTAGCCATTGGTTATTGAATTACTTACGCAAATCAGAAACATTTTAAGAGACAAAACCTAAAGTATCCCTCCTTTGGGAAAAGGATAGATACAGTAATATTGTAGGAAGAGGAAATACAGGGTAGGATCCCTTGGAACTGATGAAGAAATTGTCTTAGTATGCCCCACAGCCTAGGAGAGAGCTCAGATGTCTGAGTTACATTGTTATCTGGTGGATTAAACAGAAATTGTGTACACTTACATATGCTGTAAAATATGACACTTAATAGTCTGCATGCCTGGGAGTCTGAGGGTTAGCCCCACCTAGTCTGCTTTCAGACGGATTGTGTTTCACTTAGATTTTACTGGCCATTGCTGACACGGTCAGTTCTGCCAGAAAAGACAGAGGTCCTGATACACAGTAACTTAGAAACTGGAAAATAACTCAGTCAAGACACAAGAGATTTTACAGTAGTTGTTACAGTTCTTTCAGCTTTAGTTTGCTGTGCAAAGAGTTAAATAGTTCAAAGGCAGTTTCCTTTGGAGAATGTTTATTTGATCAAGTTCAGTGTGGCTTAGACCCCAAATAGAAATACCAGCTTCAAACAGAGCACTACTATGAGAGAAGGAATAGTCTGTGGCCTTCCAGACCTCACAAGCTATGTTGGTTTGTTACACAGGGTCAAAACAAAGATGTCCCTTAGAACAGATATACATTAACTCAGTGTATTTCACACACCACATCTTTTATCTCCCATCTGCTTCTCTCCCTGGTCCTTTGGGCTGTGACAAAGTCACTGAGATCCTGGATGAACTACAGACTCGTCAGTGAAAAGCATATATGGTGTGACTGGACCATCCAAGCTACTTAGATTGTTAGAGAACATTAGAGGAGCTACTGCTCCTGTTTACTAAGTCTGAAGTACTACATCCTTTGGATTTTGGAACAGTGCTTATCTTTGCTTCTTGGTTCCCTTTACATTGCAGGAAGCAGGGTGAGGAAGAACCCAGTGGGTGCTTCTCTTAGATGGAGCCTGGAAGATCTTGCTGGCTGAGGGGTGTTGTTGTTTTGTTTCTTCAGGTCCTTAGCTGGCTGAATCTTCAGACTTCTAGTAAATGCACTAAGCCTTAAAAAAGCATTATTAATGCATGATGAGATACACCAAGTTCAGCCACTGAACATAAGAGTAGAACCCGTGCAGATGCTGTTAGCACAGGAACCTGATATTGGGCCAAATCTGAAGAGTTCTCTTTGATCTGTCTCCAGATCCTCCTTTTATTTGTAAACATCCAGCTAATCACAGACTTCCTCTGACTTTGATGAAGTGGAAGGAGCCGCATCCTCTGTAACCTCTGGGAAGGGCTGGAATTCTGCAGATGCTCAGGATGCGGGGATGGGAGTTCCGGCGCCATCTCGTGGCTCGCTGGGAACGCGCCTGTCGCTATTCCCAGGGCTGGAATGCTTCAGTTTGCTGGGAGGAGGGTGAAGCAGATCCACCCGCAGCTCTGCATCCCCAAACAGCTTCTGTGCTTCGGGCAGCTTTTAGGGCGATTTTAGAGTCTGAGAGGAGGGCACAACGTTTTATCTCTTATCTCCCTTCCTGCGGCCTACAGGCTCTCGGCAGTGCCAGCAGCTCTGTGTGTGCTACACCCCACCCCACCACAGTTGGCACTGATTAGCAGTGTTTCTGCTGTCTCATCGGAAAAATGTGATTTAATAGTCACAGGCAGCCCACCTTCCCGCACTCAGAGGTGGTCCCACGCAGCACAGCCGATGTATTTGAGGGTGGTGGTGGAATGGAGCTCAGTCGTGTGTGTGAGTTGTGTATGATCCGCAAATGACAGAGATGGACTGCAAAGTACAGGCCGGCATGGTAACGAGCAGCAATGTTCAACACTGATGTTTCCTGGGGAAAAACAGTGCTCACATGCGTACTGTAGTTAGAATACCTTTTTCTCTCCTTTGTTAATTTACAAAAAAAAAACCAACAGGTCCTTCCTGACCTCTGAGCTAGTCATAGAAGAGTTACTTTGCAGTAACAGCACGAGTCCAGTGAATTCCCCTCCCAGATTTTAAGAATGCGTTAGGCAGACACATGGCCTTGCTGCCACAACCAGCAGTACTTTGAAGGTAGCAGTTTGCCCAAGACCTGTTTTCTCTGTTCACATCGCCCTCATGGCACAAAACAAAAAGCCTTTTGTCCCAGCTGGCCTTTCTGCCCACCTTACGTATGTGACATGGCACAGAGGGCAGATAAAATACCAGACAAGCCTGGGCCTGGCACATGCAGTGAGTGAGGGCCTGGCCACAGTGCACACTGAGGTGTGGAGCATCACTCCAGGCTTTCCTCTCAAAGCTGTGCCAGGAAATTCAGCCCTGAGCTGGCCTTGAGGATGCTCTGGCAGGTAAGTAATGCAAAGAGCTGCTAAACCTGGCTTCATGTGCAGCTTGTGCAGTGTAGACACAACCACTTGGGCCAGGGCTGCCACAGTTGCATAGAAACATCAAGTGTAAATTATCCAGAAGCAGCACAATCATATACTTTGTACAACGTGATTTACATATCCAAAGAAAGAAGTCAAGTGTACAAAAAAACCCCAACAACCCTGAGGATTGTCCTCGAAAGTTACATCCATGCATTTCCAATTTCTTGATTGTTCGTATCGGACACAAAGCTGCTCATATTTGTCATGAGTTAGTGTGGTCGAAAGAGATTTACAGAGATTGTAAATATTTATATAATTTATCTGCATTTAACCTAAAATAAGAATTTGGGGTGTGTGTGGGGGTGTGTGTGTGTGTCAAGTAAATACATAACAGTTACCTCTGAGTTAGGCAAGATAAAAAAAACCCACAACCAAAAATACAGTCAAATATGAAGCAGTAAGGAGTATTCCAGAGTGGGGGTGTTCCAAGCTATGAGTGGCTGAGGGGAAATAATACTTGTGCAATTTTTTGAGCATCCACTAAGCCAAGACATAAACCACTGCTGGAAAGTAACACATACAGTATGAAAAACAACTTCTGGGAGGTTTGGGAAGCGAAGTTTTTTCTTCAGAAAATCTGTAGCTGTCTTGAAAACAGAAGGCAAAGGAAAAAGAAGCAAAAGTTTCTGAAACAAGATGACAACATTGTTTAAGGTCGTGTTCTGGTGGGGTAGGGGTTGCAGGAAATGTATGGCTTTTAAAAAGAGTTCCTGACTGTGGTGGGTGCTCTGAATATAACTGCTGAAGGATGGGTATTTAGAGCAAAACCACACATGGTGAGGTGGGAGGGACCACATCATGCTAGCAAATACAGTACTGCAGTGCGGGCTTCTGACTTTTAATATTTTTCTTGCATTTCTTTTCTGCATGGCAGTAGTGAAATAGGGACTTCTAAGCTTCTGAACAACTGAGAGAACCAGATTTGGAGAAGACATGAGGAAGAACTGGTCGGCAAAAGATTTCATAAAAACTCAGAACCTCGTGTGCCAGATCTGACTTGGCACCACCTTTGCTTTTTTGACATACTGCAGCAGTCGCAAAAGGCACCAAAGCAGTCAAATTAGAACATGCAGTAAAAGTTGTTTTGGACTCTTCTATGTATTATAAAACTTACTTCCTTGTGACTATTACTTACACCTGTAAAAAACAAATTTGAAGTCTTTCATGGAACAGACAGCCAAAAGAGGCAGATGCCAGGTGTTAAGGGCTGCACTGAAATGAATTTGCAGAATTTCTATTCACATGCTGGAGTGCTCCTTTTCTGAAATGAGGCTTCTTAGAGTTGCTGTCAAAAACTGTTTAGATTTTTTAGTTCAAACATTACAAGTGTATACTCATGTACAATGCTAAACTATGAAGTGTTAAAAAAGAAAAAAAAAGAGGTGAAAAAAAAAAAATCTTAAAATCTGAGGACAGAGGGTCCCTGAGGAAGGACAGGATGGTGAGAGAGATCCAGCTGACTTGATTTCCCCTGCTGCCATGATCATCATTTGCAAGCTGAAGAGGACCTTCCATGGAGCACAGTGCTTGTATGTGGAGAGTAAAGAAATGGTGCTCTGGTCTTATAAAAAGAATGGTGAAAATTTTTTACCAACAAGGAGATGAGTAATGTGACATACTCTTCACAGGGCATAGGGCGCACCTTGTTCTGGAGCTAAGCCTTGCAAAAGCTGGCTTGAAGAAGAGAATCAGGCGTTCATATTCAAATTTGAACATTTCAGGAATACTAATGTTTCCAGCTAAATTAATGGGGGAGAAAAAACCCTAACCAAAAAACCAATAAGGCAGTAAATGTTCCAAATTAGGGCAAGCATGAACTATAAAAATATTAATTTCTTTTGCTTCCCTCAGACAACAGTGGATCAATTTAAGACATGTAAGCAGACTAAACATGCTGATTATATTCTGCTGTAGTTACGCATCTTACTAATTCTACTCATGATTATAAAAGGATGTTTCATTGTTCACTATAACTGTTATCTCAAGAAGAGTCTGTCTATAATTTTATTTATAATTGGCATCATTTTCATTACTGTTGTTACAAAGTGTGTACAATATTGTCTGTATTGCAGCTTGTATAGGGCATGTGTCTGTGCTTGCTTTACTCTTTTTGAGTTTATAAAGTTGCTATACAAATGCAAGAAAAGATGTTCAGGTATCTTTGAATGTGGTTGCTTAATCTAATTACGTAGCCCCCAATGTTTAAGCATATAGATGTTGAAGGAATCAGCTCTATTAACACATAACACCTTAAACCTTAATGTAGGTATTTTAAAAGCCTTCAGTGCAGCACTGGAATGCTTACACTTCAGTCCCAGGAGCAAAAGGGAGGACGGTGAATATCTGGGCAAAACCGGATACCACTGGGGACTCTGCAGGGAGAAGGCACAATATAGCTGGGATATCTAATAGCAAATGGGATGTCCTTTCTATAGAAAACGTGAAGGACCTTCAGAGTAGACCACCACAAAGCAGAGGAGAGAAGGGAATCCATTTATAGCATTGCCTTCAACAGTGTACGAAGTGTAGGACATCTAGAACAGGCTGTGACTGTTCTGTAACTTAGCAATTACTTCTAGTCTATGTAGAATATCAGTAAAGACATTCCAGGTTAGTTATCATCATCTTTAAAGCTTATTCTGTGCTTTTCGACAGTATCTTTAATAAAATACTCTTACAAATCTGCTTATTATTCTCATTTAATTCCATCTTATACCTAAGTTAATAACAGTGCTGGCAACAGGGTGAAATTCCAGTTACCACCTGCTTCATCAGCTCCTGTGTTTTTTCCATTCACCTGCTAATGACAAGAGGGAAAACAGAGATGAATGAGTATCAAATAATCATAGAAATGAGAAAAAAAGAGAAATCCATAGCATGCTACAGTTCAATTATTATAAAAATTGTTCACACTAAGCATATCAGTAGATCCAAGAGATTAATCACATACTGATCTCTGAGTATGAAGTACTGGTCTTGGCCTGTGTTTACAGTACACCATTTATCTTGTTTAAGACTTAGCATAATTTTCCAGTTTTACAGTTACTACCAATAGTTACAGTATATTGTTTAATCCCACCAAAGTAGTTCTAGATAAAATTCTCTGTTTTCATTTATTTACCCCCTGGACCATATAGAGTATCCTTTTAATAACTTCAAATAAGACCAAGCAGAGTTCAGATACATTAATGGCTAAGATCAGAAGTCAGAATAATCCTGGCAAGGTGCAGCGGGAATCTGAAAACATACTATTTAATAGGAGCAAGTGCAAACTGGAATCATTAGCTGTGCAAGTAAAGGAACAGCTGCTTAATGTCACAGAATCCTAGAATGGTTTGGGTTGGAAGGGACCTTAAAGATCATCTACTTCCAGCCCCCCTGCCATGGGCAGGGACACCTTCCACCAGACCAGGTTGCTCAAAGCTCAATCCAACCTGGCCTTGAACACTCCCAAGGATGGGGCAGCTCTGGACAACCTGTGCCAGGGCCTCACCACCCTCACAGTAAAGGATTTCTTCTTAATATCTAAACTAAATCCACCCTTTCAATTTCCACAGAAAAGAATTAATGCATTATTTTGGATCATATTCTGAAAATTAATCTGCAACATCATGATGTTGCAAATAAAGGTAAAAACTTAAATGTAGAAACTGGAGTATCATCTGCTCCTTCAGAACCACTAAGGCAAGAGCTGGTAACCTCCAGTTCTGAGCATAGCACTTGAAAACTAAGATACAAGGTGCATGCAGAGAATCCAGGAGAAAGCAGCGAATGTCTGGAAACTGGGAAGACTTTGCTCTCGAGCACAGGTTGAATGATTTTAAGTCATTTTACAGAAGAGATGGTGGAGGGAAAACACAATGATTTTCATATATAAAATCTGGGTGCAAAGACAAATGGCACAACTGTTTCTCATATCCACAGTCAATATGAATAAAAATAATTGCCTTAAATTGCAAGAAAGGAGATCTTGGTTAAACACAAAACGGGACTAAATGACCTGTTGAGATCCTTTTCTGATCTGTGATTTTCTGATTCTGTGACTACTGGAAAATGTTCTGCTTTAAAGTCACTTGCTTAGGACTGTCAGTAGAGCTGGTACTGGCTGCAAGAAAAGGAGGCTGCAGTTAAAGGAATAAAGAACTGACTGCCTAAAATGCACAGCACACCAGTTTATCTAGTTAGCACTAGCGATACTAACTTCAGCTTTTAATCATGCCTCAGCAAACTGTCAGAAGTCTATGTAAATAAATGTGCTTAAAAACCACTTAATTATAAAATAATTGTTCCTTGAAGCATCAAGCATTAGTTTAATCAGTGTTGACAGCTTCCGTGATTTTATTGAGTCGGATCAATCTGAGGCAGCCTGGTTTCAGTTGTGAGCTGGTGTAATGAGCTATTTTATTTATTAAAAAAAAAAATCTGAAAATTACATGGAAAATCCTAAAAGTGTAATCTGAACATACAGTAAAGATGAAAAAGCCAGAAGGTGAATAAAGCCACATATGTTTTTTAAACTCATAATTTTGAACTAGGTTTATAATTTTAGGAGATCTGACTCATGATTTTTGAACTCCTGGCTTGGCATTATGAAATTACAGTGCCCTATATTCTGCTGTTCTGAATATTTCCGTAGTACTGATCATGCATTTGTGTAATTTGCCAAAAACATGTTATACAGATTTGCAGAACTTTATTTGTTACTCACAAAAACAAAGGAACGCTTATTTAAGTAAGATGATGTCTTGTGGCTGCCCTTTAAATTAACAAGGAGCAGCTATGCACAAAACCTGGAGGTATATAAATACAAAGTAAGGTACATAGTTCCCCCCACATACACTATGATTTTTAATGCAACACTTTGTCAGAAGAATCTTGTCATGTTATACACTGGTAGTTCTTGTCTGAATTCCAAGTACCAGACATATGTTCACAAATATAAACGAGATGAAGAATTTCAATGATGAAAAAGGTATTGTGACAAAGTATTACTTGATCTTAGAATAGCAGTTGCTTATACTTTCCTGAAGTGATTGCTGTATTATAAAATAATCCATTCTTACTAATACAATCTGATCTATGCAATTTTTGGGATAGTTTTATAAGGGAAATGGGTATTAGGGAAATGGATACGAGGGAAACGGATACCAGAATTTAAGGTCTAAGGTCTTCTGACTGCCAAACCTGAAAAAATCATTCATTGCATTTCAGCTTTATCTTTATGATCCGAGTGGCTCATGCCTGATTGAACTGTAACTTAGGTTCAGCCCTATTTTTATACGACATTGCTTTATGAAACACGTGGGGAAAAAAATCTTCCTTTTATCAAGATAAAGATAAGGGTTGAGTTCTCAGTTCTGCTCCAGATACTGAGCTCTTGCTTCACTGAAGAAATCTAAATACCATCTTCATTTCTGGCTGGGTGGTGTAATGGAGAATAGCCTACAGCGTATTACATAATGCTGCCAAGCAGGAGACGTGGGTGCATAATCGATCCTAAACACAAATAAATGGATCAGAAAGAGGCCTGCCACTTCCAGAGGTGCCGAATTGCTGCTCTGGAAGTTGCTGTGGAAATACGGCTTACAGATTCAGGATTGGGGGAATAACAGCAAATGTTTTGTTAAAGGGAAAATCAGACTTGTGCTGCAGTCCTCCCCATAAAGCTCACTCTTTAATTTCAGAACCAGTTGGTTTGGCTCACCTGCACCATGACTGCTTATGAAGCAACATAAAAGGGAATCATGTGGCTCTTCCCATATGAGAGGATGACTGCATGGATGAGTTGGTTCACAAACTGCTGACAAAAAGCAGGCTGGTAATAGCTCTGCTGAGAAGAGAGGATAAGTCTAATGAGGTTTTAGAGGTTGCTCCCTCTTGTTAGACTGGACTTTCTCTAAGGACATCAGTAAGAGGTGATGGCAAGAACATCACATGAACTTCTGACTGATTAGGAATGAAAGCTTGAAAAGCAGCTGGGACCTAGACATATCACTGTACAGAAGAAAACAGCACCTGCATGCCCAGCTGGAAAAGAAATACTTCTGCAACAGCCTAAATGAAATATTTGGTAGCCTCAGTCCATAGACCTTCGGATTTTTCCTAAGGATGTCTCTTTACACCAGTAGCATTAGAATTGTGTGCTCAAGCATTCCTCCAAGATCTTTTCCCTAGATTTACTACGGCAAAACAATTCAAATGATGAAATAAAGAGGACTGAGGGAGTACTCTCAGGGTGAGCAGTAATCCAGTCAATGGAAACACCTATTTAGCAGGTTATCAGCACATCTGGGTATCAGCACAACCGTATCAGGGCCACACTAGTTATTGGGCCAAGGAAACCTCAAACAAGTTTTGTCTGGAGCTGTTGTACATATTATGTGCTTGGGCTGATAAAACATATAGTTAAAAGCTTTGGGCCAAATAAATGAAATGTCACTTCTAAATTGGATAAACCTCGTTCGATTACAGCTATAGTTAAATGAGACATCAGATTAATTTTGCTGCAAAGACTGTTTATTGTGCCAATCAATATTGTGTTATTTCCTACTCCATTTGTGCTCTCCATCTACTGTTTCTGTACATATGTTTTTGAGGCAGGAGTCTTCTTTTTACTCTGGAATAACAGGGTCTGAGTTCGTACTGCAGCTATTAAAACAGGGTTCTTGTGCATTATTAGTGTTCCTAAGGGACAGTCCTCACAAGGATACAAATAATAAACAACATCACCTTTTCAGCTGAAACAGAATTTATTATCCACCTCTCTCTGTATTGCTCCGGCATTTCTCCCCTTTCCACATAATACAATCAACTGAATGAAGTGGCAGTGAATTACAGGAAGAGATGGTTCAGTGATGAATCAGTCACCGGTCTAACTACAAGAGAAACCGACACCCTTTCCATCAAAAAAATATGCACACAGGATATACAGAGAAGCTCCTGTAGGCAGGGACAGCTGACGGTTCCCATTTTCCATTGACTTCTTTCAGATTTCTCCAAGGTCAGAACCCGTGTGAAAAAAAAGAGACCAGGATCTGTGGAAGAATAAAAGTTATTTAAGCACGTACAATATGTGTGGTCAGAAATCCAGGCACTTCCATCACAAAACTACACACATACTGCACAGAAGAGGTGCAGCCCTCATGTCTTGTAAAAAAGGCTTTGAAAAACAAGGATGAAACAAGGATGTTTTTGAACAGGAGTTACAGTGCCTGTAATAATTGTGTGAATACAAATCACTCTGGGAAAAGCTCTAACACATTTTCTATGAGGCCAGCTGCAACTGCTGAAGGCTGGGGACAAAACTAATGAAAGAGGATTTAAGTATACAGCGACTTTAATCCTTCTCTCACATAACTCCTGAAGTCTATGGGTAGCAAAATTTTAGCAACCCTTTTAAAAGAGCTGAAAAGGAGCTACTCACTAAGCCTCCCTGTACAAAAAAAATATAAGGATGGTGTTTTGCTCTCCTTACTAGAACTGGAATATTTTGATGTGTTTGTCTCAGAGTAAGGAGGCATAATTTGGAGGAACCACAGCAGATTTTCATGTTTAATATATTTTCATCAAAGCACTTTCCTAGCTCCGAGTTAATAGCTCCATAGCTTTTGCTAAACGTAGGCGTGACGACATCTCACATTAGCACAACAGGCAAGAATTTGGAGGCGGTTCAAGAATGGTCACCACGCAGGAACACGCAGCAACAGGGCCCCCAAAGCCCCACTGGTGCCATTCCCCGCGTTCTGGTGCCGGGGCAGGAGGGGACAGCCCGGTGCCATTCCCTGAGTTCTGATGCGGGGACAGGAGGGGAGAACACGGTGCCACTCCCTGAGTTTTTGGTACCGGGAGAGACACGGGGCGAGGGTGTTGTCAGCCCGCCAAGTTCGGGCGAAATAAGGCTAAACACAGGCTCGGCGGGACCTTCCCTCAGGCACTTTCCCTCAGCGGGAGGGCGCGGAGCTGTGTGAGGGGAGGCGATCCGCCATGACAGTTCGGGGGTCGCCGGGGTGGGGGCGGGCTGGCGGCCGTTCCTCCCTGACAATCGGGGGGGCACGTTGAAGGGACGTGTGTGTCTGTGTCAGGGAGGGGGGGCGAAATTTCTGCTGCCCTGCGACCAAATAAGG
>VWZW01002760.1:1815612-1858689 GCA_013397115.1 Edolisoma coerulescens
GCAGTGGGAGAGAGCATGGGGGCTTCCTGAGGGGAGCCCAGCTTGGGGTGGGTGCTGGGGAGGGGGTGTCCTGGTGCTGCAGCCCCCCAGCCCCGTGGCAGGGGCAGTGGGACTGTGGCTCCCGGAATTATCACAGCAGGGAAAACTTCCCCGGAGCTGTGTGCCGGTGCTGTCTTTGGGCAGGACCTGCTCTTACCCACAACCGGTGTCTGGGGCTGCAGTTCCCAGCTTGGGAATGCATGGTGTGCCTGTGGCTGGGAGAGAACAGCAGGGAAATGAGGGCAACAGAAATAGTCCTGCTTGGCAGGTGGTGGGGCTCGATAAAATAGAGACCGGTTTGTGGGCAGCTGTACAAAGTGCTGAGTTATTCTTGGGTTGCTTGTGTGCACGCTGAGCTTCCAATACTTTACTGAGTGTGTTTTTCTCCTCTTAAGACAATCAAAAGTCAATCTGGCAAGGACACCCCCAGAGCTGGGAGTGCTGAGTAAGGAGCTGCTGAACTTAATAGAATAGGCAAAATCTGTAGTAGTTAAACTTGTCTGGCTTTGCTGCAAGCTGTCTGCAGAGCTCTTCATTTGTGTAAGAAAGCAGAAAACCTGGCAGGCAGCGCTGGGAGTCCGAGGTGCTGTGAGTTAATGAGCTCTCCTGCAGCAGCCTGATGGCATGCACATTTCGGACTGGCTTGTCCTTTAAGGGAAAAAACTGCAGAGCAGTGGGCAGCTGAAGGGAATCAGCTGCCGTGTTTTGGTTTGTTGCTTGTTTGGATGTCAGGAGTGTTGGTGTCCTGGGAACCGTGGTGGGTGCTGCCCTGCCAGCTCTTCCCCCCTGCAAACAACTTTTAGGACTCTGATTCCTTAAGCTTGTAGATGACGTATATTTAAAAAAAAAAAAAAATCTATAAAAAGCTTTTTGTGTCAAGAAGGGAGACAACAATAAGGTTGTTCAGTATTTAATAATCAGCAGAGATGCAACACTCTTGGTTTACTACATGGATTTCTCTTAGATGGCTTTCCAGGGCACTCACTGACTGTGGGTTTCTCTTCACTGGCTACAGAAAGGGGTTACAGTCATCACAGGGGGGAATGTGAGGCTTGTGAAAAGCTTGTTTGATAGCTGTTGTTGCAAATGACTCAAAACCACTTCAGGTTTATCGAGCGGTTCGCAGGTAAATGTCAGTGCCATCCCAGTGAGACTGGAGAAGTCGATTGCAGCAACTTCAGCACCTGCTGAGGGCTTCAGTGAGATCTCCAAACACTGCAATCAGGCTCTTGGTGTTCAGGTACGTGGCACTTTCCTGGCTGTTTCCAGGTACACTGCCTCTTGATTTCCAGGCTGTAACATATAGAGGACCCCTGGGAATCAGAAGATACTGTGACTTTTAACTTTATTTTTCCCCTAGGAACTAATAAGTGAATATGTTTATGAATGGCACTAGATTATTTGTAAGTGAAAAGTTGTTGCTGCAAACTGTATTACTCTGTCAGATAAACTCTTTCCAACCAAAATCCCACTACTATGGGATGACAATAAGGAATAGGCAGCACCCATTTTCATTGTAAATGCAGGCTGGACTTTTTTTTTCTATTAACCAACTGGTAATTGCCCTTGCCACATAGTTTCCTTTACTTTTCAGCCCTTGGTTTGCATTCCTGAGCGTCGCTTCCCAGTTATTAAACACAATTTTTTGTTATTTGAGTGTATTGCAGAGCTAATGTAGCTAAATGCATACAGCAGACAGTTTGTCACACGCCTGTGCTGTTGTCTGTCCTTCCCCTCACCTCGGCCACTGCTGCTCTGTGCCTGTTGCAGCAGTGGGGCAGTCAGGGGAAAGAGAGCAGAGATGTGGAATCTCCATCTAGATGGTGAAGGTGGCTGAGGACAACAACAGGTTAACACTGGGAGAGTTATATATTTTTTTTTCCTATAAAAGAGATGTTTTTTGGTGTGACACACCTAAGGCTGTGTGTGGGGTATGTAAAGATTGGAAATTTGTGCCGACTTACGTGCTTGGGAAAAGATTTGTAGTCTTGAGACACAAAGTAGCCTCTAAAATATGTGAACAAGCCCCCAGAACACAAGAGGCAGAAAACTTGAAGAACTCAGAGCTAGATTCCTTGCATTCATTCACTTAGTTTATAAAACAAAGAATAACTTCAAGTTGGTGTTCAGTATGTTGTACTAACTGTAGAGTGAACTCTGATCCTGTTAGTGGAAACTTCCCGCTGATTCCAGTGGGTCTCTATCCTCCCCCTCCCCTCCCCAGTTTCTTAAAGAAATAAAGTCAATTTCCCAAATGCTGCTTCTCATTTGCAAATAGGTGCATTTGGCGTGCACACGTCATTCTGGGGAGCAGTTGCACATTTCAAATGGATTTGGCAAAGACAGGAAAGTAATCTTGTCTAAAATCTGCAGAGTATTTGCTTTTGCGCTCAGCGTCTCTCGTCCTGTGCACTGTCCTGACTCACAGGACAGCCAGCTGCTCCTGTCAAAATCCTGGGCCTGGGTTTCTGAACTTTGCCATGCTGCAACAAGGCTGTGCAAGAAAGGCAAAGCCCATACGGGAGAACGTAAAGTGCTTGTAACTTCCTAGCACTTGTGCAACTCCTGTATTAACTTTTGATGGCTCCATATATTTTCTGATTGAGTTTGGATGGTATTATTTCAAATAGAGGAACGCCCCTGGCCTTAATGCTGGAGAATTTAATCACCCAGATTAAATCCCTAAAGCAAAGCCATGCCTCCTGCGTGCGGTGCAGGTCGCCCTGCAATTCCCCACCGTCGCTTCGCAGGGGAGAGGGGAGAGACAAAAAAAGTCAAAGCCGAGAGCATTGCTAAAATAACGTGGCGGTGTGAGAGCCCTCGGAGGGAGCTGAGGACAAGAGAGCTGTCTGAGGGCAACCCACTGGGGAGCTGAGACGTGCTCGGACAGGCTGTGTCCACCCAGCCGGCCGGGTGAGTCAGCCCGGCCCTGCCGCCTCCGGAGCGTCTGTTTGAAGTTGGGCACACAGCACATGCAGACAGGCTGCTGCAGCCCTGCTCATCCCTTATGATACCATCTTAAAGGCAGGAATGAATACATCCCAGCAGCCTGCCTTTTATCTCTCGGGAGGCTCTGCGTGGAGCCCTGCAGGCTGGGTAGCATTTCTCTTGGGAGCTGCCTGTCATTTAGGTTCTCCTTGAAGGTTTGGGGCTCTGGGGGGTGCAGCCAAGGTAGAAGAGGAAGGATCTCGGGATTGCACCATAAACTTTGTTTTCCCCATTATGAGCCGCTCCTGCAGATACATATGAGGAACAGGAAGAAAGGGAAAAAATGTTCAGGGAATTTGCATTTCCAGTCTTGGCAATCCCATTAAATGCAAGGCATCACATTAAAAAACATGGGCTTACACCCAGCATGCATACTTAAAGTTCCTTTTTTTCAGTCTTGTCAGTGCATTGCAAGGTAATAGCATTTCAAACTCGACTTATCTCAAAGGTGTTCCTCGTTTCTCCTCCTTGGCCCTGTGCCTGGCATGAGTTTCCCTTATTGTGTCCCTTTAG
Organism: Edolisoma coerulescens; assembly: GCA_013397115.1. NCBI lineage: Eukaryota > Metazoa > Chordata > Aves > Passeriformes > Campephagidae > Edolisoma > Edolisoma coerulescens. Next base: position 1,819,153 of record VWZW01002760.1, read on the forward strand.
AAAGCACAGGGTGGTCTAATCTCTGCTCTGTCAGGTACACTGCACCTTGGCACACGGGAATCCTGGGACGTTAAACCAGCAAAGCATGTGGATGCTCTTACAGCAGCAGAATTACGTTCTGTAGTTGTTCACCACAGGAAAGTTATCACCCCTCCCTACCCCACAGCAAAACAAGTTCTGCTAGTAAAGCCTCTTTAGCACACCTATGTGGGTCAGGTATCACATCTCTCTGCTGCTCTCTTCCACGTATTTATGCAGGCAGAAGCCTATAGCACAGACCTGCCTCTAGAGCAGATTTTGCTTGCAGCAGCGTGGTGATTATAGAGTTGAGCAGGCCAGCATTTCCAGATGCAACAACATATTTCACTTCCACATATGAAACAGCAGTATTAAAACCCCCTGATCCACCCTTGCATGACCCATTTGCCTTTACTCTCTCCTGCATCGAGAGGGTGGAGACAGAGACAAGCTGGTTCCCCTTGTCATCCCAGTAACAGCACCAGCCAGGAATTTTGGAGAGGGGAGAAATTTCCCTCTAAGAGCCAACACTTTTTTTTCAGTCTTAAAGAAAATCAAGAGTACAGGAAATTTTCTCTCCTTTTCCATTGCTGAAGATATTCTCTCCCACTATTCAGGAATTGTTTTTGTATGTTGGCCTCTGCAAAAGCTGACAGATTTCTGTTGCATCCTGGCCCAAGCAGTGTGAGGTTGTTCTTGCCCATGCTTAGGTAGCAGTTGGCAGCACCTGTACCTTACCTGCTGGAGCAGTTGAAAATGTCACTGCTCCAAATCATTTGCAGGTCAGCAGTTAAAAATCTATTTTGAATAGGATTAAGGAGACAAAAACACTTCCAGAAGTGGCAATGCTATGTACTTCAGGCAGGATTCTATAGACACCTCATTGGATTTAGGAGGTCTTGGTTGCCTTTCTATATTCACTGCCAAGCATCATGAAATACTCTCTGTCAATCCCTGTAAGAGCTGTTGCACAGTTGCACTGACAGTCCAGCAATCACATGTCATGGATGAAAGCAGCATTTCTTTTTGCCAGGCTGTATCTAAAAATGTAAATATATTTCTTTCAAAACCATGTTTATTTCTCAATTGGAGGACTCCTTATTTCCCTGCTGAAGACCTCATTCATTTGCATTTGTGTTTGCAAATGTTCCTACACAGCCTGGTTAAAGAAATTTGATGGTAGCTAGTCCTTAGTCCTACCCCCAGCACTACAGGTGGGAGATAACTCATTAAAATTTTCTAATAATGTAAAAAGTCTCTGTAATACACTAAAAACTAAAAGTCGAGTTCTCTGCCATAGTTTCCTTCAAATTTCATTCAAAGCTCACAGAATTGAATAGAGAAGATCTTGTCTATAGCACTTCTATATTAACTTTTCACCTTTTCCCTCCTATTTCTATAGCAGATGGTTATTATATCCTGAGAAAAACTAGAAATTGGACTATGAAATTTTTTGGTAAGGTTCCTATATTTCTGAGCACCTCAGAATACAGAATCAAAATCAAAATTTTGAAAAAACTTTTTGAGCATGAGGTACATTTTAACAATTCTTCCTTTCTGTTGGAGGCACTTTAATAACAAAAGGTTGGTTGCTGGGGGTGCAAGGCTGTGTGAAAAGGGCTGACAACTGCTCATGTTCAATAATCTCATCTGAGAAAACCCCGCAGAGGGAGTAATGGCACGAGGAGTTCAGTAAAAGAATGTGCAGCTGGTTTTCCTGGCTTCCCAAAATCAGACTGCCTGTAAGTGGTGCCAGGCAGTCACTGCCTCCTGAGTTCCCTTAGAGCTTTGGTGTGGACTCAGGAGCTGATTCTGCCTTTGCCCATCAACACCTTCAGCCAGTTTGGAGCTGTGGATGTGGCTGTGAGGCCACAGGGCTCCGGTTCTGGGGCATGGCTGGTGCTGGACATGAGGTGGACACGATACTTCTCCAGGAGTTACAGTGCAGCTACCAAACTGCCCTCTGCTTTGGATTATCCAAGGAATGCACTGTTCAGATTGCTGAAAACAGGGAATTGGGAGCTTCCATGTTGCACAAAACTGAAGTGAAAACCTGCACCAATGTTCACAGTATTTTGCCCAAGGACAGTATTTATTCCATTCACACAGCATGATCCTGTTTTTAATGAGCAGGCAGAGCACTTGGCAGGTAAATGGCATAGTCATGGGCAGTATTAGCTACTGTGAAATTGAAATCTGTGCTTGTGTGTCCAATACAAACAGCAGTGCACTCACGGAGTCTAATATTCCCAGAGAAACCTGGGCTGACATTTAACTGCCCCTGGGAAAAGAGGAGGAAATTAATACGGTGGGTATGGGAGACAGAGGCTTGACACAGCTAGAAGAAACAAGAGGCAGAGAAGAGGTGGATGACTGGATGGTGAGTCAGTGATATTTTTGTTGAGTTTATGCATTTGTTTATTTTCTGGGTGTGATATCCAAACTAAACATTAGATATACCTAAAGAATGGGTACATATACATATTGTTGAGTGTTCCCAGCTACTGGGATGCCCATGGACACACAAACACCACAAGAAACAACACTAAAAGAAGCCTATTAAGTGTTCAAGGTCAGTTGTTCAGAATTATGACAATTGGAGCAAGCCTATTTCTTGCTTTCTTTGTGCTTATGCCTTATAACCCAGTTTTTAATTATGCATTACCAGGTTTTTAAATTTTTTTTTTCTTCTGCAGGGCACCTGCCTCAGTCAGTACACAATGGGCAGTGTAAGCTCTAAGAAGGTTGTAGTTCCTGATTCAACATACACCTTATTTACTGTGTGTTCTTCTGAAGAAGAATTATTGCTTAGGATGCTGCCTGTGGAACTTGTCACCATGACATCTTGATTGCTTCACATTATCTATTTAGTTTTTACCCCTTAGGTGTGTATAATTCCCACAGAAAGAAGGTGATAAATCAGCAAAAGCCAAATGCCATGTGTCTATTATGGCATCTTCCACTGGAAATGCCAAGGAGCTGTTTTTTTTCAGAGAGCTTAGTATTATGCATTTCTTGGACTGTTCAAAGCAGATTTCCATTACAGAGGAAGGTTTGTCTCCCCTGCCTCCTGCACTTCAAACACTAACACAGGTAGCCCTGGGTATCTGCAACACATCCCTTACTTTTGCCAACTCTTTTAGCACGACTTTCACTGCGGTCAAGGTGGGCCAGTGGTCTCCTGAGGCTGAGGACAGCCCTGCTCTCTAAAAATGAGCCAATGAGCCATCAGTTCCACACATTCCCCTTTCCCCTGAGCCTGTTTCTACAGTGCTGCCTGGCTGCCACGGATGGGATCTGAGGTTGTTCCCAAACCTGCTTCTCTCATCCTCTTAAATATGTAACTTGGCTGCCAAGTCATAGATATGTACTTGGCAGGAGGCAGTAGCAACTGGAAACACAACATACACAATGCAATTGTATAAAAAAATGGAAGGAGATGGCTGCAGAGAGCAGAGCCAGAGCAGAATTTTCAGGCTGTTTTGAGATCCTAGCTTACCTATCCGTGGACTGATTGTGTTTGCATGGATACACCTCTAAAGAGTACCCACAAGAGAAAAGATGCAGTGCTTGGAAGGCTTTGGAAATAAGGGAAGTTAGGGACAGGTTGCTTTATGGAAATTTTCTTTCCCTACATTGTGTTGTCCATTTCTTCTTCCACGTGGTCATGAACTCCTGTGTTACTTTCAGGAGTATTTTCCCTAGTTAGAAACTACTGCAAAAATGATTGATGCCATTTTTTAAGAGGTGGGAGCACAGGAAATGTTCCTTCTGTCTTACTGACCTGACCTGTCTAAAAGTCTTAGATCAGGTATTTTCATCCTTTCAAAGTATACAGCAGTGCAGCAACATTTTCTTAGGTTGGAGTTGACCTGGTCTGTTGCAAGGTGTGGTCCTTCCCTTGTCCCCTTATATTTATTTATCTGCATCTCCACTGGCTCTGTTCTGACTCCACCATGAACTGATGTAAAATGCTAACCCAACAGAAAGCTCCTCATTTATTTTTGCTGGATGACTACTTTTGACAGTTTAGGGAGCCGCCTTGCTGTGGGGTCAAAGATAAAGAATCAACACAAAGGTAAACGATGGGAAAATTTTGATGGGATCAAGAATGCTTCTTCCATTAACAACTGGCTCTTAGGTTGGTTTAGCTGTAATGTGAAACCTCACCCTTGATGGAGACTTGACTTCTATTGGGAAAAAGTGCTTTTGTCAGCATAACTTGTACCAATTTTGGGTGCAATCTAAGCAATACCAGTTATACACAACACTGACCCGCTGTGAATGATGCGTGAGAGATTCTCTGCTTGAAAAACCAAATACTTCACAATATCCCAAAGATTCTAAACCTCAAATTCATGCCCTAAAGTGACCTGCATTAGTATATGGGAATTATTTCCAGATGCAGCTTCCAAATCTTGAGCTGATTGCTCATGTAAGGACCTAGGTCATGCCACATACTTGTGACCTGGTAGATATACTTTGAAATCTTGTAAAGCCCAAAGCTAAAATGTGTTTAACATTCAGAGAGCTGTCACTGCCCATAACAGAAGGACCAGGACCAGCCCTCACTGCTGCCAGTCCTGAGAAAACCAGGAAAATCTCTGCAGCTCCTGACCATCAATGCCACATTGCCACAAGCATAAATGAGTGGCTGTGGAGATGCTATCACATGGAAAAAAAAAATTATTTCCCTGTTTGGACTAAAATGTCACCCAGGAAAGCTGCTTAGCAGAGCTGGGAAGCAGCAGAGCACATTGGCCATGAGTCCCAGCGCCCAGAGCAGGCTGCAGTGGAGGGTACGTGCTGGGATCTGCAGTTCCTAGGGGACAGCAGATGGTCACCAGGATACTGCCATAAGCAGTGTCACCTTATCCCCTTCACAGCCCTTCTGTGAGCCTCCCCACCTTTCCCAGCTCCATCCTGTTGCTGCTGTTCATGTTTGCCTCTGTAGCAGATCCTAGGGTAATTTGGAGGCCCCACGGGTGGGCAGGGACCTGTCCTGCTGCCCCAGCACAGTGGCTGGGGACAGTGATTCAGCCATCTGCATTAGTGAGAAGCAGCTGAGATGTATTTTGAAGACACAGGGGTGGAATTTTTTCCTTCCTGTGGTGCGCTGGTAGGTCTTGCTGTGCTGAATTACCACCTTTCCTATTTTTCTTTCATGGTTCATAATCCCTTGTGTATAACATAAAGGTACAGCATTTGCGTGGGCCTTTTCATCCAAGAGTGGTAAAACACTATTAGAAAGCTGGAACTGAAGACTAGAACAGGCAAGCTGAAATAACCACTTTTTGTCAAAGGATTAGAGCCATGATTTCCTCATACTCATCTCTGCGGTCTAACCACCGCATGGGCTGTGGGCTGCTGACTTGAAATTATTCTGTTGTCCCATATCCAGCCTCTACTACCAAATTAGATTGAGTAAGGATTTGTGAGAGCCTTGTGGCTGCCTGGCTGAATAGTACCTGGCAAAAAGTCACAGGAAAGCTTAAAGTTTCACTCGGTTTAAATTTGTAGGCAGAGGGATTGCAGCAATAAGAGTCGTTTTGCTTTAAAGGTGACCTGCAAATAAAAGTTAAGGGTTTGCAAGTCTCTCTTGTTAATTAAGAAAGGAGTAACAGACCTCATTTATTTCCAGGGGATATTTTTGTTTGGAATTTTTAAAAATGTATAGATGCTGTAAAATGCTGTTACTGGTAGTTTTGTCCAGTGTCCCCTGAACAGTCTATCTGGTGTTTATTTAAAGTTCTCAGAGTATCAGGAACATGCATAATGTATTCCATCTTTAAGCAAAAGTTTCCTTTCTCCTGATACTTAGATTCTACAGTTACATAAATATTATTGAAAAAACCAAAAGCAATGTGTTGTTTCATGCCTGGTTCCATTTGATTTCTCACCCTTTACTGATTCACTGGCAATCCAAGAACTGATTTCTTTAGCAAACTTCCCATTAGTTATTCATAACCTGAAAGATAAAAAAGGACAAATAAACATTTTTTCTTTCTTACACTGGCAACCTTTGAGAACTTCTGTTGAAAAAACTCACACACAAACAACATCTGGGGGAAAAGTAGGCTGAAGAATGATGGAAAGTGCCCAACATGCACAGAATTTGCATTATAAATTCTTTGTTGGGCTGAGAACTTGAGCATAGATTTATGACATGCACTCTATACACTGTTTCCTTGCAGAAGATAAAACTGACTTGAGGTGTGAGCTACTGGAAAGCTGATACTAACACCCTTGAATCTGCAAGGTAAAATAATGATGTTTGGTTTCAAATTATGCAGCTTTAAGCCTTGATAAATACAGCAGTTCCAAGTAAAACCAGTCTAGTATTTTTTTTACCCAAGCATCACCTGCAGGACAAATTCTTATATCATGTTAATGGATTAAAGGAGAAATACACATTTACTCCATACTGCTCTCAAGGTGAACTACAGAGGGACAGCTAAAATTGTGTGTTGTGTATCAGAAATGTGCACCACACCCTGGGGCAGCAGTGCTGGGTGTGAGGCCCAAATGCTACCCCAGGTGTCCAAGGTGGAGGTCCACAGAGTGATGTTCCCTGGTGAGGTGTATGTGCAATAGTGGGCTGCAGACCTTTAGGGAAACCCCAACTCTGCAGGGGACAAAGTGCACTTAACTCTGCTTTGAATGTCTGTGGCAGGTGTGGATTAGGACATTATGAGGCCTTTTAAACCACTGGGGCTAAAAAAACTCCCAAACAACAAAAACCCACCCAAACTATCCCCCCCTGCTCTTTTCTCGGGGGCAGGGAGTGGGTGGAGCGTGGCAGCAGTGGGTTGCTCACACGCTGCCCGCTGCTGCCTTCTGCCCTGCTGGGCATTTTCCAAGCCTTTGTCCGGCTGGAGCCAGGCTGCTCACCTCTCTCCTGGTCACACAGCTACAGCAGACACCTTTCATGGTCTGTGTCTCAGCAGCTTCAGCCAACTTCTCCATTGGGCTTGGGAATGCTGCTGACTCTGCCTGGCAGCTCTCCAGGGAGAGGTGCAGGCTCTGTGGTGACCTCTGCCTGATCTTCACTCAGTGATCCTAAAGAAGAGCTCTGGAATGGAGCAGTTTGCATCTGAAATCCTCCTAAAGCCACTGGAGACACTGCTGGAAGGGTTTATGTGTCACAGGGCATCTGGGGCAGGAGGCAGAGCAAGAGCACCCCCAGAAGCCCCTTTGTTCTTTGCTTCTGTATTCTTGAAAGCAACATCTCACACTGGCCTCACCACAACCCAAATATTTTCTTAGTGTCAACTAGAGGACAAAATAGATATATCTTCATGTCCTGGGATGTTGACCTCTTTGTACTGCTGCTAGTAATTTAAAATCATACTGCTCCATGCTCATGCTCTGTATTTCAGCTCCAATCCAGCAGCTGATGAAAACCTCAAGGAAGGAAAAAATGCTCTCTTTCAGGAAATGCGTGTTAAGACATTAAAGAAGTATTTCAATTCGACTAGCCTAGCTCAAAAAGAAACAAGATCATTTGGGTGGGAATATTTTCACCCATTGTCTGAGGATCATGTCTGAACAAAGCACATGAAGCAGGAAGCCAGCTGTCATTTCAACAGGGTGGATGAGTGGTCTGAACACAAAAACAGAGCCAGACATGCCTGGTGTTGAATGCTAGCTCAGGCACTAGCTTGGTCTGACTTTGGTAAAGTCATTCAGCATCTTTGTTGCTGTTTCCAGATCGCTCACAATGAGCTAATAATTCTCATCTACTCCAAAGAGTATTGTGAGGTAATTAATTCATCTGTGTAAGGCACTTCAAAGATTAAATTATTATTATTATTATTAATTTTATAAATTCACAACATGGTATAGCTGACTTTCATCCATTACTTAAAACCTCTTTGATCTAAATAATACAGTCGCAATTTATTATATTAGCAACTAAAAGAGCAACTTCAGACGCAAACCTTAGAGGTGAAATGTCCTGTTTCTCTCAATGTCCCCAGCCTGGTTTGTAGCTCTAACAGTTGAAAGTTAGTTTAGGATACCTGCCAAGCACATTTCACTACCTGTCCCTTTGAAACTGAGTGCAATGAAGAGAGCATCTACCAGGCAGACAATATTCTCAGACTGGAATTAGCACTATGTCCTTCAATGTTGTATATTGGTCAACCACCAGCATCTTCCAAGAGGATTGCAGTGCCAGGCTCCCCGAGAGAAGGCTGGCTGACACAGGAGGAAAATTGCATAGGCTGTCCAAGTGGGTACAACATGAATACGTGACGTTGGATGATGTAAAATGTGAGTAATTGCTTGTATTTCACATCAGCAAGGCATTGCCTCTGCAGGTTAGAAAGCTGTTTCTGCTGACACGAGCAATGTTTTGAGGAAATACTGTTTTTCTCCTCTGTATGCTTTCAGATGCTGCTCTGCTTTTGAAAGAAGTGAATGACTCACATTGCATTGCCTTTTGTAGCTGGTGTGAGGTACGTCATGTAGAGTTTGTTTCAAGAATTGTGTGTGTGTGGATGGATGTGGAGGGACCTCTCTTCTGAGTGAGAAGCAGAATAGGAAATATTAGAGGTTTAAAATCTCTCATCTCTGCAGTTCAGTGGGAAACAACACCGAATTCATGTTGTAAAAATGTAAAGAAATAATTCTATCACCTGTTTGAAAGCTTTCTATTCTGTTACCTAAAGGAAAGTGAAGTGCAGAAAGTATGTTTCTTGGAAATAGCTCTGGTAATACCCAGTTCAATCCACTCTTCAGCATGTTTATTGGACTGTCAGTAATTCTCTAAAAACCTTCAAAGTCTTAATGTGGGGTGGAGTGCTTGCTACGAATAGGTCTCAGCCATTCTGCTAATATTTGGTATAATGCAGCCCTTGAGCAGAGACTTTGTTCTTTCTCACAATGGTCTGGTGGTGTCTCTATCTGCAAATCTGGAAACTTCACAGTGACCGTTCCACCTTCTACTTAGGAATGAGAAACTAGATGAGTTCCTCATGGCCCTGCTCTTCTACCTACCTCTTCACCTGGGAAAAACTGCCCTGGAATTACCCGGAAAAGGAATGCAGATCCTTGATTCTGTGAGTACATTAGGGGTGTAAGTACACAGAGCTTGCCTCAGCAAATCTGGAATCACAGATCAGTCTTTTGGGTCAGAATCAGTGGGATTCTGCTTGTGAGCAGGAGCTACTTGCTATATTGGGAAATATGGGATACTACAAAGACCCCTTGGTGTCACCATTTATGTCCCCCATCTCCCTGTCCTCTGTGACCTCCAGGATACAGGCTCCTCTGGCTGTGGAGAGGCAGATTTTCTGGCGGGCTTTGAACCCTGCTTTGCCCCAGCCCTTCTCTGAGTGGTGAGTTCTGTTGTCCACGTGCCACGACATCACCACAGTCTCCCATTGAAGATGGTGGCTGGGTCCAGTCCCGCTGCAATGGGGCCACCAAATAATCTGGGTCCACAAGTTGATGCTGCAATTTGAATAAATCATTTCTACTACCACTGATGTTAAATCTGTGTGAGTCCCCTGGACCAAATGACCATCCCTTAATGCCCTTTCCCAGGACTAACATTAGCATCCGGCCATTTCTGCCTGCAAGACAGAGCAGCAAATAGTCACAACTGAGTCTGCTGGATGTTAATTTGTGCTGTGGGTGACATTGCTTTAAGACTTCATTTCTAAATACTTTGCAAAGCAGGTTCTGATGACTCTTAGGTGCTAGAAACATGTTACAGCATGAGGAATAAGTGCTAGGAAAGCAGTTCCCAAGTCAGGGTGTGTGACCACATTTGCTGCCTTGCAGAGTGGAAGTGGGGATGCCAGGAGAACAGATCAGGAGCTGCTGTGTTAGAAGGTTATGTCGAGTTACAAACCATGATTGTAACAAACTTCTGTGATTTTCTGGAGTCTGTAATAGTTTCTGGAATTGATTCACCATTTTCTTAAAGCATTTGATGATTACTTGCTTCACAATTCATGAAGCCTTGATATAAAGATGGGTAGATTTATCTGGATTGAAGAACAGAGTGTTGGAGGATTGGTGTCTCGAAGGAATTGATTTGTTCTACATCCATAGATTCACAGGTGTTTCTTTCATTGCTCAAAGAACAATTTACAAATAACGAAAACCATCAGCATAGCTCAGTACACAAAGGTCACAGACTCAGCTGAGGTGCTCTGGGCTGCAGTTCACAAAACGATTCCCTCACTTTTGGCTGGAAGAGGACAAGGAGGCCACACCATGGGTCATGACACCTCACTCTGTCATTGACTGGTGTGGCAAATGCAGCAACAGACTGAAACAGAGGGGAGTTCAGACCTGTTGCAATATAGGGGTATGTTTCCTGGATCAAGGGACCTCTGGCTGGTAGGGATCAGCTACTGGATAAACCCTGCCAGAGGAGACTTTTCACTGCATTGGGCCATGCAGTGCTCCCAAAGTGAGTCCTGCCTGTTGGTGGGAAACAAATACTGACTGTCCTTTTCTACAACAGGCCTTTATTTAGATCCATTACCGTCCCTGAAGGGAAGTGCTTTCTTGTCAGGATTATCTGAATGGAGTGTTAAGACAAGATTAAAGAACAGGCACTTACCATGCAGAAGCAGGAATTCAGGATATTGATCTACTGAAGTATAAATACAAGTAAGGAAAATAAAATTACAAAAGGCAATTTTAGGTCCTATATTTAATGTTGAAGTTCAACCTTAATTGTTTTCGTGTCTTAGCTGAATTGGAGAAGCAGGGGGATGTTAGTCATGCTGTGAAGAGCTTTCTGATATTACATCTTCTTTCCCTATTCAAGACCTCCCAGTTCTTGTTATCCACACGGTCTAATTACAAACTTATATGTGCTGTATTTCAAATCAAATGTATCAAGGACTGTCTTTCCCTTCCTGTGGAGTAAAATTCTGGAGTGGTCTTCCACTAGGAAGTAGTGGGGGCAGGCAAGAAAACGACCGTGTTTCTGAAGGTGGAGTTCTGAGAGCTTGTGAAAGGGATTTCGTAACTACAGAATAGAGTCAGAATGACATAAAACTACACTTGTGATAAGAATCCTTGGGTTTGTGATATGCTGATGTATTTGGGCAAATGTGAAAGAAGATTGCGTAGTCGTTTGTTTTCCTGCATCTATCCCACATAAATCCCATGCTCAGGGCTGTTGCTAGTGGCCTGCTCAAGAAGAAAACTCCTCCCTCTTCCTCCAAGATATAATTTAATTTCAGAGGCTCGCTTGCTTCCCTGTGTAGTTCTGGCAATGTGCCACAAGGAGAGACAGACTGGAGGCAAGACATGCCAGTACCACTTCAAGTTTCTCGTTAGTGATGCCTGTAATTTGCTCCCAGTTAAACCGACAGACAGATTACTTGGAGACAGGGCTTGGTGACCCACCTAGTCCTTTATCAGCCTCATGCTCCCATATGCCAGGCACATCCAACGCTGTGCAGTCCTCCAGCAGCTCTTCTTGCAGGCCCAGTGTGATAGCCTAACGACACAGAAAACAAAGCTGGTTATTCCTGCTCCTCGTTGGTGTGTTTGGGGGTTCCTGCCATTTGGGCTGCCTATTTGAGAGGATTAACTCATCTGTTGGGTCTAATTTTGTCCATAAGGAGCCAGACCTGATGGTCTGAATAGCTCCTCAGCTGTCTTGAACCTAAACCACTGATACTTGTAGAAGTATCAGTGTCCACAGTCCCTCAAGGGAGCACCTGAGATCATCCAGGCTTCAGAATTCATTGCTTCTGTGCATTAAACTTTTTGGAAAATAAAGTATTGGAAGGGGTTCCTGTTAGAGAAAGTCAGGATGAATCTGGACATCTTTCACTTCTTGTGACTTTGTCTTTTGTTGATGCCCTGCTGATTCTTTGTAAATCCAGGCCTGAGGCTTTCATGATTTTTTTCTAGATTCAGGAAGATCTTGTAAACTAACTTCAAAAACAACCAACCAGTTTTCCAAAGCAGTGAGCATGAGGCATTTCCCCACTGGAGACAGCTTGGGAGGATTCATCTCTGAAATATGTGACTCTAAGAACAAAAACTCACCAGCGGTGGATGAGACATGAATGGAACAAGGGCTATTATTTCTGTCCTGCATTTTCTTTCTCCTTTAGTTTCTGGTTCTGCTTCCAACCCTTTCATGTCTTTTGGGGGAAATCTACTGAATTTTATTAGCAATTATCCTTGAGAAGCCCGGAGTAATTGTTCTAATTTATTAAGGAAGGGCTGGGCAGGAAGCTTTAGAGCTGGAGCCCATCAAGGAAGGGCAGATAGAACCAACTCTCTTGCCTGTGAGAGGAGGCTGGTAGCTTTTAGGCCAGCAGCACTCCCAGGAACCGGCAGACAGTCGGGTGGATTACAGGGGAAGCAGAGGAAATAGAAAGCTCTTTGGTTTGGAATTTCCTTAGTGTTTGATCTGAATTGGTTTAAAATACAGGCTTGCGGTGTCAGCCGATCCTGTTTAGAGGCAGTCCCAAAAGCGCTTCCTGGGCCTTTTTGAAGAGCAGTAAGTGGTGACTCTGGGAGAGCCAGACCCACAGCTCCAGGCTGCTGGTGACAAAGCCAGCCCTGGGGATCCCTACCCCCAGGGCTTCTAGGCTGGCTTCAGGAAGGGCTCATAAGCTATGCAGGATCAAAGACAGCAGCCTGACGGGCTGTGGGCATGCAGCTTATACATTGTGTGGGGCAAGAAAGACTGTCTGGGCCTAAGCCCCAGCCCCTGTGGCCCCACCAGCATTGCCCAGGTGCTCTGGAAGCACCTGAACCTGGAGCTGTGCTCCACCACCCTTCAGGGTGGTGTCAGCAGCATGTTGGTTTAGGTGTCTAAAATCCACACTTACTTCTCAGGAAAGTCACTCTTCATGCATCCCTACTGTCCAGAGCCCCTTCCCTGAAAACATTGTTGTGTTGCCTTTTTGTTTTAAAAATGACTATGATGTTTCAGAGAAGATGTGTTGGCGAGGTTAGGGGTGTCCAGGGTCTACCTTGCCAAGGTGTATCCTCATCCTCGCACAAGGCATGGCACAGCAGCACCACATGCCCAGTGCAAAGCAAGCCAGTCCCTGCTGGGGACTCTGGCTATGTCAGGGGCCTCACTGCCCCAGGGTCAAGGTCTCTGTTGCATGACACAAGTGAATGCCCAGGACAATAAATGTCCTGTGAGCCAAGGAGTCATAAAGACCTGTGGGACCATGAGACAGAGAAGTGTCCTGATCTTCCTGCAGCTCTTATCTCACCTCATAACCAATTCCAAAAGTGTTTCTGGTGAGCTGCTGACAATTGGTTTGGCCACAATGAATTGCAACAGAGCTCTGGATACCAGACTGGAAAGCTCTAGCCCTGGCATGCAGAAGTGTTGCTAAATACACGGAGCAGAAAACTTTAATGGGCTCAACGTGAAAGTCAGCAGGGCAAAAATCAGTGGAGCCCTGAATCTTACCCCTGCCACTTCCACTTAACTCAATCTTGAAAGCAAATCATTGGGTGCCTGCTGGTTGCCATTTATGCCTGCATAAATTTTCTCTTATGCCAAGTCTGAGATGGTATAAAGACAAGTCTAGCAAGGGAGGGAGACCAGGTACCTGAAGGGCAGCAAGTGCAGGGAGTAGAGGTAAGAAGAGGCTGTGTTTGGGCATTAGAAGTGTGGGATCCTCCCTCTGAGGGGGGAAGGTGGTGCATGGCTATTTCAAAGTGGTGGAGACAAACCAGGCTTCAGCAGCGATCGTCCCAGCCATGGGCTGAAATGGGAGACAAACTGGTAGTGAGATTTAAAAAAGAACTTGAAGAAGGCAGGAGAGGATGAGAGGGTGTTTGAAAAGGGAGAAAAACTAAGGGAATGATGAGGACAAGAAAAAGGGGATTTTTAACAGGTGATGAGGATGGTGTGGTTTAACCTTGGCCAGCAACTAAGCACCACAAAAAAATGGTTAATAGAAGGAATTAATTGTAATGACAGAGAGATCATGCACAGTACCAGTGTTAGGGACTCTTTCCTCAGCCATGCATGTCCTCACACAGTGTTTCCTTTCCCTGGCAATACAAAGGAGCAGTCCCCACACAGCACTCCAGTCCCTTGGGATCCTCTCAGAGCAGTTTCATGAAAACTTTCAGTCAGTTGGTGTGAAAGTGCTGCCAGTCCCCCCGAGGAGTCACAGACATGCACCCGCCTTCCTGCAACACAGCTCCAGGCAGCCTTGCTCCTGGCTGGGGTGGGGGAACCTGGGTTTCTTTGTTATCAAGAGAAGGTAACCCATGAAACAATGGAGTCAAAGGGGAGCTGAAATTGCTGTCCCAACAGGGCTTCCATGTTAGTGTGTCCCATACCACAAGGTGCTGGACACAGAATTAAGAGTGTGTTTCCTCAGCATCCTGACACATCAGCTCTTCACCAGCCACTGTGGGAGCAGCCTTCTCTGCCAAATTCTTGCTCCCAAATCCTGATGAGCAGAGTCAGCCTTCTCTCTGGTTGGACAGAGAGGGTCATGACAGCATTTCATTACTTATTGGGTGGCCCTAAGGTCTGTGCTTAGGAGAATCAGTTGGAGGAACTTACTGCAATAACTTGGATTCAAGAGCTGGATGCAGCTGGATAGAGCAGCCAGTTAGCTCTGCTGCCTCCTCAGCCACTCATATTGCCTGGTGAATGGGAATGACTGAGACAAGCAAGAGATCTAGCGGGAAAAACCACCAGCATGAGAGTGAAACTGTGTTCTTGAGTATTTCCATCACAGTGGCGGTTGGAGGCTGGGCTGGGTCGGGATGTTGGTGTCCAGGCTGTGGAAGCACAAAGGCTGGAAAAGAGCTGTGTTTTTAAAGCCTTCATGATGTAAGGCAGGTGCTGTGTGAAGAGAGGGCTCACTGAGTTACTCATAGCAGGGTGGCTGACTACAGCTGCCTTCAGAGTTAGGCTAATGCTGAGCCTGTTATAATATAGGGCACTTCCCATACCATGCTGCAATTATATAAACATAATCTTTTCCAGGCTGACTCATTCCAGCCTTAAATGTTATCTGGATCCTCCCAGACCATTATATGAACAGCCAAGTACAAGAGCTAAAGGACAGAACTGGTTAACACTCTTATAATTAAGATGGTAAGGAATTTTTTGAGCACACATGGGTTTGGATGAAATGGAAACTGTGGGGAAGGTTACTTTTGATGAGTTATTTTTTTTAACATGAAAATATTTAGATTAAAAAGCTGAGACACTCTTAATGGTGTATTACCCCCAGTTTTACTGTATTTCCTTATAACCCAGCTATGGGTTCATAGTGGTGTTGAAACTGTTGCTTTTCATTCCAATTCACCATAGCAACATTTTAACGAAATCTTATACTATGTTGGTAAAGTGCTTTCTCTGCCAGATCTGCCAAATGTCTATGTCCTCATATGAAACTATTGATGTTTCACAAAAGTGTTTTCCCTAAAATTGTAAAAAGGGATGCTTAGGTGGAGATCATCTTCAGCTTAAACACTTACATGATTTGTAAAATCCAGCATTAAAATCCTATCTTGACACTATTCCAGACTGGAATTTGAGAGCTCCTCCAGACCTGTTATTTGTATATGTTAGCATTAGTCCTTTTGTGCCTCCAATGCTAAGGAAGGAATAGGTGTGTCTGGCTTTCTCCTTTAAAGTTATGAGGCTTGTGCAACCTTTCTGTAGTGCCAGTTTCCTTATGGGCATTTGTCACGATGGGAAAAATACAGAGTGTTCCCAAAGCTGCATCAATGGGGCAAACAGGGCTGTGCTGGCCTCCTCTTTCTTTTAAGCATGAGCTTACCCCGTCCCCTTCACAGCTCTGAGAAATCAATATTGCTATGTCAATTCTGTAATAAATATTGCTGTGTTACTAGAAGCCATGATGCTTTTGCTCACTCTTCCAAATTTCTTACAAGTCCTGTCCTGAAGCTTGTTGCTCCAGGATGTTTTCCTGACCCTTTTCTGTATTTTCCTAATTAGCAACTGTGCCCTAGACATGGGAGGTGCCTCCTGGTTCAATACTTATTTTAGGAAACTTTACTTCACTCAGGTCTTTTGGGTTACTACCTCACCTCAGGGAAGAAAGCACTGGGAGAAAGAAGGGTGAAGACCCCTGGCCTTCTTTGTCTCTAATTATTAGTGCTATTTTCTGTTCCTGGCTTCTACATAGGTTTCTCTGCTAAATAGTTCTCAGACACCACATGAGCTGTATAATGTTAAAAGGTGAATCTGGGTTTCATATTTAGGTTTAAGAACTTGGGGTCACTTTAGGTTTCTCCTCTTTGGTACTCTGAAGACAGAACGTTGTGCTTTACCAGAATCCATAAGGAACCAAAATCCTTGGAGTTATTTTGGGAGTTTTATTTGGCAAAGGGCCACGCTGTGCATGCAGAGTCAGGCCTCTTTTCCCTTGTATATACATGAAGTATCAGCAGGATTGTGGCTGGTGGGAGCCAGGTATGGAAATACATGGTTTTCTTGATCAAAAAATCAGTACACAGAAGTCCAGGGATGGTAAATAGAGCTAAAAGGCTGAAAGGTATTATGTTCATGGACTGCTGTGCATTGACATTTCTGGGGTGATGGCAGCTGGGGATCCCCTTGAGGTCTGGACCACTTGATGTTATCAGGAAGGTAAGGGACACATCAGGAGCTGGTGCGCTGATGTGGAGACAGGCTTTCCTGTGCATCTGGCAGGACCAAGCCAGACCTGTGGGGATCTGTAGAGTAGCAGGGAAAATGTGCTTGCATTTCCATGAGGGCGAGTTGTGCCATTTCCAGGAGTACTGAGTGGCTGCTGGGATGTGTGCATCACCCTCTGCTTAATGGCCACTTCCATGATGGATGGTCATTCAGCTTTGTGTGACCATCTTGGGCTCAAGTGGGTGGTGAGAGCATGTCTCAGGCTTCCACTGGGCAAATTGCTGGTTCTTTAACAAAGGCCCTTTGTCGTTCTTGGGCATGTTTTACATTTCTTCTTGGAGATACATCAGGCACCTCCTTCCTGGTTTTCGAGTTCATTGTCTCAGCGTTGTCCTGGCTTTGTGCCCCCAGTAACTCTGCTTGTTGCTCTTCCAGTGATGTCAGGAAGAGTTTTTTTATTGCCTTCAGTGGGAACTGGGTTAGATCAGCGCTGACCACTTTTGAGGGGCCCATGCAGAGAGCTCAGTCTAGATAGCATAGCAGGGGAGCCTCGCCTGCTCATCACAACCAGCTTTGTTCTCTGTCAGATTTAATTAACTCAGCCATACAATATTTTGCATTTTCTTCTTCTGAGGCAATGCAGAAGTCCCGTCTTTCTCTTGGACAGTGGGTCTCCGCGTGCTGTTAATGAGGATCTACCAGCAACAACTTTATTGCCCTGGTGGAATGCCAGCTTGGCATAGCCCCATGACTCATATTTGATGCTCTGTTCAGAGAACTGAAAGGACGACTGCTGCTATTAATTTTGTGCTCTTGTTCACTGCCTTAGGAGAAAAACATCATTGCACAAAGATCGGAGCTTCTTTGAGGTAAGAAAGTCACAAAGATAAACGGAGAGTGTGACTGAGTGTCAGCCCAGAGCGTGTCCCTCCCTTGCACATACACCCAAATGCTCCTTTCCTTTTTTGGTTCCCCCAGTAGTTTATTTGTAGGGCACAGTGCATAGAATAAAATTTTACCTCCAGGGCCTAGGTGTCCCTGTAAAATACCATCTCTTTGCCCTTCAGCCCAAAACTTTTCCCCTTGGAGCCCTAAGCCAGGGAGTTTCAGTCCCTTGGTGGCTCTCGGACTCCAGGCAGTTCCCACCACAGCCTGGGGTCCCTCTGGGAAGTCTGCTCTGTAGATTTCTTCTCATCATTGGCCTCATAGTTTCATCTCTGTAGGTAAGAAATCTTACAGTCTTTCATTTCCATTGCCCTTGGTGACATTTCTAGATGCCAATAAGCTCCTCTGGCCTGACACATACAGCTCCATCAGCCATTTGTGAGACTTGCCATGTAGCAGGGCTTCAGGAGATCAATACAGAACATCGGGGCCCAAATCATACTTTGTGCTTCATAAACTGGGAAGTTTTTCCTTGACAGAGGGGAACTGTGGATTCAGTTCCAAGGATACTCAGCCGCCCCAGTGATGCCATGTTTTCAAGAACAGGCTTGGTAGAGATCAGATTTATTGGGAGTTGATTCAGCTCATGCCAGGGATGACAAACGTTACATAGGAGTGAAATGCCAGATTCTGTTTTTCTAATCAGCAAGCAGACATGTGGAGGTGGGATGCTATGAGTTGGTATTTGGTAGTGATATTTTCTGTGATAATAATGCTGTCATTCAGGGTGGGGATCATCTTGTCTACCTGCAGCTGCCCAAACACTCTGTGTCCAGTCAGACCCTGCATTCGGCTGCCTCAACAGCCACTGTGGAATAAGGAAACTCAGCCAGAGGGTGAATTGTTGCCTCTTGAGACAGATGTGTGTGATAGGAACCCCCACAGAGTGACTCATCCCATCAGTCTCTTTCCATTGATTATTGAGGGAAACTGGGTGGTGATCTTAGCTTAGACTAGCCAAGACTAAGCCAAACTGGTCAGAGTTGAGCAAGATGAAATCCATCTGAGCTCACTCTGTTTCTAGCTTCATCTGTCTGCATACCTTTAAAAAACCAGTGCTTTCACATCTTCACTGGACTGAGGATTTGTTCTGCACAGGAGGAACAGGAGTGTAGGTTCTGAGAGGGCTGAGAGAGCCTGAAACTTGCAGAGGTAATTCTCTTGGTTATCTGATGGCAAAGCACCTACTGCCAATTGTAATGCTTCGTTAAAAATCTTAAGTTTTCTGTGGAAAGAAAATATGCATTAACATAAGCTCGAGCAGAAATTAATCAAAACTTCTGAAAATCAAAACAGGATTTGTTTCCTTGCTCATGATTCATTCCAACTTCTTCAGTCTTCTTGAATTTTGGTTTTTAATAATGTTCTGATCAGACATTACTGATATACTTTATTCCAAAAAAGTAATTTTGTTACTGCATTGTACTTTAAATATGCAGTTTTGATGGTAATACAAATAGAACCTTTTCTCCAGATTCATGATAAACACAAAATCTTTCAAGCCTGGGTATGCCATAGGAGAGGAATTCCAGTTCCCATCCAGCTGTGGTTAACAGCAGTATCACTGCAGTACCTTTAAATGTAATAACTCAGGCCTACTGAGTTACTAGTAAATTAGTTATGCTCTGTTGAAGTGTATGGAAAGCTCCCTTTAAGACTTAGGTCTTCTTTTGCCTGGAAATGAGAAATTAAGAATTGCCTTCATGAATGCTACAGCACTGCACATGCAAAATCTTTGGACATGTCTACAGCACATGACCAGCGAGTCTGGTATTTCTTGAGAGCGTGAAATTTGCTGCAAACGCTCCTGTAATTGTTTTGTGCATGCTCTGGGATCACCGGGTGCATCCCGAGCACCTTGGCTTTATACATTATGCACAGAGACATATAATTGGTATGCAAAGGAACCAAACTCTCAGGGAGCTTCACTGGGATGTCTGCAATCCATGCTGTGTGCATGCTCACTCCAGACAGGAACACCACGGGTTTTCAAGGTGCTGAGGGTACAGGCACGGTTATTTGTTTTCCCCTGGGGCAGAGCAGACATTCTCTGCTAAAGGAGGCAAGGTTCTTTGCTGCTTTACCTAGGAAACATTGCAAACCTGTAACCCTCTCTCCCGTTTTTCTTTTCCTCATTGGGTCAAGCAGGTTAACATGATGTTTTCTAACAGGGCCGGCATCACTGGAGCTCATTGTAGTGAGTTAAATCCTGGATGAGCACACCCTGTGGGACAATGGACGAGAAGAGGAAGAGGAAGAACAAGGACGAATGGTTCCTCTATCCTGACAAACGACCTCAGTTTGCCACCCTGAGGAAGGCTGAGCAGGGGGAGCACTGTGCCCCGAAGAGCAATGGCAGAAGGTGACTGCAGTCAGAGCAGCTCGCAGCAGTGGTGTCCGTGTGACAGTGTGGTTTCACTTCGCTCAGTAAATCACTTTGAAATTGCAGCTTGAGATGCCCAACTCATTTGTCAGAGCTGGGGCAGTTTGACACACAAGGGACTGGGCTGGGTGACTGGAGGTCTGGGCTGTAATTCCTGGTCCTTCATCTTAATGCCTTCATTAGGCCATTTCTGAGAAGACTCTTTTCCTGGCTGATTTTGAGAAGTGCTTTGGCACCTGCGGATGAATATGATTATTGATTTCAATGTCAACCCTGTTTTTCTAAAGAGTTACCAAAACAACCAGGAGACATGACTTAGTACAGCCAAAAAATTGGTGAAATTTTGCTTCTGAAGGAAGCTACTCCAGAATCTCTAATATATTGCATTCACTTCCTTTTTTCATTTCCTTTCCTATCTTTCCTTTTTTCTATTGGATAGAATTAACCTTAATTATGACTATTTTACCTATAAAACTATCTGTACCTGCCAAATATTAAAATGTTAGCATGGAAATTTTAGCAAGGAACATTAGGATGAAATCCTGACTTGGTCATAGCTGATAAGAATCAGTGGAAAAATAATGGATGAATAAACAGTGGAACAAAACCAGAGGTCTAATATTTCATCATTGCTAAGAAGATGAATTTGACATATTAGTGCCAGTTTGCAAGTTTTTCAGCAAAATATATGAATGCGGGATAAGAGGAATACAATATTTTTTACCCTTGCAATATGTAGTTCAGTTTTTAAAAGTATGAAAATGTGCAGCACAATTATGATGAGAAATGTACTTCTTCTGGAGTAACCAATAGTCCAGGGACTCGATCACTTCTGTGGGATGGCCCTGCACTGCCTTATTGAGACAGACACTTGCAGTGCAGGTTCACAGCTAATACTTAGTCTCCTCACTTAGACTGGCACATGTGAAATTAATGCCTAAGTACCATTGTGGCCTAGGCTTGTTTTCCATGTGTCAGGTGAGTCCTTTTACCATGGGATGAGGCTGTTGTGGCCTGCAGCTTCTCTTTAAGCTTTTCATTAGACATCCGTTCTGGTACGCAGCAAAAATATTTAAATATAACCTCTTAGAAATTTTAGGGGATGGAAAACTTCTCCCAGAGAAGAATAAATATAAAAGATATATTTAGAACTATGTGTGGCTTCCGTATCTTCCTCATGTAAGTGATGGTACACTCTTTATTCTCTGAGCAACCTGGTCTAGTGCAAGGTGTCCTTGCCATTGGCAGGGGAGTTGGAACTAGATGATCTTTAAGGTCCTTTCCAACCCAAACCATTCTGTGATTCTATTCAAATTTAACATTTCTAGGTTACACCTTCATTTTGGGCAGACAGGTTAGCGATCATACGATCTGAAAAATGGTGACAAGACCTTAAGATGGGGCTTTAGCTGCATTTTTTCAGAGACCCTTGCTGGGTCAGAGCATGTGCCAGAGTCTTTCCCAGCTGCATGGGTGGCTCCTGGATGGTGCACACCTGGCGGAACACGCAGGAGGCAGCTGTGGTATCACTGCCCTGCAGCAGCATGGTTTCCCTACATGATGCAGCAAGGTGTTGGCCAATACCCGGAGCTGAGGGAGGCTACGGCACATCTTCCCCTCTTAGTCTTGGGAGAAACCTGTCAGTTCCTGCATGAGGAGCCCTCTGTGTGCTAAAGGACAGGTGCAGCTGTGTCCCTCTAGCTGCAGCACAGGGCCCTCTGGGATTTGTGGATTGACATCCCAGCATTCTTGTCCTTGCAAAAGCACCTTGCTTTGTCATGGCATGGCAACAGACAGTGCATGGAGCCTTCGAAAGAGTACAAGGGCAAGGTGTCCTTTGCCACCTGTCTGCAGTGCAATGCAGACTGTGGTATGTGCTAATAACTGGAATTTGTTATTAGTGCCTGGGGCAGAGATTTCACGGAGTTGTGCACTTGGCCGGTGGTGGGCCCAGGATGACAGGAGAAGACCAAAGGGTGGAGCACACACTCACGTAGGCAGCAAAGCTCCTGGGTGCAAACAAGCTTTTTGTGCACGGCCACTTACCTGCAAGCTCCTTGTCACTGCAGAGAGGAGGGAGCGCTGAGCTGCTGCTGGTGCTGCTCAGGAACAGTCAATGAGCTACTCACACTCAGAGATGATGTTCAACGTGCCTTGTTTGCCCCTCTACAGATCCAAGGCAGGTTCCTCACAGGCGCCTTGAGGGAGCAGCCCCATGAAATAGTGAGAAACAAGGGACTGCTTTTTTCATGCCGTTTTCCTTGGACAAAAGGCAGCTCTGCCCCAGCCATGGTCTCGGTCACTTCTGTCTGCACCTAGAACGTGCTGTCTGGCTCACTCCATAGGAGTTACCTGGGTAAAACCTCATGGTCCTAGCAAGCTGTGGTTTGAAACACTGCACTCACCAGCCAAGTCCTCAGCCACGGCTTTGCATCTAAGTTTTCTGTGGTAATCTAACAACAACCTTGAACTTTTCAGAAAGGGTTGAGAAATACCTTGAAGTTCAGGTCCTTTAGTCAGCAGAGTCCTTTCCAGGGCTGCCTTCTCAGCAGCAAGTGTCTGCTTTTTCTGAGGTTATATGTGGCTAACGCAGAGAGCCCATGCTTGTTTCAGCATGTAAGCAAGACCTGGCAGCCCTTCACACATGACAGTGACTCACCCTTGAGCAGGAGAGAGTGAGTCAGAAAGGGCAGTTGACAAGCTTTATTTATCACTCTCCTGTTATTTGGCCCAGGAGAATTTTAGCCTGGAAAACCCACCCTTGCTAATGATAGGCAGAGCTCAGACATATCATATGACTACTGGCTTTTTTTCCCATAGGTTTTGCATGCAGTTTCATATCAGGAAATCACGACAGTTGGCCATTTCCGAGAATTTTTATTTTTCAAGGGGTTCTGAACATACCATCTATATTGCAATAACTTGCCTGAGCTAGCGTTACCCTAAAGAGAAAAAACTGAAATGCCTCTGAGTGATGAAAAGAGCCTGGGGACCTTTACAGAGTTCCCATTTACTTTCTTCTCTTAGGGCTGCTTTGCTCAGAGCCTAATTGAATGCTGCTAGCACGGCCTAGTGTCTTGACTCTCTTTTGATTATAGTTCTGCCACTCACAGGCTCCATGGAGGGTGTGTCAGGCTTTCTAGTGTAAGTATCTATTTTCAGAAGTTATATGGCTCTGTTGTAGAAAATCATTCCAAGCAGAATGTTGGCAGGAAATGCCGCAACTCAGAAATGGAAAAAGAGACAGAGAAAAGGAAAAAAAGTCTGCCTGATGATTAATTAAGGAAACTGTGTCATTGGGAGTTCCAGACTTTGAAGCTGTGAGAAAGGTAGCAGTGTAGCAGGGGGAGCCAGCTGGATTTAGGGTGACCATGATGTGTAGTTGGGTGTCCTGAGGTATGGAAAGAAGTGAAGTGAGCTCAAGTCCATTTTACCTATACTGCAGGTGAGTTTGGAGCAGCAACCTCTGAAGGCAGCACCCATTAGGCCCAGCAGGTTCTCTGTGAGCCAGAATGGTAGGACCTGGAGGTCCTGCAGGTTCCCTGTCTCCAGTCTCTCTGGTTCAGACTGTTCTTCTTGTCCTGTTAAGGGCCACTGCCTGATATACATGGAATACCAAGGCAGTCTGAACAGCACATTTTTCTGCGCAGGCCAAACCCAGCATTTCATCATCAAAATAACAAGATTTGTCCCTTTTTGCTTGGAATCACACAGACTTTTCAGTAGTGCTAAACTCTAGTGCGACCAGCGAACTAACACTTCTATATGTGTTGGGGAATGTGGCTGTTTGTCACTACAAATGGGGCTGGTTGTCACTGGGTGCTGCAGCGGTCAAAGATGCCATTGTGTTTCCTGATCCCACCAGTGTTTCCTCTCTGCCTGGGGGGAAAATATTTTTTAGCTCATCCATTTAGTTCCCCTCGCAGAGAGACAAAGCACTCTTTGACAGAGCTCTGAAGATGTTTCTTATTGCTCCTGTTTATTCTGTGGTTTGTCTCCCTTATCCTCTCAAAGCCAAAGCTGCCCCAACCAACCAACCAACCAACCACCCACCCATCCTCCACTCAAGGAGGACCAGTAGCAGCGCCTTTGTACAGACACAGCTGCACCATCACCTCATTTGCTCCTCACCTGGGAATGGGTGTGTTGCTTGTATTGCCTTTTCACCTGCAGGTGTACTGCGGGAAAGAGCAGCAGTCAAGCTGGAAACTGGATCAGGCAGTGATCTGCTGCAGGAAGAGAGGTTGTCAGTCTGGATTTCCTTAAAATCTGGATTTCCTTTCTGGATTTTCCTGCTTCCAAATGTTGGTGATATGTGCTCCTGTGCTGGCTGGGACTAAGAGCTTCATCTTGTAAAGAAACTGCACTGGAAGCACCACAAACCAGTTACAGCTCCTATGGCTCAAAGTGAATTGTAAATATCTGCAGTGAGATTTTTACAACTTGAAGGAAAGAAACCAAAGTGCAATTTGAAGAATTTCAAGACGTTCTTACCCCAATTCTTCTTCCATGTGAAAGAGATCATACTAAGGCTCAACAAAGAGGCTGTAAGTATGCTGTCACCTGTCACAGCCTTTCTATTTGGAAGAGACACAGCTCATATAAATGAAGTGCATTTCTCCCTGTGATCTTGTTTATTTACAGAAAGATAAACAGTCATTTTCCCTTTCCTTGAATACAGCTGAAAACCACAAACAAGTCATTTTCCCTTTCCTTGAATACAGCTAAAACAGACACAAACAAATCATTTCTGGACACAAATTCACAAGTCTGCTGGTCCTGACAAGGTCTGACCTCAAATGGGTTCCCCTCTCTGTGGCTCCTTCCTTTTCTCTCTCCTGTCTGAAGCCAATAGAAGCACATCAGCCATGACCATATCTGGGCAAGCAGGGAAATCCTGGACTTTGTGAAGGAAATGGACACTAGATCTTTGAGAGAGGGCTTCCATTGTTCATCTGTCTTTACTACATTGGAAAAGAATAGTTATTCTTTCTACTGCACCTGGCATGGTATGCTTGTGACTATAATGGGATGTGTGGGGATTGTGGATTAAAGCCTTGCCCCAAGGCTATTATTATCATTTTTCTGAGTAATAATCAAGAGATGAAGTTGCACCATCTAATTCAGGTGTTTCAGCAAGTCATCTCGAGACAGTGCCCAGATCTCCATATTGACTGGATTGGCAGACACCGTATTCACAGTATTGCAGGCCTGGATAGGCGGGGACTGACCCACCCATTGCTCCTTTGTACTCAGAAGCTGTAAGAGCTCTAACAGCTGAAGTGCTGTGATGGGTGGATATGTGCATTTTAGAAGGAGTGATGAGATGTGAATGACAGCTCTGCACAGAGAGGAGCAGCTCAGATGCATGGAATTCTGCTATGGACTGTGTGATGGCCAGGAGCAGAGGGAAGGCCAACACAGGGAACATCGTGGTAAGCATTTGCTACAGATCACCTGGCCAAGAAGACAAAATAGATGAAGCCTTCCCTCACTAGTGGAAGAAGTGTCACTGTTTCAAGCTTTTGTAAGATTTACTGCCTGATCTAAAATCTGCTGAGCAGGAAACACAGTAGGGCAAGAAATCCAGATTTCTGGAGTGGGTCAGGGATGATTTCTTGACACAGGTGCTGGCCATGCTGAGTAGGAGGATGCTCTGATGATTTGCTACTCACAAACAAGGAAGAAATGATTGGGGTTGTGATGGTCAATGGCAGCTTTAGAGACCAAGTAGTGGTAGAATTTAAGATCAAGAGAAAGCAGAGAAAGGTGAGTAGCAGAACGATGACCCTGGGCTCAGAACACCAGACTTTGGCTTGTTCAGGAAACTAGCAAGCAGCTTGTCATGGGATAATGCTGTGAAGAGTAAAGGGACGTTTAGGGTGGATGATCTTCAAGGGCCATCTCCTCAAAGCCCAGGCATGATCCCTATTGTCATGCAGGAGGTGAAGCAGGCAGTGCATGAGGCCAGGGTGTACAGAGAGCTACTGACTAACTCACACATAAAAAGAAAACACATAATAGGGGGAAGCAGGGACAGGCAATCAAGGAGCAGTGCAGAACTACACAGGATGGGATTAAGAAAGCCAAAACTGGGCTTGAGCTGATAGCTGGTGATGATGGGAAGAGCAACAGCAAGGGCTTCTACAGGTACATTAGTAATGAAAGGAAGACCAAGAAAATTCCACTGCTGAATCCCCCAGAAATGTGCCTGAAATTGTGCAACATTGAATGTAGCATGTCCTGAATGCCACAGTGCCCCCAAATCACCCATGCGACATGGGAATCTAAATGAGAGGGTGGTAGAAGTAGTAGTGGTCCAGGAACCAGAGCTGCCAGGAAGGTTTCTAACCTGTGGTTGTGAGGATTACAGGGTTTAAGCAGCACTCTCTGCTGCTCCACTCTAATCTGCCACCCTTCAGGTGTGCTGTGAGTACTGCAGGACTTCCTGTCCTGAACCTCCTAGTGCTCACTCAAAGTGTTGGTGAAGGACTTCACGAGTCCCTAACAGATCTAACAAGAGTCCTGGGTGGTCTGAGATGTCTCTGAAACTGAACTTACATCAACATGATCAATTGTGGCAGCTGATAGTGGATCTGTTCTTGTCTCACTGAGCTGGCAGAGGTTACAATGGCAGCAGAGTGCAGTGAAGGACTTGCCACTTAGGAGTTAGCAGCAGACAAGCTCTCTGGAACATACCCCAAGCAGACCCTGGATTTCTTGTTATGCTTTTACTTTGTCCCTGAATGGCTGCTGCCTCAGATGTTGCACAGTTGCTGGTTCAGCAGGTTCATACACACAGAAGGGCTGCCGTAACTGCTTCAGGATTAATTTAGGTTTAATCAGTGTTTTGGACATGTTAACATTTTTTATTTCAACACTCTTTCAGAAGAGTTTTGCTGGAGGCTACTTAATCCTCTGGAGACTTCTGGCTGGAAGCATGAACAGATTTTCCAGGCTTGAAGCAGCAGATGTGTATCTGGACAAGCGAGAAACTGCATCCCCTGCTGACTGAGTACATGGAGCCACGAATGTGCTGGAGCAAAACTCACAGTATTTCTGAACTGTCTCAGTGGATGATGAAACATTGTGGAGCAAAACCCAATAAGAACTGAGCTTAACTTTGTAGTGAGGATGTAACTTTAAACAGGACAAAGTTGCATGTGCCTATTAGAAACAAAATAGAAAATTTAGATTATGTCTTTGAAGAGTAGTCCTTCTTCTTGATGTTGAGTCTGACCTATTGGTTGATGACAGTCCAAATGTCAGTCCCAGGTATAATCTTCCAGCAGAAGTTGTGTGACTACGGAAAGGTGCGAAACCTAGCTGAGAGCATATCTGCATTAAAATAATTGCTTTCTATGCTATTCTAAGTTCATTTCCAAACAGGGCTTGATCGCTGTGTTACCACCCTCTTGGCATGAGTAGAACTATATTCTTCTTTAGTTTTTGACCTTCCCTTCACAGTCTGAAACACCTGAATGTTGTAGAATACCACTCAAGAGGGGACTTTCTCTTCAAAGGGAAAACTCATGTACTACATCAAGCAGAAGGCTGGTAGCAAAGCAGAGAAGTTGGGTAAAAAAAAAGGAATCTAGCTTTAATATCATGAGCAATTTACTGCTTAAAAGGGCTTACATGTAATACAATAACTAATGCAGGATAAGAATTGTCTTTCTTTTATTATTTTGTAATTGGAAAAGATTATTAAAAGATTCCTTTCAAAATAAACATCGCTGTACAAGGGATTCCAAACAGATGAATTGGCTTCAAGTTCTGGATTTCTCCATAATGTTCTACTTTAAATAGAACAAAGAAAAAATGAATCAGTGGAATAGTAACTTTGTAGAGTAAAATAACATAATTTAAGTGCTAAGAGGACATTTACAAACACCATTGATAAATGCCAAAACACTGTTTTAGCTTTCGAATGAGTTCTAAATATGAATCTTTGTCAGTTCCATTGAAGATCAGGAACTTGTCCATCTATTGTATTTTGACAAAATACTTCTCTATGGTTCTCATCTGAGATATCATCCAAGCCAAGCTTGTCCTTGATGAATTAGTATCAAAGGAATCACATGCCAGGAGTGTGGCTCTTTCAATACCCATTAGTCTAGGACCAAATTGGTATTTAATTGGTCCAGTTTGCAGAACAACCCCCTGGCTCTCACTCAAGCCCCCCACTGCGGCAAAACATGGACATTATGGACCTGTTGCATCTTTCTCTCCCCTCACAGTCCCAAGCACCCACAGACCTTCTCACCCAAATTGGTGAGATATATTCAGGTAACATACACCAATTGACTTAACCCAAATCTTTCTGTCATGCTTCTGCCTCTCAGTGAGATCATTTGTATGTTTTAATTCCCTTGTGCCATCCATAAGCCAATCTGGGGGTACAGAGCATGGGTGAAACCCCCAAACTGGGCCCTGGCAGAGGGGGCTGCTGAAGACACCCTGTGAATACAAGGGAGGGAGAGAGAGAAGAGTCCATACAGGTGCTGGTAATTTTATCTGGGATCTTCACAGCTCTGAGAAGGTTGGCAGATGTTGGATACCAAGCACTGCTACTCACATTGTACCTATTAGTGGGTCCCAGCTTCTCAGTGTCACCATCATGGAGGGACAGAGAGGAGCCCCATGGCTTCTGAAGCCACACATGCTTTTTGCCTTTCAGGAGAAGACAAGGGCCCTGGCTGGAAATAGCCAGTACACCACAGCCAGCAGAAGGTACTCTCAGTGAACAGTATGGAGTTATTTCGGTCTCACGCAATGCACTACCTTTGCTATTTATCCTTGAGTGTCTTTTCCCAGCACTGTGTTTATTTATACTCACACAGCTATAGCCCCCTCGGTGACAATGTCAATAATTCTCAATGCAAGGGTACTTGTAGTGGTGAGCAAAATGCAGGAGCTGGTCCCCATCAGAGGCAGAGTGTCCAGTGACAACAGCAGCAAACCAGAGAACTCTTAATTCTTGGCTTGCTCTCACCTGGAAAAGAAACAGAAGGAGGGAGATAGAGCTCAAAAAGGCAAGTCACAAAGGCATCCCCATAAAGGCTTAGTGGTTTTGCCAAGAGAATTAAAGTGTTTTGCAAGGAATCAAGTGGGTTTATAAGAAATTCAGAGATCTGTGTATGTCAAGGGCTTCTCACCCTTATAAGGCAAAGCTGTTGATACTGCACTTTTTAAAGGTACTTCCTGAGGTACCCCAGATCAATTCACTCAATGCTCTAGTGATGGTATTCCAGTTTGGCAGAAGGGAAGTTCATTGTGTCCAACAACATATCCTTTTACTCTCTTTGGGAAAGAAGTGATTCTGTGAGAGAGCAGATTCAACACACTCAGTTAATATTTACATCAAAGAAATGAGCTGGTCCTTTTACTGACCTCTGAAAAATGAAGCTGGATTTGTTTGAGC
This sequence comes from Edolisoma coerulescens, assembly GCA_013397115.1. Lineage (NCBI taxonomy): Eukaryota > Metazoa > Chordata > Aves > Passeriformes > Campephagidae > Edolisoma > Edolisoma coerulescens. The sequence continues at coordinate 1,848,529 of VWZW01002760.1, forward strand.
AGGGCATTTTAAGGGTTTAAAAAAAATCCAATTTGGTAATATTATGCAATAATCAAGGCACACACAGCATCTGGACCTGCATGCTCTGTCGGTAAGAGTGCCTGCCTGTTCAGAGGGGCACAAATTTCCTGGCACCAATGAAAGTGATACCTCAGGGTTTTTTGAGGATTAAGCCTTGGTTCCCTGTGCTGACATTCTCCATAAAGGTCAGTTAGCTTTTCCCATGTTCCCTGTCAAACTCTCTGACATCCAGCCCCTCTCTTTTGCTAAAGATGATTTAAGCCCTGGAATATGCCCTTGACTAAGGAGCTATTTCGGTTTCAGAACCAGCTGTTTTTCTGGTGCAAATCGTTGTAGCTCTGATTTAAGTCAAAGGAGATGACTTTGGCTTTGATTGTAAAACCTACAACCTCCTCCCAGGTGGGTCTGTTGTTCCTACAGTGCTAATGCTCCCAACAGCAATCCCTGTCCCCCAGCTCCACTCCATGCCACCTGCATGGATGAAGCCTCTCCTTCAGCCCCCAGGCTTGCCAGAGATGTCCTTTGCTTGTTTCTTGGATCAAATCACATCTTTGAAAGGATTCTTACACCTCATCCCTCCCTTCCTTCATGGTCAAAGAAATCTCCCTCTTGGTCCATGTCTCTGCATAACAATATAGGAGAGCCAACCAAAATAGAGTAGGGGGCTTTAATTAAACATATCTTCATTGTATAGGTGGATAACTTGGGCTTGGCAGTATCTGGTGAGTAGCCCAAGGTCATAAAGAAAGTCTGTGTCAGAACCTGCAATTATATCCAGCTTTTCTGAATCTTAGACCCTTATCTTAGTCATTAGAGCACCTATAACAGCTCTTTTCTACACTTCCCCTTGCATGTACTAATGAATGGCACATATTTAACAGTTTCAGTCATGAACTCTTTTATTTTGTACGCAGATGCCACCAGAAAAATCTATGTTTTCTCTTTACTAAGGCAATGGAAGCATATACATCTGATGAAATTTGGCTTTTCAGCTAATGGACCAGCAAAGCTTTTTCTGTTGCTGCATTTCCCTTAGTTCTTGAAATCAGTGCTGAGACAAGTCCATTTGTGTGACATGTGCTTATAAATTGGGATCATGAATATAAAATCCAGACTTCTTTGATCAGTCTGAACATACCAGACATTCTCTAGGTCAGTATTTGGAAAAAGCTGTCACAGGCAGCTTATAGGGCAGGAGTGGATTTCATACATATGACTTATAATCTAGTTTTAGCGTAGGAATATCTGAAGCATGTATCAGTGATTCATTTGTTCAAATATTGAGTCTTGAAGCAAGAAAATGGCCTTGCTGATTGTGTCTCTGTGCTTTCTAGTATGTGTCATGGAAAAAATTGACTCTCATGCCAAACTTTGCCTCCGAAGGAGCTCATATTCCTTTAGCACCTGTTGATTAACACAATACCTGAAACTCCCTTCCATACTGTTAATTATTTAGCATGATTGAAACCTATCAGTGTATTTCTAATAGTTGCTGGAATGCTGAGATAATAGATATTTACCTGTTCTGGCCTGCTGGGCTGGAAGAATCCAGAAGTAGTCATTTGTTTACATTAAGATTCCCATTCCGATGAAGTTTTCCCAGAAGACTCGACAGCTGGAGGGTGTTGTATCTGTGAATGTCCTGATCAGCACTGTGCTGCTCTCCCAGACCTCCTCAGGCCTGGCTAGTTTTTGTCATTTTGGTCTCTCAGGACCTCTTCTAGTACAAAGCCTCTTACACCCAGGAGGAAATGTCACCTAGGTGGGATTATGCGACGGTGACAGGCCAAAGTAGCAGCGTTGTGGATGGTGGAAAACTCTGATGGGTCATGATCCTGTGGGAAAAAACAGGTAAAAAACAATGTATGCACTCATTAGTGGAATTGCATGGAGTTAGCTGACACGGCCTAGCCTGGCTTTCCCTCCAAGACCCCGAAGTGCAGAGGTAGCTGTCCATGGATGGTGGTGCAGAGGGCAGAGGTGCAGAAGGAAAGAGGCCATGGCCTGGTACCACAGAACGTGCGCTATGAGCTCGTCTGCAGAGGAGTTTGGCTGGAAAAGCCTCACCTTCCATCACAGAACCTGCTGGATTGGATTGGGTTGATGAAGACATGCGGGGGACCCAGGGTAAGCCGTGCCCTCATGGCAGCGTTCCCCCATGTCAGTGTAGGAAAGCAAAGCTCTGTTGACGTGGAGAATACATGTCTGGAGTTACATCAGCTCTGTCCAGGCTGTCCAGGCTTGTTATGGCAGAAATGCAGGATTTCAGCAATGCTGTTCAAGGTTCATGGGCTTTTCAAGAGAATTGTCAATGCGGGCCAGTGCTGTTTTCACTGAGTGAAAAATGGTGTGGAGGGAACATAAATCAGCAGGTTATGATTTTATTTCTGAACTGGAAAATGAATATTTGCCTTGTGATTTCCCAGCTTAAACTTTTTGTGGACATTGCTCATTTTTTTTTCATTATTGCTATAATTCAATAGTGGGACTTACTTTTACTCTTTGAGAAAAATCAAACCGAACTAAAACCAAAACACCACATCAACCTTTCAGTTCTGTTATTCAAAAGAAAATTTGTTAGCAGGATATGTGCACTTATTAAATTAGAATGTTTATTAGTTGCTCATTTACTCCTTCAACTATGAGAGGAAGTTTTCTTTTTCTCTTCTTTCCCAATCCGGTTCTGTCTGGGAAAGCTGATAAAATCTCACTTTTAAACTGCAATTTCTCCTCTTGTTTTTAGCAGACTTGAGGGTTGCAAATGAAAGGTGACCACAGAGGGAGTGGCTAAAGTGTCATTGTTGTACAGGCTGATGATCATTAGTCACGGTATATATTGGGAAAGGCTCCTCATAATTTTATATGCCATAAAAATAGTTTGTTTTTGCTCCGAGTCCACTAAATTGCTGTTTCAGCTGGATATTTGTTGCAGCTTGCTGCATTACAAAATCTTTGGTCATCTGGATAGTATTTCTGTAGCATGGGTGAGAAGTCATGGTAGTAGCTCTAAAGCTTTATTAGGAAGAAAGTTCCACAGTTACTGTTTAGAATGGGATAAACTAGGAAGGGAAGACAGTTTATTTGTTAGAAATGCCAGCACTATAATTTTATTCTTTTTTTGGACATCTTTTCTACTGACATAATATATAAAGGCCCTTTCAGTAGGGGTTTATATCTGTAAAATATCATAGGTAAAAAATGTATGGGAAGATCCTCTTCTAGCTTTCCCTTCCAAAGGAAAACATGTAGCAGTTAAGCCTTACATTTTCTGAAATGCTGCATGCATGTGGGTGTGGAATTGAACATGCTTAGAGCTCTCTGAAATACTTCTCATGCTGCTATAAATACACACACTTCACTAACAACTTGCATCATTGACAACATTGTTGTCTACTGTACTCATTTAAAAAATAATGGTTTTGTGTAATTCTCAGCAATATGATACAAACATAACCCCTGTAATGAAAACAGGTTCAAAAAGGGACTGAAGACCTCATTGTCTGGTCGAATACATAATCTGCTGACTGCTCTGTTCAATTTGGGCTTCAGACTGTAAACTCCTGGGTCAGGTTTTTTATAATCTTGGTGTGAGCTGACTGATTGAAGCACAGACAATGGAAGGGCAACCCAAAGGCTCCAGATCTTACTGGCATATTGTTATATCAGATTCCCACTTTTAATTTACTGAAAAAACTCCATGTTTAAGTCATGAGATGGGGGAGAAGAACAACTGAAAACTGTGATTTTAATGGGGACAGGTGATAGTCTGAATCTGTAGCACTTGGAAACAGAAAGCCAAGAGATGTGACCCAACTGATCCTCCCAGGGAAGTGTTAATTCCCAGACCTGTCCCTCACTCGCACCATCAGTTCTGTGGCTCCCAAGTCCCAACTAAGTAAGGTGAACTGTAAAATACAGAGGAGAGAGATGATTCCAGCTCCTTCTGAGTAAAGCAGAGATTGGCAGGGCTGTAGTGACAGCACTTCCCCCTTGTGCTACTGATGTGGCCTTTCTCCTGAAGAAATTGCAAGATTGCCTCTTTGGGGATGGATCCTGTTTAAGAAACTTCCTACCTTGGAGTAAGAGTGGGGAAGGAAAGATGTGCTTGCACAGCACTAAAATTTTTCTCTTAAACTATTTTAGAATTAAAAAAAAAATGCACTCATTGAGACCTAAACTGGTGATAAATGTTTCATTTTGAAAATTGTGGCAGATTTTACCCTTTGATAACTCCACATTTGAAGAAAATATTAGTGATTCTCTTTTCTTTCTTTCTTTCTTTCTTTCTTTCTTTTTTTTTTTTTGTAATTTAGGCTGACTCAAATTATTGGTATGAAACAGCTTGATTTACTCAAGACATTTTTATGTCTGCCCTCTGAAAAATGTTACTTGTCTAATTTATCCAACTAATTCAAACTTGGAAATCTGCCAAATTCTTGAAAATTCTCCAGTGACAGGAAATTATTACACTGTGACTTCTCTAAGTCTAATGGTGTTTTTATTTAGCCTGCTCATAGCTTTAGACAGTAGACAGCAACTTGTAGTTTTGACTGATGGTTTCTCTGGCACTGGGATAACTTTGGCATATTTGAGGCACTGGGACTCTCCTGTCAGAAAAGCAGGCAATGACACACAGCTCATTCAAAGGACAATTCTTTGATGTCCTCTATGACCCAAACAGGAGAGAACTGGCCTCACCCACAGGCCAGCCTGTATTTATCCAAGCTGCTTGCTCCATCATAACTTTCCCTGGTATTAACGGGCCATATGAAGGAGGACACTGTGTTCCTTACCCTGCTCCCAGCTTTTCTTCCATGCTGGCAAAAGCAGAGGCTTGAGTGTGGCTACAGCAATGTTCTCTCTCATCTCTGCAGGTTTCAGTCTGAAGGGAGTCCCTGACGACTCATGACATTAAAAAGTACACACTTTTGAGTCTATGTTGACACACAGACATTTCATGGTCTTCAACAACACTTGACTGTCATACTCTTCTTCGATGCCAGCACACTCATTCTGATTATGGCAGACTTCTGCCTAAGAAATGCCAATAAAGGAATTTTATTTATTAATACTGCCTGGTGACAGCAGGGTTTTTAATGTCCTGATCCAACGCTAGTGAACTCCTGTTTAAGTGGCTGTCTTTTCTCCTAATCCTATTTGTAACTTACCAGGTATAATTTATAAATGGTCAGTGCTGTCTTAGGTATTTTACATAGTTTATAGTATGTATACTTTTTAACTGCACTGAATTTACTACATTGAATTTACCTCGATGCTAAAGCAGATAATGAACCATTGCACAGCTACTTTTTCAAACTTATTCTTCAGAACTAAAGGAGGCTCATATTTACTCTTTTATATGCTTCCAACTCACTTAGTCTGACTTTCTGGCTTTCTGTTCCAAATTTGGGAAAACAATAGGAACTCTCAGTAAGATCTGTGGTTTGCTTCTGTGTTTGACTATGCAGAACCATTCAGTGTCAAGTCCCTGTTTTTTTTCCCTTGCACATGAGTATCAATGTTTAGTGAAGGCCTCATTTTTAGGCTACACAGAAGACGTATTTGCATCAAAGTATCAAGCGTGCACACAAAAAATGGCACCTGTAACCAGGCATTTCCTCATTTCAGTTCAATTTCCTTATGCAGACAGTTGCTTAAACAGGCAGTTGGCTAACTGGAATGGTTCTCTGATGGTGAGTGATGAATCCTTTAATCTTTTAATAAATAAATTTCAGAATATGAGAGCTGCAGACAAGCAGAGTTGCATTTTTACAGGAATATTTGCCTGTGCTTATATCCCCAAGTGATGGAGGCCTGCAGTTACTCAGTGGAGAACATAACCAATGTTTCACTAAAAAGGGTTTCCTCCTAAATGACTCCCTGAACAGATTATTTTGTGTTAGGACTGTCTGGTTAGCATCACACTACTTATCTGGAGAAAGAGTTGCTCTCGTGAAGTGATCATGATTGAGGGAAGCTGTAAAACAGGAGAAAAAATTGCAACTGACATGAAAGAGGTGTGATGGGAGCAACCCTTCACCACTGACTATAGCACAAGAACTCAGGATTGCCAAGTGAAATGTTTGGGCCATTTTTAAACTTTTTCACACAACTATATTGTGATACACCTCAAAGCATCAAATGCTGTAGTTCTTGAAAGCATAACAGATAAAAAAATTGATTAAAAAGTCTGCTAGTGGGTATGAGCCTTCAGCTGGTGAATCCTTAAGTTGCAGATTGCTAGAAACTAGGAGGGCACATCTATTTTTACCTTGCTTACATCCTTCTTAAAAGCACTCACTGATCAGTCATGCATCTTCAAGTGGTGTGTTGGCAGGGGCAGATGTTCAGAGCAAAATAGCTGCTCACAGCTTCCAGCTGATGAGAGACTTCCTCAAGTGGTGGTAGCTTCTGGATCTTTGTGCTCAATATCTTTGGACTTTTCCTCTGCCAATTTCTCAGCAGATTTTCTAAGCGACAGAATTTGTGCTTTCTGCTGTCCTCATGTACTAAGAATTGTACCAGGCACAGATCCTGGGAAAGTAAGGGGGAAAGCCACGGGGTCTCAGCCACATACTCAGGAATCAAGCTCAGCTATCAAGTGCTACCTCTGGACAGCAGTGATGTGATTTAGTAGATGCCAAAATCTTTTCTTCTCAGAATTCTCCCCCGAAAGCTTTTTCAATTACCATTCATTGATGAGCGTCAAGAAAACAATGTGACGAAATACTTACAAAAGACGCAGACCGAAAAAAAACCCAAACGGAAAACAGATGGAAAATCAGTCTGAGCTTTGGGAGCGTTGCAGCTCCTCGACGATTTCATTTCCTTGGGTGCCCCCTCGTGTCCATCACTAGTGTAGCCGAATGCTACAGTTTGGACTGACACTGGCAAAAAAAGAGAAGTATCCACTTGCTATCACCTTATAAGGTTAATTCATTTCGAAATCCCTTTTCCCACCCCTCTATCTAGTAACCCTATGACTTCATCTCCAAAGTGTAAATTTTCAGGTTGAGTGCATGGTTTGTGCCTTATCTTGGACTCTCCAAAACCAAAAAAGGCTTCCTCTGCTTGTCTTTTCCCTCAAGTTTTGTGCGTTTTCAAACTTCTTGAGTGACTTCATCAATGCTCTTAGGCATGATTTTAAGAGGAACAATTCCAGCTGAAATTCCAGAGAGCTGAGGATGCTCACAGAAGCTGATCAAGTTAAGGGATTAAGCTTTGTTCACCCCACATGTAAAAATTTCCCATGCAGGCTGGTGCATTGGGAAACTCAGTTCCCAGAAAGCTGAGTTACGACCAAAAAGCCAGAAGGGCTCTGGCTTTTCTGTCATGTGACACTGAAGAATCTGCTTCCAATCTTTATGTTCATAGAGGAGGATCCATCTCTTGTGGAAGTACAGTAACGTGCCATCGGCTTGCCCTGGCATATTCCCTGTTGTGCTGCACAGCATTTGCAGGAGCAGAGTAGGATTCCCTCACACTCCAGTCTGGATTTGTACAGCCCATTTGTATTCCTGCTGATGTTGTAAGAGCAGTAGAAAAAAATTAAAATATAATTTTCAAGCAAATGAGAACAGTTCCTCTCTTTGAAACCTCAACAACTGAATGTCAAAACCATACACCCACAGGTGGATTGTATTTGATGTTTTTGGAGGCACAGCAGGAAGGAAATTGGTCGGCCTGGGCTAACAGACATCCTGATCACCACTTTTTGGCACACTTAGGAGTGAAAATAAGAGGTGTTAAATATGAGTGGGTGAAATGGAAAACAGGTCCTTTCCTCCTCTCAACTAAAACGGTAAAATAATGCAAGGAAAGAGCTTTGTCAATACAAATTTTTAAATGACCAGCTCTTACTCTCAGGCTTAGGACAACTTACTAAAAGGTTGGGTTTTTTTAGCTTAAATGAACCAACCTATGGGTTATTCATTCAGCAGGCTCAATGCTATAGGCCAAAAGAAGTTTAGTTAATCCTCTAGCAAGCAGAAAGGGCAAAGAACTTACAGAGGTGAAAAATTACTTATATTTTGGCTGGTAGAAAACAGTCCTATGGAAATGTTTGAAATATTTAAGGGGTATCGTATATGAAAGCTTTCATGAGTGGGAGGCAAAGACTGAAGTCTTCTGGACTGGGAACCCATTTTATTTCATCATCACTAACGTCACCTTTTAAGAAGATAAAAATGAAAACACACATCCTTCTTCAGTGTGACATTAAAAGAGATTCTTTCTTTGGACAGCAGCTGTACCTTATACTCTCACAAGGGCCCTCTGCTGCTCACATTCAAAGTGAAACACTCCAAACTTGTTTGGGACTCACAGAAAAGTCTTGCAATGCTTAATTGAAGCACCAGCAATTTTCAGAGGGATGTAAAACCTAAGTCCTCATGGGACAGGACTACATTAGTCTCTACCTAAATGAGATAAGAAGAAACTTTTTAATAAGAAAGGTATTTCAAAACTGCTCACTGCAGGATTTCTTGTGTTCATGCTGGCCTTTGTCAGAGCCTATCAGGGATTGTTTATCAGGAATATAATTTTCCCCTGATATTATCTACACAGTGTATAATTTTGTGAGATCATGCTTGGCTACTGTGGCACTCATTACCTTATTATCGGCAGGAGGAACTTCAGGAAGGAAATAACCTCCAGAAGCAGAAGGAATCTGGAGACACCCAACGTTCTCGTTTTAACAAATACCCCTCTGTGAATGGAATAAAAAGAAAGAAGACCGACAATGTACGTAATGGTACATAATCTCCATCACGATATTTCTGTTTTTCTTTTCAAAAGCACAGAACCTTACAATTTTTAGGCATATGACATAATTTCAGGCCTACAAGATGCTCAGCTTTCTGTGTGGAATGACATTGCTTCAGTGTGTGCCCCAGTGTGCCTCTAAATGTGCAAGTCACTTTGTACCATGTACCCGGTCAGTTCATGGAGGTCTGTACCTGACACCTGGCTGCGTCTGAGTCACCCAGTGGAAGACAGATACTGGCAGCACTGAGTTTCATAAGGTGAAAATTTCTGCTTCTGCATTAATCGTACATTTCAAAAGCTGACAGATGGAAGTCTATACAAACATCCAGCTACAGCAGCTATTCTGCTCAGCTTCCTTCCCATCTGTGTTATGGTGCTGATTTGCTACATGTGGGTTGAGTGCTAAAGTGAGCAATAACTCGGTTGAAAACTGAGTTCTTTGATTCAGTGATTCTATGAATCATTGAGGACATCGACCCCTTGGAGCAAGTCCAGAGGAGGCCACCAAAACGATTAGAGGGATGGAGCACCTCTCCTATGTGGAAAGGCTGGGAGAATGGGGATTGTTCAGCCTGGGAAAGAGAAGGCTTTGGGATGACCTAATTGCAGCCTTCCAGTACCTGAAAGGAGCCTACAAGAAAGATGGAGAGAGACCATTTACAAGGGGATGTAGTGACAGGACAAGGGGGAATGGATTCAAAGGGAGAGGGAGTAGGTTTAGATTAAATACTAGCAAAAAATTCTTTACTGTGGCCATGCTGAGGCCCTGGCACAGGTCGCCCAGAGCAGCTGTTACTGCCCCATCCCTGGGACTGTTCAAGGCCAGGTTGGATGGGGCTTGGAGCAGCCTGGGATAGTGGAAAGTGTCCTTGTCTAAGACAAGGGGATTGGAACTAGATGATCTTTAAGGTCCCTTCCAACCCAAACCATTCTGCGATTCTACAATGATAAACGAGTTCCAAAGCACCAGACTTCTACATTATGCTGCCTTTGTCAAGCAGGGCTGTAAGTGCTTTAATGAAATAAATTCATTAGGCTTCAAAAACTTTCATCTCAGCATTACAGAACGATTGAATATTCGATTGATGAATTTGATTGATGAACTTGACTGATGCCCAGAGGATGCTGAGGCCCTGGCACACGTTGCCCAGAGAAGCTGTGGATGCCGCATCCCTGGGAATGTTCAGGGCGAGGCTGGACGGGGCTTTGAGCAACCTGGCCTGGTGGAAGGTGTCCCTGCCCACGGCAGAGGGCTGGAACCAGGTGTCGGGAGGCGAACAGGAGCCGGAGAGAGGGCGCTCTCCGGGAGACGCGGGCCCGGGCGGGCGGTGAGGGAGGAGCGCTCGGGAGGAGCGCTCAGGAGGGGCGGGCGCG
>VWZW01002761.1:8086-194186 GCA_013397115.1 Edolisoma coerulescens
AGAGATAGAAAACAAATAACACACATAATTAGTCATAGTTTTTCTGAAACAAATTGAGTAACTTGTCTGTTGTTTGCTTAAGTGATCTTTTCAACAGTAATTATTTAGTGAGTTTCAATCAAAAATAATTAGTGCAGCATAAATAGTTTTGAAACTCGTAGAACATGACTGCAAAAGACCAGACCTTTTTCATTGTAAAAGCTTGAAGCCAAAAGCACACCTAATATGCCATTCTTTAGTAAATAAAAGTCCTTGGGCTTGGGAGTGCAACTTGCAGTCCCTGTAGGGGGACAAGAGTGTGGAGCGTCTGTCCTGTGGGCTGGTAAACCACTGGAATCACCTGGGGCAACTGGGTGGCGTTTGGGGTGTGGTGGTAAATGCAGCTGCTGTTGTGGATTGAGTGTTTCTAATGAATAGATGCAATTGAGCGTATGATCAGTGGCATTCCAACAACCTGAATGGGCTGTACTGTACTTACTGTACTTCCTTGGAGTATAAACAGCCACTGACATTGTAATTTAGAGTGGGCTGTAGCAGTTCCAGATGAACTGTGGAACGTTACACACTTGCCACTTTTGTGGTTTTTTTTTTTTTTTTTCTTTCCCTCAAGCAAACTTCCCTTTGAGCAAAGGGTGCCTTTTCCGGGTGAAGATTTCTAGACATGGTTTGTTTGGGCAGCTATTTTTAAGAAAAAATCATGTTTTAGGATTTTTTACAGGCTACATACTGCCAGTACCATGCTATCTGCTGTACAACTATGAATATGTGAAGCAGGGAACTTCTTTTGCTTTATTTTCTCCAGAGGCTTTTATAAATATCTGTAGTAAAACATGTACCCCTCCCCCCACCGCGTGCCAATATCAGGATATTTTGAAGGGGAAGATCTGTCCATTGGATACTAATTGTAGTGTCTTTCAAGGAAGTGAGTGGTGTCTGTGGAATGGTGTAATGTGTGTAAGAATATCAAGTTGACTACCTTGTCATCAGTGTCATGCTGAATTAATGAGATGCAGTTTGTAGAGGTGGGGTGGGGTTTTTGGTTGCTTTTTTTTTTTAAGTCCTCCTTGCATTCCAGGATTCTTTCAGTCTGTACCTCATGGCTTACCTTCTTTTTATTGAACCCATTTGGCAAAGATTCTACCCTGATTTGGGAATGCTGATTGGTTTCAGGTTTTGAGACTGGGGAATAAAGTATTTATCTCAATTTGAACAAATATTTGCATTTCTTTAAGTGAGGGAAATTCTGTTCTGCCAAATAGAGCTGGGGCAAAAAGTCATTTTTTGCACTTTACAAAGTCATGCTTGCCCACCTATGATCCATGTGCCATCCAGCAGTGTGTCACTGAGCAGGATGACTTTTCACCATATTGTTGGAGTGATGACAGGAAGCAGATACAGTGTAGAGTTTTGTTTGATAACAGACTTGCTGAAGCTTTGCTGTAGTAAAATATCTGTTGTGATGTATTTGTTAAAAGGACAAGTCTAAAAAGACAGCTTGCCCTCAAGGTGAAGGACAGCAAATTTTCTAATAGCAAACAAGAGAATTAATTTCATAACATTGGCCTGTCCTGTAACAAAATTTTGTGTTTGTCTGAGTAAACTTTCCCTGCGTTTGGAGTTTTGCCTGTGCAGCCATTTACCAAAACCTCCAGGATGAACATCTTAGTCATCTTCTGGATGTTTTCAGTCCAGATTGTTTGGTTAATGAAAAATGACTGAAGAATGAGCTGTTACAAGGTTGCTTAGGTTATTTTGTGGGACATACATTAAAGGTGATGATCACAGAATATTTTGAATTGGAAGGAATCCACAAGGATCATCAAGTCCAACCCTTAAAGGGAATAGCCCACACAGGGATCTAACATGTGCCCTTGGTGTTGTTAGCACCATGCTCTGACCAACTGAGCTAATGTGGTGCAAGTCATTACAAGCTGTGCTGCTTGTAGAAGTATTCTGGGTTATAGGGAGGAAAAAAGGGATGTTCAAATGAGGGCACTCACTGCTGAATGCAGGAGAAAGGTTTTATTTTAGCAACTGAAATAGATCTGATAATTCAGGTCGACAGTCTCTTGGGTGTTTCATTTGCATCGATCATTTGAAGGTAGGTTGTTCACTCTGCCTTCTCTTTACTAGATGTGTTGAGGGCTTGTTTCATAACCTTTTCCTATACTTTTTTCTTTCTAACCTCCCTTTTTGGTTTCAACCTTTCTGAGAGGTTTCCAGTATAATGCAGTGTTCTTCCATCAAAGCATGTAACGGAATGTGTTTTCCCGCTAATATGCCTGAGGTTAGCAACTTAAGTCATTTCAGTTCTTAGTTGCTTCAGAAAAACAGTGAGTCATAGCTTTCCAGGGGCTGAAAGCAAGAGGTGAAGATTGCTCTTCAGCTGATACCTGCTGACACCTCTCTCCTAAGCCCTTTCTCTTGTCTCCAGTCCTCCTATGTTTCTGTCACTTCTTGATGATAGTGGCTTAGTGAGTATACTTAGATTCTCTGTGTCATGGCAGCTCCCACAATGTATTTGAGAAGGTGCTCTTGGTATTGTTCTGTGTGAGCATGGCTTGGAATTTGCTTGTCCTGCAGAAGGAAGAAAGGTATTTTCCCTTGAGTTTTTATGGTGGTGGAAATATTTATTAACAGTAGTAAATGACTGCATGTTCTCCTTCGCATGACAAGATTTGGCAGCTGGGCAGTAGTATGGCACTGAACAAGAATGTTTTAATCTCTCCTTAATTCTTATTAGACTTTTTTCTCCTTTATCAAACTATAGAATGAATTACATCTTGGTAGTAGGATTGTGTTTGAAATGACAGGACAGGAATCAGATGCTAGACTTAACTGTAGATAAGTGTGAGTCTCGAGTTATCTTAAACTTGCCTATTCCTCATATCAGATAAACATTCTAGAATCTTGGGAGTTAGTAAAAAAATATAAAATTATATCTTGCTATATCAGGGCACAGGATTAACTTGCACTGGATACTTAAATTGTATTTATTAAAATTTAATTGCCAGTAAAATTTTGAGCTGTGGGGTTTTTTTAGTGAGAAAGGAAATGACTTCTTCACAGCCACTAAAAAATCTGTATAAGCATTTACTTCAGTCTCTGAATAAAAAGCCCTTGACCAAAAGTGAAGATTGCCATTATTATTATAACAGGAAGCTGATATCACAATAGTAGTAGGGTGTAACTGTTCCTTTTGCATTTTTTATGTTGTTCTCAGCCTAAATCTCTGTTCTTCCAGCTTATGTCTGAGAGCAACCAATGTGATTTTATACTGAGACTGAAAGATAGCATCTCTGCATTGGGAGGGGGATGTGGGGTGTTTTTTGGTTGTCTGTGGGGGTTCTTTTCTTTCTTCAAAAAATTGAATGACACTTTTAAACTTAGAGAGATTTCAGCAGAAGGACTCAATACAAGACTTCTGCAGGCTACAGTCTTTAGGGATAGGTCAAGATGTATATTTGGAACTCATTTAATTCAACCTAGGAATGTTTTTCTAGTAGTTACTAAACGAATTAAAAGCTTATGTTAAAGCTGCTAATTGAATATCAGTAGAATGCAAATAAAAGTTCATGGCTACTTCTCATGTGATATGCACATACATGCCATACTTCTGTGGAGTGATTTTTTTAAAAAGAATTTTCTTTTTCCTAAGGCATGGGCAAATATGCATAAAATAACTTACAACTGCATTCGTTTTTCCTCAGGTTTTTGTTGCTGTACTCCCATCTTGAGCAGAACACAGCTTGTTGGTGCTCCCATGGGCCCAGCATTCAAATTCTGCTCAGCAGCTGCTTGTGGTGGCAACTCCTGTAGAACGTCCACGTCCCATGTGTGCTGTCCGTGTGTCCCCCTAATCTTCCGTAAATCAGGCTCCAGTACTTGCACTCTTTGCTCCTTGGGTGCTGCCTGTCTCTGTGACTTGCAAATGCTTGTATGCCATGCTATATAAAGTAGATGAGGAGAGACATGAACGAGCCCTTCAAATCTTTTTGCTTGGTGGTGCCAGCTGCTGTTTTTCTCATGTAGTGGATATGTCCATTAATTCCCCACCATTGCCTTGAATCACTCTTAAGAAACAGCTGGTTAGACCCAGATTTTCCTTTCTTTGACTTAGGAAAGAGTTCTGACTGGATTGCGAGCTGCCTCACTATGGATGTAGCTACTCTAGAGTAGATGTTCCACAATCACGTACTGCTGGAACAAATGCAATTTGCACTAGTAAAATCAAGGAGGGAAAGACATATGATCTGTTTGCTTAAAGTTATAAATGTTTGTGTTAACTTGGGCTTTATACTTACATAGGTTATGTCTATAGCATGTGAAATACATTTAACTTTTTTCACTCTTTCTGCTTATGTTCATGACCTAATTGTGAGTGTATCTTAGATCTGACATTTTTATGTTGCTTGGAGCTGAGTGGAGCTTAGAGTGGGAAATGCTGGTCCTTATTTCTAGGTTTTTATCATACCCTAGCTTTTTGGAAAAAAAAAAATTTAACAATGCCTCTGATTACCAAATTAGAGGCTGAAGTTGCTGTGGCACTGTGGTCTGTGGTCTTATCCTGGCAGTAGCAGTCTTGTATTGTCCAGGCTTGAGGGGGATCCCAATTTCCCATCTCCAGAAGATGCTTTAATAAAAGCCTGATGAAACTCAGCTAGTCAAACTCTTGCTGTCTGCCTGCTCTACACATCTGCTGCAGGTCACCCAAAATACTGTTGCTGATAGAAATATTTTTGACTTTTTGTTACTGGGCAGCTTCTGTTGAGGTGGCTCTGTCAGCTCTGATCTTGATGGGGTCTCCCAGCTATGCAGCTATGGCTGCAGCACAGCAAAACTAGTTTGTTCCTAATGGTCTTGTCCTGCCATCTGGGCAGTCACTGGCAGTTCACAAGAAACTTCTGGGTTACACACTGACATGTAGAAATGAGGTTTCATACAAGCAATGCATGTGTGCATATATGTATTGGGATGACTGCAGTGTTTGCACGGTACCAGCTGTTTGTGAAGAACTTAATCCATAGGATTTGGTACTGCATTGAAGATTTATTTTTCAGTCTAAGGAAACAAGATTCTAATGTTTCAGGCTGTGTTCTGCTTCCCTGCAGTGTAAGAGATGGATTTTTCCTGATGAGAACCTTGTGCTCTCCATTTTGAGTGAATCCAAGTAATTAAAAATATTTCCCCAGGGAGGCAAAGGATGAAGATAACAAGAGAGGATATGAAAATACTTAAAGAAAAGATTATTTCTAGGTCAGTTAATTTTCAGAAGGCTGAAGCCAAAGAATGCTGTGTACCTGTAACTTTGTGAATCAGGTAATGGCCGTGGCAAGGACAGTCAGTGAAAATAACGCTATTCTGTGCTGCTGCTTTGTCTTTGTTGTCAGTGTATGGGTGCGTGTGTGAAACTGTTACTGCGACACACACAGTCTCCTGTGCACTTAGAGAAATACAAACACAGTGTAAATGGGAAAATGGAGAGATTTAAATGTATACTACTTGAAGGACCAAGCATTTTGCAAGTTTTCTATACCCTTCATTATCGTGCTTTTCTATATCCTTTATTACTCTAATGCGAGATTTGTAAATTACTCACTTAATCCAAAGCATGCAAAGATGCAGGGTCTTGCACCTCACTTGCATAAAATACTAGAAAGAAGACTGCTGCTACTGGGTGATCATATAGTTAAGCTTCTGCCCTTTAAAGAGACTGGCTTTAGAAGGCCAACCAGCAGTGTAAAATTACTCCTGTAAAAGTCTTTATATGGCTACGTTTGGATTTTATCCACCATTTGAATCTGTTGGATGGGGGGTATTTCAAAACAGAAAATGTCAGCAGAGACTCAGGGATCACTGTTGCTGATCTGCAGCTTCATTCCCTCGCTGTTTGTTTTGTTCTCCGACTGTATCGGTTCTTATCTTCTAGGTTATTCAAGTCTGTACCTTCCTTTCTTTACCTTTTGTCCTATTGCATTGCTTTTTCTGCTCCATTGGCTCGAATGGCTAGTATTCAACACCTCCTACAGGCCTTTCTCTATGTGCCTCTGAATACCTGAAAATGAGGTTTGTTTTTTTTTTTATTGCAAACTACTAAGGAATAACTCTTTTATAGACTTCAGCCTTTCATCTAAAAAAATTTGATGTGACATCCTAAAGAATTATAGATGCAACTGTAACGTGACTTTGCCAGCACACCCCATATGTTTTCATTTCTGCATCTTTTCTTCCACGCGGTGTCAGGGCTCCATAGGCTGTGCTTAAACCAGCCACCTGTCCCATTCCTGCTTTTCTTCCAGCATTGCCACAGTTGCTGTATTCATTCCACCATCCCGCCAGACATCAGCCTGATAAAGATGCCTAAAATCCAATTCAGTCAAGGTAATTGGAACCTTGGAAATACTAATTTGTGTGGGGTATCCTTGTTTAAAAAAAAAATCTGGTTGTACCATTTAGAAATATAAAAAGTTGTGGTCAAAAGACAGAGACTTTTGAATTAAGATAAGTTCACTCTATATTGGGCTGTTTTTGTCCTGGCTCCAAATGAGTGCTCCAAACTATATGCATTCCACCTTGCTGGAGCCTGTTTTTTCTGGTTGTCCAGCACAGTTTGATTCTATTTCAGATGATCCCTGTGTTTTAGATGATCCCCTGATTGCCCATGTGGTCTGTGCTGCCCAGACATGGTAGCAACCTGCTGTCTGTGTGCTGGAGCAGGGTGGAATTTTTCTTTTTCTTCCAGGTGCTTCAGCAGTTGCTGTGCTGGAAACTCTCTTCCATCTCCTTCCTGTGATCATTTCTTGCACGTTGGCCTCCCTCTGTTCAGAAAATCTTTTTATTATGTTCTTTAATGCAAGCTCTAAGTCCATTGAGTGCTTTCTGGAAGGTGTTTTATCACAAACCTGTGAAACGTGTGGTGTTGTGGTCATGCAAATAGCGGAGAGAAGATATTGGTGCAGTGTTCAACAGTGCAAATTGAAGACCTAGAGCCTAGGAGTCTACAAGTGGGCCAAAGTCATCAATGTCTGCCAGGACACGTGGCGAGCCAGCTCCCCGTGCTACAAGAGGACCTCACTGGGAAGTGCCAGCAAATTCGAAAGCAAACCACAAGAATTTTCATTTGCGTTGGTGTGCCTCCCCCCGCCCCTCATCTCTCTGTTTGCTGAGAAGTGAACCTTCAGGGCTCTTAACCACATGAAAGTAACTAGAAAAAGTATTTTTCGGTATTACTTTCGTGCTGTAAAACCATTTGCAACAGATTTTTCCAGGAACTTCTCTGTGATTTGTAAGCGTTAGAAGCTGGTGGAGGTTGAGAACTTGCTGTTGCAGGCCCTGCTCCTCACTCAGGCAGAAATGGGTGCTCAGATTTGCTGCCAGGGAGAATTTGTTGCCCCGCAAGCCTGGAACACCACTGCTCAGGAGGGAGAGTCTGAGACACAGCTCTGCTTTGGAGGCAGAGCTGCCTTCTCCCAGATTCCTGGGAAGGTCAGAGTGTCCTGCTATGTGTTCAGCACCTCCAGGAGCACTATTTTGGGCAAATAGCAGTGCTACATGCTTAGCAGGATTCCTTGGTTTTTTGCAAAGAACCATTTCTTGCTTTGTGCAGGAGGGTTTGTGCTCCCAAGCTTGCCACTGTGTCGTGGAGTATGAACTCAGTCTTCACCCTGCCCTGCACAGGCCAACCAGCAACAGCCGTAGCATCAGCTCAGCATATACATCTAGCTGGGGCAGGCCAGTTATCTTAGTTTCTGCCATGCATAAAACTTCCTTTTCTTCCTCTCTCCCACCAACTTAGAGAAATAGGACCATTGTCCAGCATTAGACAAAAAGCCTGAGTCAAACTAGCAGAGCCCTCCTTGCACACAAACTATTGAGCCCATGGATTTGGGGAAACTCCTGCCACTAGACCAGAGATCTAGTTTGTTTTGCCACATTCACATAGGAGCTTTGTGGTTTCCCAGTCTGGGAAGACGCTCTTTTTTTTTCCTTTTTGACTCACAGATCATGGCAGCTAATGGATAGAAGAAATATTGCTGTTGAGGTTTAAACTGCGACAGGAGAGTGATACCTGACAATGATGATGGCAAATGGGAAGTGTAACAAGGATGAAGCTCTTGCTAAAAAGCAGGAATGGGGTGTGTGAGCAGAGAGGATGATGTTTGGGATTTACTTGGTGGGGAGGGCAGTTGAGTCTCAAAGGTGATGGTGCTGAGCTCAGCCATGAGGGGAAAACTGGTTGTTTTAACTGGAGTATCTGGCTTGAAGGGCTCATGCTCAGGTATTGGGAAAGCCCTTTTCTTACACTCTGTAGGGTGGAAGAAGCAGCAGCCTGAGCCTGAGCTGCTCCCTGCACACCAGGGAGAGCAGTGTGGGGTTCCCACCAGAGTTCCCCCACTGTGTGCCTGCTGCTGGGTCTAGCTGGCGTCACTTCAGAGGTGCTTTCCCCACCTTCCCAGCTTACTGAATTTAAGAGTTCCACGTTACCTTGCATTCCTTCTCCTCACCCTCTTTTCAGTTTTTTGTTTGCTTGCTGTCTAAAGTCATGCTTAACCCCTCATTCTGCCCACATGCTCTGTTCACAAGGCTTAATTGCTTTTTGTACTTTCAGGTAACACCCTCCTCTATTCTAAACGCCCAGTTTCTGTGCTTGTTGCAATGGCTGTTCCTGCTTTTGAGAAAATAAAGGATTTGCTTTTCATGTAAAAATAGCTTTATTATTTCCATATGCAAGGAGAAATCAGGGCAGGCATGTTTCCAGGTCAGCCTGGAGATGGGGTTGGATAGTGAAACCCGCGGTTCCAAAAATGGGCTGGAGCCGGCAACAGTTCTTGATCTGCTGAGCAAAGCTAACTGGCTTGGAGGGACGTGGGATCCCTTTTTTGGGTGCACATGCATCATGCTGGTATTCTGCTATGGAGAGGAGCTGAGCATTGTCATAATGAGCACTTTACTCTGTTAAGTGCTTATGTTTATGTTCCAGTTTTCTCATCATCAGGTTCTTTTGGTAATTGTAGGCATGGGTTTTGTATAAAAGGCTACAAAGGAAAGTTTCTTAGGGCATAGTCTGTACTGCAAGAGTATCTGAGTAGAAGATGTTTGCAGGAGCAGTCTTGTATTGTTCCAAGATTGTGCTCAGTTGGGTGCTGAGTAAATAAACAGTAAATGTGCAAATTTTGGGTAATGTTGCTCTGTGCTTGTTTTGGATAGTTCAGCTCTACTTTGTGTTTTGTTGTCTATGGTAGCCTTCTTGTGAATCTTATTGCCATGTATTTCTACATTTGTATGAATGTGATATGGCTCTTTTTCATCTTTGTATTTTGCTAGTTCATATTTTTACTTCCTTCAGGCGTATTATAGAGGTCTCTTTAAGGCGTTTAAAACTAGTCAGCTTGAATTTTTCCTTTAGCTTCACAAAAGTCACTACAGAAGTAAAAAAAAGCACAGAAGGAGAATTACAGGCAGCATTAAAAATGTTCCTTCAGAAGAGAAAAGCGGATTTAACATGAATTAAAAACTCAGCTCTGTTTCAGAGTTGCAAAAGCTCTTTTATTCACCAGAGAACTGTTAAAGCTAGTAATTTTTGGCATAGTATCGGTCAGGGAAGCGTGACAAAGTGCAGTGGAATGCACTGAGCTGCGATCCAGCAGTGGTGTATGACTTTTAGTGTATGGAGCGTTGCAGGAAGTGCTGCAGGGGGATGGGGAGGCCTTTTAATTTTGTCAGCTACTGAGTAATGGTGTCCTCCTTCCTCAGACCCCACCTGCAACAACAGGGTGTCCACCTTGGTTGCTTGGGTCAGAGGACAAAACGTGAACAGCCTGCACAATCTTCTCAGAACCCATCTGTTGTCTGAGCACTGCTGTGCAGAATGCAGTGAGATGAGAAAGCTGTGTGAAAGTTGTGTGAAAGAAGAGCAGTGTGTTCAGGATTTCAGATCAACAGTGCATGTATCTAGACTGGGATCATATCCCCAGCCCCACTATGCTAGAATATGAAGATTCTTGAGTGAATTTCTGCTCTTGCTGTAATCAGATGTAAAATTCCTAGTGACTTCATCGGGCCAGAGTTTTGCTGCCTATTTTGAGCAATAAAAGAGTCCTCCTGTTTCACCAGTATACACACATGCTAAGTCCATTTACTTAGACTTAGGGTTTGGCACACATTTTGGCCTTAAATGGAAGTATGTTCAAATCTCTTTAATATTGGTAGCTTGGATTTCAGATTACATGGACGACTGAATAACCAGTTATAATAACCAGTCAAGATATTCCTGTAATTTGTAGCATACCTGGTATTTTCCCTCTTTATTCTCTAAATTATTGTGTCAGTGTCCACAGAATTTTCCAAGCATTTGTAATGACATTATAAAAAAATATGATCATACCTTTCCTGGCAGAACAAGATCTTTGTTTTATGATCTGCATTTTAAAAACTGGTAAAACCTTGGTGTGATGTGGATGGTGTTACCAGTGTAAATTTCTAACAAGAGTTTTACTGTTCACTTTGGATTTCACATTTTCATTGCAGTGATAATCAAATAAAAAGCCACCATTACACCCTGACATTGGAGTAAAGCTGTGTGGTGCAACATCATTGCAAAAAATGAGGTCTCTATGCAGAACACATTACAACCTAGATTGTTTTTTCTAGGGTAGGGATGCAAGAAGGCTGCAATGCAGAAAAGATGAAAGGATAATGATATTCAGTGGTTTTATTGTTTGCATAGAGATCTCTGTCGTTCTTACTGTCTGCTTATTTAACATTAACAAGAGGAGACCTTGAGGTTTTATTGGAAACGTGGCTAAATGTTCAGGGCGGGAATAAATGAGTAGTCAGCTGGTGGGATGTCCCAGTCCATACGCTTCAGTATGGAAAGAATGCAAAGTCACTTGGCGGAGAGATTGCTTAGATGGGAGCATTGTAATACTCACTGAAAGCTCATTTGGCTTTTAGCACATAGATCCTATTTAAAATTTAGGCTGCCAGATTATTACAGTTTAGGGTACTTCTACTCTAGATTCCTGGCTCTAACCTTATGCAGAGAAAAGCTGCAAGTTAAAAACTGACTATTAAAATTGATACACAAGAATCATTATAGTCACTCAAGTAATGGGCTGCGTATGGAACTACTCTGGCTGTACTACTGTTTTCTTTTGCAAGGCAGTACTTCGGATAGTTCCAACATCTCAGCTCTTGCATGTTTTGAAACATAAATCCTACACATTTCATTTGTGGGAAAAAAAAAAAAAAAGCCTGAATTCAGGTTTTCACACATAGTTTTGTATGTGTATGTATATATATGTGCACGTACTTCTAAGCCTGCCTGTCATTGGCCTCTGTGGTTAGTCTCTGAAGGTGGTGGCAGACACTGGAGAGCTTGATTAAAAGTAGTTAACCATGATGTCAACCATTTTAAATGCTGATGAATGCCTTGGAGAAGAGGAATAGACAAGTTGCAATGCCTGTTACAGGAAGCAGATGTTGGCCTTGGAAGCACTGCTTGAACGCTGCTGTTCAGGAGTCACTGCATCTGTGATTCTGCATCTCACAGCACTATCCAAGGCAGTGTGCACGCAGCTGGAAGCCCAAGTAAGATGCACACAAAGTGAAAGTGAGGAAAGACCATTTCTCTGGAGCTGTAGGAGCTACTCCAAGATGACCTCTCAGGGTAGAGTGAACCTGGTCATCAAAATACAGGGGACCGTCTCCATGGGTCATTGCCATGGAGGCTTAGCTTTGTTTTGGGCTCGGCATGCTTGAAGAACACAAACACAGATCTTCCCATGAACCTGCAGTGGGATATGATGCAGGGACATATTTAACAGTACTTGGCAACATGCACGCAGGTTAGCAATCGGTAGGACTACTGCCTCCACCCAGTTCTCTTAGGGCAAACTTGATTGCCTAACCAGGCATATGTCCTTACCTTTGGCTGCTTTGTGGAACAGGTGCAGAGAAACTGTATTCTTTTTACTTCATGCAGAAATAAAGACATTCACCTGTGCACTCCTGCACATTGTTGAGTCTTAGTTTCGGGAACTCTGTCTTATGAATCCTCCCATGCCATGTAGTATTGTGCTTGTTACTGCTAGTGTTACCCCATTAAAGCACAGGCCAGTTTTCATTCTGCTTCTGAAATACTCAAGAAGAATATTGCTCGGTGTGGTTTTGCTGTAGACCTCAATTTTAAGAGTATGTTTCCTCAAGAAAGAAAAGTGATCACTTCTCTCTTTTTGTTTTCTTAATATTTTGCACCCTTAAAGATCTTAGAAGAAGCACTGCTGTCTTTAAATAGTATTCATGGAGCTGAGCATGGGCTGTAATAATAATAATGATGATGATAAGAATTACAGAATCACAGAATGCGTCAGGTTGGAAGGGACCACAGGGGGTCATCTGGTCCAACCTCCCTGCTCAAGCAGGGCCATCCTAGAGCACAGGGCACAGGATTGCGTCCAGATGGTTCTTGAATATCTCCAGTGAGAGAGGATCTACAACTTCTCTGGGCAACCTGTTCCAGTGCTCGGTCACCCACACAATAAAGGAGTTCTTCCTCATGTTCTGGTCAAACTTCTGTACATCAGTTTCTGCTTGTTGCCTGTTGTCCTATTGCTTGGCACCACTGAGAAGAGCCTGGATCCATCCTCTTGGCACCCACCCTTTATATATTTTTATACATTGTTGAGGTTCCCTCTGTTTTCTCTTCTTGAGGCTGAATCGGTCCCTCTCCCTCAGTCTCTACTCAGGAGAGATGCTCCAGTACCTTAATCATCTTCGTAGCCCTCTGCTGGACCCCCTCCAGGAGTTCCATGTCTTTCTTGTACCGAGCAGCCCTGAACTGGACACAGAACTCCAGATGTGGCCTCACCAGGGCAGAGTAGAGGAGCAGCATCTCCTTGCTCAGCCTGCTGTCAATGCTCTTCCGAATGCATCCCACTGGCCTTCTTGGCCACAAGGACACTGCTGGCTCATGGACAGCTTTTTGTCCACCAGGCCCCCCCAGCTCCTTCTCTGCAGAGCTGCTTTCCAGCAGGTCGGCCCCCAGCCTGTGCTGGTGCCTGGGGTTGTTCCTCCCCAGGTGCAGGACCCTGCATTTGCCCTTGTTGAATTTCAGACAGTTCCTCTCTGCCCATCTCTCCAACCTGTTGAGGTCATTCTGAAGGGCTGCACAGGCCTCTGGGGTATCAGCCACTCCTCCGAGCTTTGTGTCATCAGTGAACATTTACCTAAATGATACTGGGCCAAGTACTGAACTTAATAGTAATAATGAAGTGTGAAAAACAATTGCCAGTTCTCCTATCAAGTGATATGGGTTGAAAGCGTTGGAAAATAAGAGTCTCCTAAAAGTTTGAAGGAGAGAGGTGAGGAATACTGACCCACTGCCAGCATTACTGGGAACTGCTAAGCAGATGTGTCAACACTAAGTGACTTATTCAAGAGAGTGCATCTGTTTGAACCTTCTCAGACTCCCTCCTCAGACTTCAGTTGTGAAGGAAGGATGAGCAGAATCATGTCCTCTGCTCTGCTTTTCTCCCTCTCCTTTGTTTCAGTTTAATCAGGTTCAGACTTCTCTAGTGTTGAAAATACTGTATTTTTGTAAGAAACACAGTTGCTGTGGAATAGGTCCAGTATATTCTAGAGTGTTTGAGGGTTTTTACTGGCTTGATACAGTGAGATTTTTTTTTCCCTCTCCTGTGGTTTAAAATTACTCGTCTAACATGTTGATTTATAGCCTGTCATGTAAGACTGTTTCCCCTTGGCTATATCTTTTTAAATGATCAAATGTATTTCTGAAAAATGTCCTGGTTTTGCCTTGAAATATTAGGTGATAACTGCACAAGTAAGAGAGGGATTAGCTTGTTAAACTTAGTATGATACCAACATAAAAAATATGGCATTAAAAACTTCCTTAAGGCAGCATAGAGGCAAAAAAAAAAAAAAAAAAGGAAAATCTTGTGGTCTGAGATATCACAAACATATTCCATTCACCTGGGAAGTTTGTAGGCTGGTGTGGAGGAAGTAGAGGAGACTCCTGGGCTGGAGCTCCAGGAGAGCAGCTTTTGTTGTTGCTGCCAGAGCCACCCATCTTCCCTCTTGTTCCTCCCCAGTTCATTCTTGCAAGCTGTGCCAGCACAGTGTTTGTGGAGCTGAGCGGTGACTGATTGGAGAAGTGATCCAGGTTAAAAATAGCTTTTTAGGGATGATGGGAGGGACATGAGCACAACTGAGGTGTACGACAGGGAGGCACAGAAAACAGCAGAGAAGTTGAGAGTGATGGCAGCTGCCTTGGCTGTCAACCACCATCGGAGGAAATGCCGAGAGGAAGCTCAGCCTTGCACTCACATGCTCTCCTCCTTCCAGCTGTGCTGCAGAGAGGGCCATCTGCTCGCTGCTGTCTCATCTTACTCCTTCTCTCACCGAGGTCTTACTGCCCCAGCTGAGCTGCTGCTGAAGTTAACCCTAGCTGCCTTGGGGCAAAATGCTTCAACAGCTAAATCATGGGTCTGTGCTCACCCAGCTGGCTCTGGTGGCAAGTGTGGTCAGGCAAGAGGGAAGTAGGCGATACCTCCGGCACAGGGAGAAGTGACAGGCAGCCAGGGACAAGACAGAAATAGTTTTCTGCCAGCACACTTGCAGCTGGAATATATATGTGAATACTAAGTTATGAATGCTGAAAGTAGTGATGTGGTCGTTTTCTATATTACTATGCTGATTTCATTGATGGCTCGTGACAGGTTTGTGGGATGATACTAATGTTAAGGGGATGGCATTGAGGAGAATCTTCCCAGAGGATTTCTTTTCTTACAACAACCTAAAATACATCTCACAGCTTTTGCATGTAAATGGAGTGGAGCGAGAAAGATGCTTCTTCAGTACTGTGTGTCTTGACTATTAAAGTGTGCCACTTGGCTGGTAACCATCAGAAGTAACATTGAGGTGAACTGGGTAAAGATACTGTTAAGGAAAAAAAACAGTTTAAAAAAGGACCATTTCTGCAATAATGTGAAAACTTAGAAAGAAATCGTTTTATACTTTCAAAGTATAATTTTGAAAATAATTACACAATAGAAGCAAAGCTGGATGACTTCGTTCTTTCAGTTCCTTTCAGTTCTGTTCAATAGTATCTAATATTTATCCCCTACTCTTCTATGTTGAACTGGTCTTGGATTCCTGCTTACAGTGTTCCTCTAGGACACTAATTAAAGCATGTGTTACCAACTGGCTTCAATTTATTTTTCGTTTATTTATTAATTTACTTACTTATTTTTACACTTCTCTATTCTCACGGAGCACAGGAGCAGTTGAGTGAAGCATTATCACACAGCAGAAGTACTCTTTTCTTCATGCTTCTAGTCAGTTTTGGGGACCTCAGTGGGCATTTCTCCCTCCCCTCGGTAGCTCTTGATCTGAAGAAGATGCAGCTGCTCTCTTGGGGGAATTGTTTACCTCTCTGTGGAATCTTGTCCTGGTCAGCTATGTGCTAAGAATGTGAATAATTTTGCTGCGGCTGCTTTACATGTAAAAAGCCTGACCTTAAGAAATTTTATCCAGCTGAGGTTTTTTTCTTTCTCTTCTCTTTTTCTTATTTTGCCTCTAGCACTGGTATATTTGAGAGTTTTATCTTGCAACTGCAGAAAGCTGCAGTAACTTTGAGTCGTATAAAGCATTTAGTACAAAGAGATATTTTTGTAGCCTTGAAAATCATTAAATGCCAGTCAGTGCTGTTTAGCAGTTCTTACTTTTGGACCTGTGGTTATGTTATGTGTATTTCATAGAGTTAATGAAACTAAGTTAAGCACTGCATGGAGACTTCTGGAAAATGTCTAATAAGATCCCTAATGCTGCAGTGTATATTGCATTACAAGATTGAGCATATTGATTTTAAAATGTTAAAAGCTGAGTGAAGGCCTTTTTATATTTCCTGAATGAGAATTGGGGGAAAAAAAGAAAGATAGCATTACAATCAACACATATAATTCAAAAATGCCAACAAAATTTTAAGAAATACTATTTTATGTAAAAGTTTTGCCTCTTCCTGCTCTGAACAATAAATATGGCAAGTTGCCTTGCACAGCCCTTGTATTCTGTGTGTATGTCTCTACAGAAAAATATTAGGAATCTCAAGATAAAACCTAGATGTTTCTTCAGTCACATGAGGTGTGCTGTGTTGCACTGGGAGGCTGAGAGAGAAAGTAGCCTTCATTTGTCTCACAGCAGAGCTGTATTTCTCAAATATATTTTTTCTTTTAGACTCTGCATTACTGCTTGATGTCAGTTGGGGTCCCATTGTGGTACAAATCCTCAAAAGAGAGAACAGTTCAGTGGTAATGCATTCCAACCAGATATCCTGGAGGTTTTATAAGTTCTATTAAAGTAGTCCCCAAAGAAAAATTAGGGGAGCTAAACTCTCATAAACCTCTAAAGGCCAGATCAGGAATACGCTGGAACCTTGTTTGAAAAATTGTTAGTACTTGACCTTGAATATGAATGGGCAGCTTAATTTTGCTGTCTTCACTTTAATTTTCCTTGCCTTGGAGGTTTTAAAACAATGCTTGAAAGTTCTTATGATTTAAAACTGAACAAACCACCATATAATGTTACAAGAAAAAGCAGGTAGAGGAATAACACTCTTTAAATGTTAAAATCTTATGAAGTAAAAGAAAATTTGTAATGCCTTAAGTAGGCAGCACTCAGTAAAAATGAGGCACTGTTAACAGGAATAGGTGAAAAATTCAGTTTGTAGAGTTGAATATGGAGAAATGCAATAAACAGTACTAATGCATTGCAAATTTACAGTACCATGTAACTTTGTGGGGAACAGCTGTCGCTGGCAGCACAAAAAAACTCTTCCAGTCTTTGACACAATTCTTTTCTATGCTTTGGGGCTTTATTCCTGGACAGCAAACCTCATAACTCATCTTGCTGAGTCTGAATACCCAGTTTACAAGTTCCTCATATCCAATTTGTCTAAGAAATAATTTGTAAAGTCTGTGAATATCTGTAAAAATCCTATTTTCTATGTAACGTAGTATATATGTATCCTTTTAGTAGAAGGAAGAGCAATGGGAAGTCCTCATCTTGGTGTCTGTTGCCACTAAAAAGAAATGCTTTGTTATACAAATAGCATTATTGTAAATGTAATGCCAGCCAAATGCATTTTTTGCTAATGCATGAGCAATAAAATTAGCAAACGCATCACTTGCTGCTAATGAAGAGGAATAAGCTCATCATGAAACCTTCATTGAACTGCTATTCTATCCAGCTTGATTCACTTGCCCTGAGAGAGTAAGAAACAGCTGTCTCAAAAAAAAAATTTAAAAAAAGAAAAAAGGGGAGATATGTGTGCTAGTAGGAAGGGGTCACACTTTCATTCTGACAGCTCAGGATGTGAAAAGTGGGTCTGGAGGAGAGCATGGATGGCCTGCTGCTCTTGCAGCAAATACGCCCTAGTTGCTAATAAGTGTAAATACTAATACCGCAAAATATCCCACCTGAGAGAAAGAACATGAAAGAACCCAATTCCAAGAGTAGACTTAAAAGAGTTTGTGTAGTGCTTATTAAATGACAGCTGGCCTTTGCACAGCAAGGTGTTGCTTTTGCAGGAATTGCCATCTTAATGTGTTTAGTGATTTAAGATGCATTGTATCAGGAGTAGGTTGGGTTTTGGTTTTTATCTTTTAAGATTGCACACCTTGAGTGTAGGGACCCTCATTTGGACTCCCAGAGTGCAGAGTAGCAGGTTCATCTCTTATTCTTGGCCACATTTCATATGTGAGGACCCTGGCACACAACTGGCAGTGAAGCTGTCCTGGAGCACCTTTCCGAAAACAACAGCCCCGTTCTGCTGTGTGCTGCACCTTTCCCTCAAGGCTGGGCTCAATTCTACCCCAGCTTTGAAGGTGCCTTTTGAGCAAGGCTCTTTGCTATGTTCTGTGTGTGTTGAGAGTTTGTGAGATTCCAGTGGAATCAATAAATTCCTGAAGGCAGCTTGCTATGATTTTTTTTCTCCAGGAACTTGTATAGGTTCTTTGCTGGGTGCTGCAGTGTTATTAATATCCTCCAATTAATACTTACATTGGTACTAATATCAGCACTGTTGGCTGAATTTGCGTGTTTCATTAGGCTGAGTCAGGCAAGGGCAAAAGTGGAGGACTTAGTCTGGTTGAAGTCTTTCCGTTCTCTTGGGTGGGAAAACTTTCTGATTGCATTGGTGACATGCACAGCGCCTCTCCTGCTCTGCTAATTACTTCAATGTGCTTTTAAAAGAAGTGGTAGTAAAACACTTCCAGTGTGTGTTACTTTTCTTGTCTTTCCAAGCTGAATTCTGTCTTTAAATTGAGTTTCTGGATTCATTGTTGCTTTCTGGATATAAATCATACCAATCCAGGCAAAAGTTTCAAACCAAATGGCAACTGGGTTTTTGAACCAAGATTTTGAAGAATCTTGCCCCGTGCATACCTTCCTCCTAGTTATAAAGGCTGTAACACCTGATATTGTCTCCTATTAGCTTCTGGCAAACTCTGCTGCTCAGTGCTGCTGCTGAAAGGGTTGTTTTCTTCTCTTTGCATCAACCCAACTGCTTTACTGTTAGGATAAAAGAAGTAGAAAACAGGGAGATGGGAGATGTTGCATTCAACACTTTAGTAACTTGAATTAAAATCCAGAGGCTTAGTAAAAGGCTCTCCACTGGCTTGGATTTCTGTGCCATGTAGAAAGGTTTTGCTTTGGAGTACCAGGAAGGTGACTCTTGTTCTTTGAATTAGAGTTGTAAGCCTCAGAGTTCGCCCACTGTTGGGCTCGGTATGAAAAGGGGATGATGTGTGCGATAACACCTCTAGTTAATAAAAAATGTGAACAGGAACCTGGAAGGGGGTTTCAGTGAACATTATAGGAAAACCATAGTGCTGCTTGGTTTGAGACAACTTATGAGCTTATATTTGAATGTGTTTTCTAATTGCCATCTATTTTCTTTTCCTCAGGGTTCAGAAGCTGTTGTAGGATGTTACCTTACCTTTGCAACACTAAAGGTGTGGATGAATAGTGCTGTGCCTTGCCTTGTGGGATCAGGAGAAGCTCTTAAGCCACAATGGTTAATGCAAGGCATATGGCTGGAGCACTGTGTGACAGAATACAGGTCACTACAGTGGCTGCCAGACAGAAGTGAACTGGAGCCCAGGCTGAAACTGCTACAGACAGTGTCCAGAGGGTAGGAAGTTCCCTGTTCCTGTAACCAAATTGAGATTATTTCAGGGAAGTAAAATAGGATCTTTGAAAAGGAGTTATGTACACACTTGCACATGTGTGCGTGTGCATTCACTCGTGCATGAAGTAAGCAAAGCTCTTCCATGCTGCTCTGTAATGTAAACCTGCCAGTGCAGTAATTTGTAAATGCTGTTTATAACATGATTTGCCTCACTATAAGGTTTCTGAATTAGCACATAATAGGGCTCCTGCTATTAGGAAGGACTAGGAGACATTCGTCCAACTTTCTCTCTGTTGATGGACCTGCCATGGGTCATTTGGTTAGACTTGAACTCTAAATAGTTTAAATAGCTCTCCAATGAGCATACTTAAAGAGTAACGAGGAACAGTTATGGCTGTATATACAATTGTTTGTTCTGTTTTAAATTAGAAATCCTTTTCAAAATAGGATTCCTCTCTTGTGTCTGTGTAGGGCTCAGCACAGTGCAGAAGGCTTTGGGGTGCCATCACAGTAGAAAGGATTTTGTGTAGTTAGGAGATACCTTGAACACTGCAGATGTACAAATACACATTTTTTCCCCCTCCTTTATTTTATCATTAATGTAAACCCCTGTGAGCTTTGGAATATAGATAGTCCTGGAGTACTACATGTGTTCAAAATGAAATGCTGTGTGCTCACTCCTTACAGCTCTGTGCTGATGTGGGATCTGAAGCAGTGTGTTTTCCAGAATGGGAGTTTTCTGTACTTGGGGAACTATTACTATTGCCTACTACTGTTGGCCAAGTATGATTGCTAAACCAGGAGTGTGTGCTCTTTGAAAAGCTGGGGGAGCGAGCAGGTGACTTCAGAAAGGGGCATTAGAGCCTTTGAGGTAGGCAGCAAATCACCACGGACCTTGGGTGTTTACAGCGTCACTCCCTTCACCAGATATGTGGGGAAACAATGCTTCTGCCATCAGGTTTTCAGATACAGATGTGCTTTTTCCGAGGATGGTGTGGACAGGGAGAGCAGGTTATTTGTCACTGTTCCTCAGGTCTATCTATTAAGTTGCCTCCATGATAAAGCTCTCTGCACCCTGGTTCCCTTCCTCTCATGCCTGTGTCCTGGCTGGGAGAGAGCAGCTCAGCTCTGTTTTTCCTTCCCAGCCTACTTGAAAGAAAGGAAAAAAAAGTGGTATTCATGGTGGCTCTTTGTTATTTTCACTCACCTTATTATTGTTGTTAATGTTGTGGTCTCTCTTCCCTTGCCTGTTTGTTCTTTCATGGCACTTGAGCTTTGTGCAGAGTGCAGCTTTATTGCCTGGAGCTGGACCTCTTCCAGCTTCCTTCAGGCCTCCCCCTTTCCAAATCCTTTCCAGAGTGCCTGACGTGCTTCCAGAAATGGTACAATAAATGTATATGTAAATATAATGAAATTACTTGTTTTATCTGACTGGTGACACAAATAAGAGTCTTATTTCTTCATGAAAGAAGTTGTTGTGTCTTTTTTTACATACTGCTTTTAGGGGGCTCACTTGAAATTAGATTAATTTAAAGGAAACCATATACACAGATGTGCACACGTTATGTAATACCTATATGCGTGTCAGTACATACACACACTCTCTGGAACATCAACAAGAGCTGTCTGATGAAATGTTCTGATTGGATTTGAAAATTGACATTGCAGTGCATGTGTGTTTTCTCTTTAAACAGATTGCATCTCTTGAATAGTTCATCAGAGCTTCTTGAAGTGTTTACATATGTGCTCTTTGTCTGGAGATGCCTTGTTATAAATACTTCCTTCATTTTACAGGCATTTGTTTGGAAATATGCTGGGCAGCCGTGCATGGTTTATTTCCAAATGTCTTAACTTCGGGACCGTGGATTGGCTTATAGCCTGAAGTTCATATCTCTCCTTTTCAGGGGAAGAGCCATATTTGAACAACTCGTGGAATACAAGGACTGTAGTGTAAAATGGGAGGAGTCCCCCGTGAAACACCTATGGCCGTATGCAGTGTGTCTTGCAATGAGCTGTGGTGGGGGAATGGACTACACAGGCTTAGTTAAAAGAACAAACAAATACCAGGAAAAAAAAAATTAAAAGAAGTTCAGTGCTGCTAGGTAGTACAAGTTGCATAGTGTTAAAAAGTATTTTGATTTAACTGGTACCTTTTGAGGCATCTGACAAGAAGTTATGTCGTATTTCCAGTCGCTGTTCTCTCTGGTTTTTTCTCTCTTACGCTTTCTAAGTTGGTGAAGGTGTTATGGTGGCTGTTCTTTATAAGTCCTTTGCTGCTGAATCTATATAGCACTTTTTTCTTCTCTTGGAAGAACTTAAATAGCTTTGATTAGTCGTCAACTTAAGGAGAAGCTGCTGGGAAAAACAGTAGAAAAGTCTTTTCTGTGATACTTGTGAAAGAACTTTGTATTCACTCTAGGGCTAGTAAAATACAAAAACTAAAATTATAGATTTCAAACATTGATATCACTTGTCTGGTTCATTTTTTTTATTTTTAACCATCCAAAGTTGTTTTTAATCCAAAAAGATATTAGAAACATTTTGATCACCAAAAGATGGTTTTTGTAAGTGAAAAAAAGTAACCAGATGATCTAGTTACTTTTGTTTTACTTTGTCTTATTCCTTCCATAGCGATAGCAAATATAGCTATGGAAGGAATATCGTTGGACATCAGGAAGAAATTATTCACAGAAGGAGTGATTAAGCATTGGAGTGGACTGCCCAGGGAGGTGGGGGAGTCACCATCCCTAGGTCTAGTTGACCTGGTGATGTTTGGTCAAAAGTTGGACTTGATGATCTTGGAGGTCTTTTGCAACTTTAGTGATTCTGTGATTCTGTGAAATGTGCCATATTCCGTGGCTTTGAGGATTAAGGTAATTTATTTCAGAGCTGGTTTGTGGTAGTCGTGATACAAGGGTTTCTGTGTTGGGACCCAGTAGAATTGACACTTCAACCCTCCAACATCTTTTTGCCTAGTACTCCAAGTTGCATATTTTGGCCTGGACTTAATTACGTTGCTTTAATAATAAGTTGTCATGCTGCCATAAACACAACAGTAACAGGACCCCATTGTACTGGATTCTGTACAAACAGAGTAGTAAATATACCAATCTTCTGTTGGTGACTGGCTAAATAAAGACTAAGAGTGTTGGAAGGCAAACAGAATGAGCAGTGGTGTAGCAATGACTGTCACATTAGATTTATTTTTATTTGTTTTTCTTCTGATAGGGCATTTACCAGAGCACAGTATCGTTTACAAAATCCTCCCTCTGTCTTTTGCACATACTGCCTTTGTTAGTTCTGCAAATATCCTTTGAAAATGTATATAAAACCCTTTTGGTTAAAGTTGTTCCTTACCTGCAATTCCCCATTCCTAATTTACAGTCATGTATTTTTTTCATATGTTGATGTGATTTGACTTAGTGAGTCTTACATTTTGTAATATGTCTATATTCTTTTTCTGTCTGCCCAATTTTATGTACTACAGTGTGTCTCTTCTGCATACTTCAACCCCTGGTAAGCCTGGCATGAGAAAAAAAAAAAAAAGAAAGGAAGCACTCTAACAATGTGAGGTGGGAATGCACAGTCAGTGCAAAGCAGAGCTAGAGCATCCAGCCAAAAAAATGGATGACCTTCAGAGCTGGAGTGCTAGCAGAATTGAAAATAATTCAGGAGCACAAAAGGTAGAAATGCTGTAAGCAAGGACTAAAAATCCAGTTTAAAGCCCTGAGTGACTTTACCACAAGAATGACTTTTCCACCACTGCTGGCACATCATCAAGAATGGTGTGTGCAGCTCTTATCAAAATCATGTCCCAGTCTGATCTTTCTTGATACAGAGATGGGCTACTACACCAATAAAGGGAATGAAAATCCTCTTTAACAAAAGAAAACAAGTTCAGCCCTGGAGGCCCAGTGCATCCCTTAGTGTGAAGGGGACTCACTGTGTGGGTAACAGCAGAACTGCTGTGAAAAGACAATCAAAACTAAAGTCAGAGACAGTAAGCTGACCCTGCATAACTTAGGCTGAAAGTGAGAGGGAGGTTTGTTACTGCCTAAGCAGGATGGCTTTGGAGGAGTTTGTAACAGGAGCAGTGGGGGCAGAAAACCCTTAACTCATCATGGGGTAGATGTCCATTAGTTTCTGAATGGGATACATGGTTTCAGAACGGAGTGTGATACTGCAGCACGCAGTAGGTTTCTGCCACTGCTGATTTCCTCCTGCTTTTTTGATGCACTAAAACTGAAAAGCACTAATGATACTCAGGATAATACCTTAATTATGTGGCTAGAATATTTTAATCCAGGCTATGGTAGGCATGGGAGTTTATGTGCAAAATTTAGCCCCTGGTGTTAGTAACCTGAAAACAGGCAAAACAAAAGTAGAGTACAAAATTGGATGAAGTGTCCAACTAAAGAATAATTACAGAGTGAGAATATTACAAAATAGGTTTCTCTGTTCTGTGGGGCTGCAGCAGTTCTGATAGAGTACATTGTACACATTGTTTCCTGAACTGCTTGCGTTTTGCATGTTTCAAATCATGAATGAAAAATCCTACAATGGGGGGCTACCACAGAAAAGCTTGTAATCAATGCTGGATCATCTCTTTTGGCATGAGCTTTATTTTTTTCCCTTCTGCAGGGAACCTGTATCTGTTTCCTGCATCTGTCGCCCATCCTTCTTAGTGAATGGAAAGCAAGTAATTAATTTTTGTTGTTGTTAGCAATTAATTACCCTTGCCAAATCTTGGAGGACCTATTGTCTCCTTCAGACACAATGTTCTTGGGAAAAAGTCTTACTTATTGTAACCTCTTGTGCAATCTTCACTGGGATGATAAATACATCTTGGCAACGAGGAGCTTTCTGAATGAAAAATGTTGCTGGACAACCCTGTAGTACAGCAAGAACGCAAACCTCTGCCAATGCTGGTGGAGTGCAGCCAGGCGGGAGGGTAAAATGGGGAAAGCCTTTCACGCTGCCTGCAGAGCACGGAGTGAGATGAAGTCTTTATATGCACACATCCAAATATCTGTTTACTATCAAACAAGGATTTTTCCTGTTGAGCATCTAAGCTCAAAGGTGGCCTTCCTTCTAGCAAAATCTTGAAATCTGTTGGAAAGCTGCCATCTACCAGTGCAGGACTGGGGAAATAACAGAGAACGTATGGACCATGCAGCAGTCAGGTTTAGGTAGCCCGCTGTAGGAACTAGCTGGGAAACTCCACCCTCCTCATTTTTTCCTTTGAGTCCACAAATTTGAGATCCTGCAGTTTCCTCAATCTGCTCTGTGGTTCTTGGCCTGTCTTAAGTTTTCCATTAGATCTGTCCAGAACCATAGCTGACCACTGAAACCTCATTTTAATATTGCAGCTGTTACATTAATTACAGCATTATTAGAGTTAATTGTAAATGTACATTTTTTCCCATTTAGCTCTTCACCTTTACTTTTTCTGCTTGATTTTTTCATCAATACTTAGTGATGTCTGGAAGCAAAAAGGTGCATAAAAGCCCTGCACAGAGAGATGTTTGAATCCCCCAAAGGGAATACAGAGAATGAGTTGGGGCGGGGTGTGCTCTGTTCTCTTGTGGTTTCTGTTGTGCACACTGCCAGTGGCTGGTGTTTCTCCGTGGGGCTGGCAGCTGGCTGTGGGGCAGCAGAGCACAGCCAGCAGCCAGGTTTCCCAGCCCATACTGCGGCTGACAGCGCTTGGCCTGGTGAAAAGGAAACAATCTGAAGCAGAGGGCCCAATGCAGTGTACCTTGCAGTTAATGGAAATCTTCGTTGACCTCAGTCGGAGCTGGATTTGATCCTGTGCCTACTTGAGTGTTTTGGCGTTGGCCACAGCTCCAAGTGGCTTTTTTTCCCCTGGCTCATTTCTGGTTCTTTTTTTCCTTTTCTAAAATGTACTTACTTTTGAGTGGTGTAAAATCAAGACAGCTCCATCCGTGTCACTGTAGCTGTGCACTTTTATCCTCCTTTTATCCACAAACGAGTGTCTGTCCTTGTTTCCTCAGCCCTTCTACTGTCTATGTATTGGTTTGCAAGATTTTGGCATTGATTTCCCTCCTTTTTGAGCCATTCTGCTGCTTCTCAGAAACACCCTCCATCTCACTTAAACCTCTGCTCTCCAATGAGTGTAATTACTGACACTGTTTAATCCATCTTCTGCCCTTCTTCCTAAACTTCAAAACAGTCTTTGTATTGATTTCTGGCAAATGCAGACCAGGCTCCGGCCCCAGCTGCCAGCAGGGAGCCAACTTCCCCTTCAGCAGGCTCCTGGAGGCCAGCCCTTTGCTGCCTCATCCCAGCCATGCTCCCTTGCTCAGCAGAGCTCATTTCTGTGTTGCACATAGGAAGGAGAGGGCCACCGTGCCCCAGGAGCCAGCAGCCACCATGGGCAGAGCACACCCTTTGTGATCCTCAGCCACGCATCAGCATGTCCTCTGTCCCTAAGGAAAAGGTGCTGGAAGTGACAGAGCCCTTTTCAGGTGACTGCCAGAGAGAAGAGAGCTGTGGGCATGGACGGTGGCAGTGGGAAAAACAATGCAGAGGAGGACAAAGGCCGGCTGTAACAGTGCTGGAGCTTCTTGTTACCCCCCACTCTCCTTGAGTATCACATGCCCTCGGAGGGATTTGTCTCCTGGGGTAGAGAATTACGGTTATATGTAATCTGCCTCTGAGGAAAAACATTTTCCTTTTATATGTGGATTTTTAGAGTTTTTTTCTTTTGGTCGCTCTCCATTTGCTTGGAGATGATGTGAGGTTTTTGTGAATTAGTATCAGAAACTGGGGATATTGGTGTCTCATGAGAGTAACAGGGGAAAGGGCCTGAGCTGTGGGATGCTGTACAGGAGAATCACAGGTGTTTTTTGAACCACAAAAAACCTTCATTTTTTCCAGCAGTAATGTAAATGCTGAACAAACAGGGTGTGCAATGAGGAAACCCTTTGGAGGGTGGGAGCTGACCTAATGAAAGATGAGAAGTGGGGAGCTGCAGCACATGACTGCTGCTGCTCTGGGGGCTTGTGAGGATGAGATTGCCAGTGACACACTTGCTGGTCCCGAGCTCTTGCTGGCCTCTTAGGTTATCCAGCTGTGCACAATGGAATGTATTGTGCTTGTTCCCTCACATTATTCCCACTGAAGTTTAAATATGAACCCCCTAAACTGTACTAAAGGTAGAACATGCAGCTTTAGGAAGGCCAGTGTTGTTTTCACTTGGCTTTTCAGACACAGGCAATGTCAAAAGAGGGGAAAGTTATAGTATGGAGGGGAAGAGCATTGCTTTCAGGGATGATACCACTATGCTGGTGATAAAAATTTCTCCTATTTCAGCCCCTTTGAATTGTATACAGCCAGCACAGATAAGAGAAGGAGAAATGGACTATGTAGGCTGTTTCATTAATCATTAATTCAGTTGTTACCCAACACCAAACCAGCCCAAATGTGCTTATAGAGAACATTTAATTTGGGAAAGTAAGACTTGTGACCTAAGGCTAGATCCAACTGCTGTAAATGGGACAGAGTGTGTTAGCAGCTGTGTGGAACAGAGCTGTAAAGCCCAGAGTCCCTGGATGATGAGAATGCTGAGCTCTAGGATGTGAATTTGCTAATACTTTAGAAATGTATCCACAAGAAGAAAAAAGAGGAAAAAACATTGTGGGAAATTCTTTCCTTCATACATAATATTTTTCTGTTGTATAAAATTGCCCCTAGTAATGTGTTGATGCCAGTGAAGTATTTCAGCTATAGGAAATGTGAAACCAACTACTGCCTTTCTATGAATTATGAGTCATAAATTGTGTGAAAAATATTCAGCTTGCTGTAGCTGTTCCCCAAGCAGAACCTCTGACTAATGGAGAAAACGCTGCCATTTTGGGGGGAGTATGAGGGGTCTGAGTTAAGTGAAGCAAGATGCCAAGTGCCAGCGTGTGGCTCTGTGCTAAGTGTGAATTGGTGTCGCCTGAGATGATCCCCCTTGCTAAGTAAACAATTAGCATATATGTGACATGTACTTGCCATTCAGGGAAGGAAAGCTGCCCTTTGCTCCAGCTGGGGTTCCCAACTGCCAGCCAGTGCCCAGAACTGACCCGTGGGAGAGCCATGCACTGGTGCCAATCCCCATGCCACATCTGCAACCCATCAGCCAGGCCAGGGAGGCACAACCTCCATCTGATTCAGCACCTGGTGGGCAGGTTGCGATGACAGAATTCCCCTAAAAATAGCAGTAAAGAGACAAGAGAATAGGGTACTGACATTTGCACGCAAATCCTTGGTGGTGGCATTCATTTCATCCAGCTTCAGCCATCTAAGAGCTGGGAGTTCAGTTCAAGTTAGCTCTTTAATCATTTGTCACTGACGTTTATCTCCTCTTATATCTGTTCTATGAACTGCCTTTTGGAGGTGTTTATAGAGAGGTGCTCAGCAACTACTTTTGAGTAGGTATCCAGCTTTTTGATGGGTAAAGTTCTGTGAGTTAAATTCAACATCAAAGCTCTGGATTTCAGTTTCTCCATCATTTCAGCAAAGACCATGCAGCCTCATGAGGATTTGTGAATTTTGCTTTGCAACCGTGCAATGCTAGAGTAATTGTTGAAAGGTATAAGTAAAAGTGTAAGTATGAGCTATAAGTAAAAATATAAACAAACTGCAAGGAGCTGTAGAGCAGGGGTTGCTAACCGTGGTTGTGTTTGAAGTTTAGCTGGAGCATTCATATTTGTCCCAGTTTTAGTTTCTAGGCTGTGTCTGGCACCCATATTAACTTCTCAGTGATGGACATGTGCCCGATAAAATACAGCTAAAAAGACTGACAGTGTGACTTTCAGTTTGAGATGCCCAGTCCTTTTCCAAACAAAGAGTGGATGATGTCCCAGCTGTACTGAAAACAGCAGTTTTTCTTCCCTATTGACTCTAGTTAACAGAAATCAGCCCCTGCCTAATTAGCTTTTTTGTGGCATCTGTGAAAGGATAAAGTTTTTACTATGTTCAGATGTGACTAAGAGACATGCTCTCAAAGACTGACAGCTAAATTTTCATTTCATTTCATCCAGTGTGAAACTATGCTGCCTTTTCCATACCTGATTCAAAGATTGTTTAAGGGATCTTGAAGTACACATTTTAATTTGAGGCTTCTTTAATTGCCACAATCTGGGTAGGTTGTGTGTTTTGTTATTTTCTTCTTATAATTTTTGAGTTGTGTAAGGCATGGAAATGCTTTCAAAATATGAGTCCGTTGTGCTTCAGGCAGCTGTAAGAACACTTACTGCTTTCCAGCTCACAATCCAGTGCTTGGGGTTTGTCACAACGTGATTCAATTCTTGTTTGCTTTGTACAGGAGATGGCTGTTCGAGCACTGAAGCAGACAGGGAGCAGGAGTATTGAAGCAGCCCTGGAGTACATCAGTAAGATGAGCTACTTGGATCCTAGAAATGAACAGATAGTACGTGTAATTAAGCAAACCTCACCAGGTAAGCATGAACTTTTTTTTTTTAATTGTGTTCTTCTTTCTTGCAGTAAGCTAGTTTTTAAAGTAGGGTCGTTGCTGGGGAGAAGTGTTGGACAGCAGTGTTCCGTAGCAGCCTTGTAGGAAATAGTGAACATGGCGTTGCAAGGCTAGCTGGGCTGGAACCTCCGTACCACTGACCTGCTTCCAAAGGGTGGTCTATGTACTCATTCATAGTCTCCATTCTCAAACAGAAATCTGTTATTCAAATCCAAATATTCCTCCATCAGACCAGAATAGACTTACTGGTATACAAATCAAGGAGGTGGACATCATATCTCTCCTGACATCAAGATTATTTGCACAGCTGAATTATGTGTCCCAAAGAAGGGCAATTATTGCTGCTACTTTCTTTTGTGGCCTCTGATAAGGGAAAGCAAAGTCAGCTTGCCCCCAAGGCTCAGCATGAATCCTCCTGACAGAGATGACAAATGAGTCTTATGGCTGCCTCCCACTTCCAGGCCAGAGTACCCATTTCTTAGGATGCTTTGGATTGTCACAGCCTCATCACTGCATCCCACTGTGTCCCAACAGATGAGCTGTCAGGGGTGTTGTTGTAAGAACAGCCTCAGTAATGCTGGCCTTATGTTATCCCAGGAGAAAGAGCTGCCAATTATAGATTTCACTTTAAAGATCTCTTATTATTTGTCCAACCTGATTCCATTTCAAAACATTGCATTCTTTATGAAGGTGTCTTTTAGTGTGGTGGCAGCCTCTTCAGTCTGCAGAGGGTGCATAAACCCGTCTTAATGCTGTGCACGTCCCTATGTCTCTGTAGGCAGCAGGGCTTGTGTGTCAAGGCGAGGAGTCAGCAGCTGTGCTCAGGTGTGCTGCATCTGGTCCAGCTGGGACATGCTGTACTGCAAAAAGCTTGTCATCCACTGTTCAAGCCTGTTAGTTCAGTATGACTATTCTTACAGGCTTTGTGAAGTCAGGATTTTAAAACGAAATGGTTTAGGCATAAATGGGCCAAGTCCTGTGATTTGTGAAAGCTAAAGAACCAGAAGGGGAACAGAAACATAACAACAGCACAGAGTCTTCCCTTGTCTTTCTAGCACAGCCAGTGCTTTATACACCTGCAATTTGTCCTCTGATCAAAGAAGTGATGAAAAGTGCCGTTAACACTTCCACTGTAGGAATGCTGCTATCTTGTCTCTGCACATTCTTCAAGCTAAGATTAATATGTTGACACCCTGAAAGGTTTTCCTTCCCGACAGATGGAAGATGAGTAATATGAGGGGGTACTCTGTGTCCAACACATTGGAAGGAATACAGGACAAACTGTATGATGCCTTTGTTTAAATGAAGGAGAGGGAAAGAAGGATTTTTGAGAATGATGGAAGAGGGAGATGTAAACAGAAAACCAGTGTGAGCAGGCAGCTCACTGTACAGAAGATGGACTCTGTGATGGCCTAATAGTTTATAGCAATGTTGACTTTAAGTTGTATAGAAAGTCCTTCCAGGAGCTTTTTTCTTCCCGTTGGTTTTGTACTTAACACCCTGCTCTGTGGCTTTCTCCTGTCTGAGAGCAATGACTGGTAATACTGGTCCAGCTTTAAAAAACAGGCTGTAGAGTAATCTGATGAGTTCATAGTTAGGGAATTTGTGCTTCTATTTTCATGATTTGATAGGACTCCCTGATGATTCCTGGCATGAGCAATATTGTGAGCCAGTAGCTCGTTATCAGTAGGAATACTTGGCACCTATAACTTTAAATGTTCAGAGTGCTTAATTTAGATTTCGAAAGGTGTTTTTATTACACATACTCCCTGTGCAGTGTGTGGTGTATGTCTGTATGTATAGAAGGATGAGTAATACGAAGTAATTGGTTCACCTGAATTGTTTCCTAACATTCTTCTGTGTTCTTTTTACAAAGGAAAGGGTATTGTGCCAAATAATGTAACCCGCAGGCCGAGCTTTGAAGGATCAAATGAATCTTTTCCGTCCTACCATCAGATCAGTAATGCAGCCTATGAAGGGACAGGCTTTGGAGCAGAAGGTGCAAATATGCTTACTGAAGTTCCAAGGCCATACATGGACTATTTAATCTCTACTTCTCAGTCTTCGCCTATGACTGCTCCTGTACAGCGACCTTCTGGAGTAGGCACTCACAGCACACCAACGAGCCACCAGCAGAAAGCATACCCTGCAAATATGGAGTCTTCTGTGATTAATTATCCAGTGGCTAATCACAGCAGTCAGGCCTTGCAGCTGCAGGCGTCTCATGGCTCCAACAGCCAACATTACAGTAGACAGCACATGATGGTGCAGGGGGAACCTATGGGATATGGTGTTCAGCGGAGTCCATCCTTCCAAAACAAGATGCAGCAGGAGGGAGGATATGCCAATCTCCCAAATAAAGGGGCAGTTGTTCAGAACAATACTGGTCATGCATTTCAGCAGGCACCAGCAAGCCTGTATATCTCACATTCTCATCACAAACAGACAAGTCCTTCTTCTCATCAAATGCATGTGATATCCAGAGGTCCAGCCTTTGCTAATGATTTTTCAGACAGTCCACCACAAAATCTATTAACTCCGTCTAGAAATAGCCTAAACATGGACCTCTATGACATGAATAATCCTCAAGTGCAGCAGTGGCAGGCAGCAACCCCATCACGCAGAGATTCTTTACAAAACCCAGGAATAGAAACATCTCCACGGCAACACGTATCCTTCAGACCTGATGCCACGGTGCCAAGCAGAACAAACTCCTTCAACAACCACCAGCAACAGCCACAAGTGACAGTGTCTATGAGACAGGTTCCTCCAGGAAAACCTGATCCTTCCATTA
This sequence comes from Edolisoma coerulescens, assembly GCA_013397115.1. Classification (NCBI taxonomy): domain Eukaryota; kingdom Metazoa; phylum Chordata; class Aves; order Passeriformes; family Campephagidae; genus Edolisoma; species Edolisoma coerulescens. Next base: position 39,587 of record VWZW01002761.1, read on the forward strand.
CGTCTCCAAACACAATCACGGCAGTCACGTCTGCTCATATCCTCCAGCCAGTGAAGAGCATGCGAGTGATGAGACCCGAGCCTCAGACTGCAGTGGGACCTTCCCATCCTGGCTGGTTGCCTGCGCAGCCACCAGCTGTGGATGGCTTGGAGATCATGGAGCAGCACGTGCCACCACCTGGAACAGCTACTGCCTATCAGCTAGATGTGGATTATGGTAACCAGGAACTGCGGTGTCCTCCACCACCCTATCCCAAGCATTTGTTGCTTCCTGGCACCTCTGAGCAGTTTGATATCAACTGCTTGTGCATGGGCATGGAGCAGACTCTGCGTGTGGTCCCCAGTTCGACGAGCAATAAGGCTGAAGAGAGCAGTGAGCGAAATGATAAAAGCAGCAAGAACACTAAAGCTGAAAAACCAAGCAAGGATAAAAAGCAGATTCAGACGTCTCCGGTGCCTGTGCGAAAAAATGGCAAAGATGAGGAAAAGCGAGAATCCCGAATAAAGAGCTACTCACCTTTTGCCTTCAAGTTCTACATGGAGCAACACGTAGAGAATGTCATAAAGACCTACCAGCAGAAAATTAACAGAAGGTTACAACTGGAGCAAGAAATGGCAAAAGTAATTCTTGTTTCCTTATAATAAAATCTAATAGGCTCAAATTGATTATTACTATTTTTAATTTGTAAAAAAAATTTTAAAGGCAGAAGCCATTGAAGTAGTAGCTATCAGACACCTCCCTATACCAGACTGTATCCATTTAGAAGTGTAGATGCAGGTCTGGGAGGCTGTTTGAAAAACCTGAGGTGTGAAATGATATTTCTTCAGACCAGAAAAGTAAAATGAAGCAAACCCTCCCCCATATTATAGGTAAGAACTTAGAAGGCAGGCTTGAGGCTAAGATAATTCTGACAATACTTTGGCAGCTCTTGCAAAACTCTTTGCTCTAGTTCTTCCTTGCTGTTCCATGATTGCTGCTCATTCAGCAAAGCCATGGTTCAGCTTGGCAGTGTAGTCACTGTGCCATAATTTCAGATGAATGTGTAATACTTGACTGAAAGTTGTCTGTTGAACACATGTAAGTAATAATGTTGTGCAGGTAACCATATCTGGACCAGCTTGAACTGATTTTGGGACCGTTGCCGGAACTTGTTCTAGAGGCAGGTCTCGGGGAGATGCACTTTGGGTGATAGAACCTCTTTCATGCCTAACTGTAGCTCTTGAGTCTAAGCTGACTCTCTGGTAGTGCTGCTTAAAGCTGCCATGGCTGGTCTGGCAGTTGTGTTTTTAATTTTTACATGTGGAAGAGGAAGAGGGTTTTTTTTCTTCCCAGGCATGACGGGAATATGACTAGTCTACTTTTGCATTAAAGGATAAGCTCTAAGGAAAGCTGTTATTAACGCATAATGGGTAATAATTAATTACCCTATCTTCCCTGGCACAGTCAGTTTCCAGAGTCAATAATTTGATGCTCACATTGCACCAGAAAACTCAGGAGTTTGTTTGTTGAGGTTAGAATTAAAAGAATATTCTTGGAAAATCTCTTGAAATGTTGGCATTTTAGTGACAGTTAATAGTTTGTCCTCACTGCAAGTACAGGTTGTATTGTGTTGCTTGAATTTAGTGAATATTTCCCTGAGACTGAGATAGGGAATGATCTCCAGAGAAGTATAACAGCATCTAATTGTGCTGGTTCGTCTCTTCTGACTCTTCAGCTTTCCCTCATTCAGAGATAATTCAGTTACAAACAAAAACAAATCCTTCCCCTAGAAACCTCATCACTGACTGAAAATATGCACACAGGAGATTTTGGCTATCTGAATATTGCATTATTCTAGAATTAGCAAGAACAGAACACACTCATCATTTTACCTTAAAAAAGAAACACTTCTTTTATTATGGATTGATGTACTTACCTTTCATTTTAAAAACAGTATTCCTTGTTTTGATTTGGCTGTTTCCTTCAGTCTGAAAATTCATCCTACCTGTTCTGCAAGTTTCTGTAGATTTCCTCTGTTCTTTATTCATACAGATTTAATTTTTATACCATGGGGATCTCATTGCATAGTCTGGCTGCCCACATTCATCTTTAGATACCTAGACTACAGATGTGGAACTAAATCAACCTAAGCAGCAGCCCTGTGGGTGTATGCTTGAGTTTCTAGCCTGCTAATCAGTCAGCTTCAGCCCCCTCCACCCTCCCAGCGGCCCCTTCTCACCAGGCACTGATCTTTCTCTCAAAAGTGGTTCAGTTGATGCCAATTAATTCAGGCTTTTGGAACTGGGGTATGCAGAAAGAAAAGAGCATGCTGCAGTAAGTGAGTTGTCAGAGGAGCCTGGGGATCAGCCTAGGAGTTTCTGCTGGTGGAGGCCACCAGTGGCTCTCAGCAGAGGGCCAGGCACTGAAGTTGGCAGAGTTGGCACTCTGCAGGCTCTCTCCTGAAAGGCGGGGAAAATCTGACTGGATACTGCTGCTTCTCTCTTTTCCAGGAGGTTTCTCCCCACAGCCCTGTGAAATGTTACTTGTAGTTACTGGGAGGCTCTCTGGAGACAGGAGGTGGACAAGCCAGCTGTTCTACAGCTTGGGTGCAGAGGGAAAATAATACATTTAGAAGGGAAATAGCACTAGGGTCTGGGCAGCAGTGGCTGAGGAGAGGCCAGACCTGAGGATTATATGCACATATTTTGGGAGGGGAAAATGAGAAGTTTGTAGAACAGATGCTCAGGAGATCTAAAAACCTTGAGAGTGGAGGCTGTGTACGGCAGAGGAAGAAACACAATTTCTAAAGAAGGTTCCAAGGCACCTGGGAATGTGTAGGTCACAACCAGCTTCTTAATTACAACACAAAACCAAACAAACAGCACCCAAGGTAGGAACCGTTAATATGAGTTGCCCTAGGGAACCATTCATGAACAAAGTGAACTGCTGCACGTAGGTTTAAGTTTCAGTTTAAATTAAGCTGGGCTTAAGTGCACATATGTGTAGTGGAGAGCAGTGGCAAAGTGCACATTTGAAAGGTGTAAACCAAATCCCATGGTCAGGTTTGTTATGTTGTATTCCCCTCTCTGACAGTATTGCCCCATGCCGCCTTGTTCAGCCAAATCAGACAGGCAGACCAATCTCAGATACTGCAAATTCAGGCAAAGTTGGGGCACCGTGAGTTTGCCCTTTTTTCAGAAATACCTCACCAGACAGACAAGAGAGTGTGTCTCTCATGAATACATCTTTTCTGGGTCTTGGTTTTCTGAGAAATGTGTTTTGGGAATGCTCATTTATTGTTCTCTTGCCGTGAATATAACAGTACTAGCTCTTGTGGTTTGCTTTCCTTTGTAAAGGCTGGCCTCTGTGAAGCAGAACAGGAACAAATGAGGAAAATTCTCTACCAGAAGGAGTCTAACTACAACAGACTTAAAAGGGCCAAAATGGACAAATCTATGTTTGTGAAAATCAAGACTCTGGGTATTGGTGCCTTTGGAGAAGTATGCCTGGCCTGCAAAGTAGACACCCACGCCCTGTATGCCATGAAGACTCTGCGAAAGAAAGATGTGCTCAACCGGAATCAGGTGGCTCATGTCAAAGCAGAGAGGGACATACTTGCTGAGGCAGACAATGAGTGGGTGGTTAAACTCTATTATTCCTTCCAAGATAAAGACAATTTGTACTTTGTGATGGACTACATCCCTGGTGGGGATATGATGAGCCTACTGATTCGGATGGAGGTCTTCCCAGAGCGTCTGGCTAGATTTTATATTGCAGAGCTCACTTTGGCCATAGAGAGTGTGCACAAAATGGGCTTTATTCATCGAGACATCAAGCCTGACAACATTCTGATAGACCTCGATGGGCATATCAAACTGACTGACTTTGGACTGTGTACTGGATTCAGGTGGACTCACAATTCAAAATACTATCAAAAAGGTAATATTTTTAGCCTTTTTCTGGGATGATATTGTGTTATTTGTTTTGAAACAAGCACCTACTTCTTGGCAGAAACGCCAGATCAGGAAACTCTGCAGTCAATGGCAATATAATGTGTCTGTCTCTCTCTGACTCATTCAATTAGCTTGTTTCCAGTCCTTTTGTTTCCAGTACTGTTCAAAACCCTGTCAGTAATGTGGCTGTCCACTGCAGAAGCAGCAATTTTTCAGTTTATACTTGTTTGGGGGGTCTCTTTTGGTGGTGAAATGATTTAATCACAAATTTGGAGTAGTCCACGCATCTTCTGCATGTGCTATTGAGTACTGGTTTCTGTCGGCAAAAAGGTCATAAGCAATTGGTGTAGCTAACTTGAGTGTACTCCATGGTTCTATATCCCCCATATGGAAGTATACTTCCTTGTGCTGAGACAGAGACATTTTGTTGGACATTTTATATGGAAATCCAATTGTGAATGGGAGGGCATAAGAAAGTACCTTGGGTTTAAAGTTTAAATGCTGTTCTTCACTGAGAGTAGGAGATGGCTCTAGATCTGGGTAAATACTTCTCTCTGTGTGTCATGTTTTATGACCATGAGTGTAAACTTTCTCTCCCATTTGAAAGGGAGCCATATCAGGCAAGACAGCATGGAGCCCAGTGATCTTTGGGATGATGTGTCCAACTGTCGATGTGGAGATAGGCTGAAGACATTGGAACAAAGAGCTAAGAAGCAGCACCAGAGATGTCTGGCCCACTCGTTAGTTGGAACCCCTAATTACATTGCTCCTGAAGTCCTGCTTCGTAAAGGTAGGTAAACCTGTCTTTTTCTCCTGTTTCCCTTTTCTTTTTTTCTTCCTTGAATAAGCTTGCTACTTTGGAAGATTGTCATTCTGAAGGCCAGAAGAAACACTTGGCTCAGATTAAGGAGAGCTCTCCGTGCTCCAGTGTTTAGGATCACCTCACTGACACAGGGGGTGGCCATACTTTGTGTGTCTGTGTAATGTCCACACTCTGAGGCCTTTGAGTGAGGCTGCTAATAAATGTGTTGGATAATTTTAGTGATATTTTTCAAGCATAAAGCAGATGATCTGTACTCAAGGAGTACAACTCTGACCCCTATCAAGTTTATGTGGACCAGTGAGTAGCTGGCTGATAGTTCTGGATCACTGATTCAGATGGGCCACTTGAATATGGATGATGTAAGCTTGTGGAAATACGTCCTCCACATTCCCAGCCAGAACCTGTGGAACCCAAGAGAAAGTTTTCCACAATTTACTCTGGACACCCTGCATTCAAAAGCTTAGCTTGAGGAATTTGGACAGTACTTGGTGACTATCCATGCAGAACTGACATGGTCACTGTAGTAAGGAGATTAGGTGTTCGGAGTTGTCTGCAAGCTAGACCCTAAGTCTAATATTCTCTAACTGAGATTTCACACTGGATCCTACATCATCTGATGACACAAATTCCATTGAAATCAGTGTTTAAATCTTTTTTTTTTTGAGATCTCAAACATATGCCTTATTGGTCATGTCTCAGCAATTAGGTGATTGAAGTTGTCCCTTTGCTTGGAACTTGCTCAGAAAGTCATTTGTGGCTTCCTTCTGTCTGTAGAGCCAGGCTGTGTCTTCCAGCAGCTTTTCAAAGTTGTGGAGTCACCTCCACTGAACCTAGGGTGGACATCAGTCACTAAACATATTCGTTATTCTTTGAGGTCCAGTTTGTGCTGCGTAGCTGTGGGACTGGGCACAAAAAACCTCCTTCATTCTTTCTAATGATACGGTTTCATGACTCACGTTTGTTGAGAATTAAATTTATTCACAAAGGTTCAAGGACAATAGGATTAGATCTTTACTGACAGCAGTAAAATTTAGGTCAGCAAGCAGAAGTCACAAACTCTTTGTCTGAGAAAAGGCAGAAGTTTGTGCTGTAGATTTTAATACTTAATTGCAAGTAGCTCTATACACATTCTCCTTGGCTAGTGGAGGTCAACCCTTTGACTTGCCTTTCAGGATACACTCAGCTCTGTGACTGGTGGAGTGTTGGTGTGATCCTCTTTGAGATGTTAGTGGGACAGCCTCCTTTCCTGGCTCCTACACCCACAGAAACCCAGCTGAAGGTAAGTTGAAGCAAAGTTCTAATCTGTGGTAGGAAAATTTTAACCTTTCCCTTCCCTTCTCTTCCGTGCACAGACCTACTCCCCTTTCTTTTGCTGGAGAAAGAAGTAATGGTTAAAAAAGCCTGATTTTAAATAGTTCTGTGCAAGCACATATCCATTGCCAGTAAATGAAGACACAGAATATCAGACTAGAACTGATTTATCCAACTGCAGAGATAGGTATTAGTTTTATGAGTCTTCTCAGCAGAATTGTGATTTCTCAAGCACAAGTTCATCCATTTAAATTTCTTAGGGTGCCTATTAGTACCTGATATGCCAGTGACAATTGCAGTTGGCAATGTAAGTGTTTCAAAGTTGAGCGATGATAATTCTTTATTAGAAAGGATCTATCTCGTGACCACTTTTCCTAGTTTATGTGTTGGAGACAAAGAGAAGTAATTCCTTGAAGTCATTCCACAAAATCATGTATAAACTGACTATGTTCTCAAGTCTGACTGTGGGAGCATTCAGGAAGGAATTTGCCTTTTAAAAAAATGGAATTGCTCCTTTTGTCTGCTAGCCAACAATGTTTTTCTGGTTCATTAGAGTAATTACTAACGGGCAATGCAATCTGATAATTGGGTTCTTGAAGCTCTGAACTATGCAGACTGTGAGATGACTCATTACGTGTGCACTTCTGTACAGTTCATGTTGGCCATCGGAAGGGTTCTGTTTCCAGATCAGAAGTTCCTTAATACCTTTGTTACCTGCAGGTGATAAATTGGGAAAGCACACTGCACATTCCCTCACAGATTAAGTTGAGCCCTGAAGCAACTGATCTTATCACAAAGCTCTGCTGTGCTGCTGAGGACAGGCTTGGAAGAAATGGAGCAGATGATATTAAAGCCCATTCTTTCTTTCACTCTATGGACTTCTCTACCGATATCCGTAGGCAGCCAGCTCCCTATGTTCCAAAGATCAGCCATCCAATGGACACTTCAAATTTTGATCCAGTTGAAGAAGAAAGTCCTTGGAACGATGCTAGTGGTGACAGCACCAGGACCTGGGATCCACTAGCCTCTTCCAACAGCAAACACACAGAACATGCTTTTTACGAGTTTACTTTCCGAAGATTCTTTGATGACAATGGGTATCCGTTCAGGTATCCCAAACCTTCTGGCATGGAAGTTTGCCAGTCTGAGAAGTCTGATGTAGAAAACAAAGGTGTGGTGGATCAGACTGGAGCTTGTCAGCCTGTATATGTGTAAATTATTGTATAGAGTACTCTAGATAAGACTAATCTCAAATCCAATAGGGCCTTTAACTGATCCTTTAGGAGCTGATCCTGCAGCACTTGGTCAGGAGTGCCTTCAGCTGAGGCTGGAGACATCCTGGGGAGTAAGAAGCTTGCAGGGCCAGGTCCTAAAGATGGCACTCTTGAAAGTTCAGGTCAGTTCTACTGTAAATAACTTTGTTGATAATTACACTTGAAATCCTGGTCTTCACCAAAATCTGCAAGGCCAGCAGTCTGTCATTTCTAGGCCTATTTTTATTTGAGGTCAGCATCCCCCTTACTCAGATTAACATTTACAGACTTCTGCAACTGTCAGCATTATTTTTTAAATGAATAAAGAGCACTTATATTTTGTTTATAGCAGGGTTTTTTTCCTACTAAATTATAGGGATTAACTTTGACAAATCATGCTGCTGTTCTTCTTTTCTACATTTTTATTTTATCCATAGCACTTACTTCACATTTAGGAAGATGCATAAAGCTGAAGAACATGTGATGAAAGGTCTCTGTGCAATAATGTAAGAATGAAAAAAAAAAAAAAGGAAGAAAAATGAAAAAAAGAAAACTGCTCTCTAATTTTCTAAATTTACTGATGCCATTGTATTCACACCGTGATTTTTGTTTATTATATGTATTTTCCACATTTCAAAATTGTGACATAACCTTAAAGCTGCTTTATTTCCTTCTGCTTATTGGAGTGTAATAGAAAGTGTGAGCAAGTGGCAACTTGGGTGTGATTTCATTGTCTAGTGTGTGAAGAATGTTGCATGAGCAGTGTTTTTCTATTTGAAATGGCCTTTTCTTGCCATTCACAGGCAGGTCCTGTGGATCCATTTTTCTAAGGGTCTAAAATTAGACCATTTTAAACCGTGTGTTGATAATGTATTGTGTGGATGGTTTCCTCTTATGATTGTATCCAATATTAATTTTGTAAAACAGATTGCAAAGGTTATACCCGAGTAGTGATGTTGTGGTCTGATGGAACAGATGGTTTTAGTAAGCACGTGTCACGGGCACACACGTTTCCCCACCGAGGATCAGCAGCCAGACCATTACAACGGAGCAGATTTCTGGGGAGAGCGTGCATGGGGCTGGCTCAGGCAGGGAGGAGCACAGGGGTCATGGCTCAGGCAAGGGGCAGCACAGTGGCCGTGGCTCCAGCTGGCAGAGGCAGCACAGCATCGCAACCGGAGCGTCTCCCAAAGCAGGGCTCCCGTAACACGTCGAGGCCCCGGCTGCAGCGAGGCTGAGGCTGGGTGCCTGCAGCTCCACGGACACCTACGGAACCTGGAGGTACGTGGCTTTCCACACATCAGATCCCCACACATTACTGGCTGTGTATCTGTTCAGGATCCTAGTGTTTTAGGCACTGACATCGGAAAATGTTGGCATTGCTGGTAGGTCATTCTGTCCCGTTGTCTAGAGGTTAAAATGTTGCTGTGATGGAGCACAATAGGCCTTCATTTCTGTCAAATTATAGGCATACTTTGAAATATCAGTTCTTAACTATGTTAAAATATGCATTTTTTCTTGTATGTATAAGTGAGAATTATTCAAGATGATATCAGAATACTAAAGATAATTAAGCCATACATATTTGCATATATATTATATATAACTAAATAAGTAAACACACACAAAAATCCTTAATTCAGATTAGTGTAACAGTCCTATTTAAAGTGATTGACCTAATAACATTTGAGGAAAACACTCCTTTAATGTGTTTTTGCTTTATTTTATTTTTAAATCTGGAGCTTCATTATTTTTTCCGTATATTACTCCACATATTATTCCTTAATGTTTTAGCATATCCTATCCTATCCATTGTTTAGATATCTAAGCAACAACATATGAATTCATCAGCCCAAACTAAACAAAAATGATTGTGTATTTGTTTACATTTGTATGAAAGGAATGTTCTGAGGTATGCAGTGCTTGTGTTGTGACAGTTCATGTAAGATTCAGTATTACTGCTTTTTATATAGTAATGCCATTTTTTTGTTATTTACATCTATCTGACATTCATGTGGTAGGTTCTTTCTCAGGAACTCAATTTAACTGTTATTTATTGATATATCATTGCCTTTGAAAGCTTCTACTGGCAGAATTTATTAAAAATCTGAATCAAAATCTATGGTGTGTTATGTATTATTCAAACAGACAACTTCTTCCTCCTTTAAGGCAGAAGTTTTAATGGGTTTCTTTTTGTAAGGTTATTGATGGGGTTGAGCTACAAACATAAGATCCAAATCTCATTGCTCCTGCAGCATTTGATGTGGAATCTCTGGGTAGCTTCAGACAATTTCTTCTGTCCTCATGGCCCTTAAGAATAAGGAACAGGATTCCGGGTAAAACTTGGTTTGGTGTGACCAGGTCAGTGGATGGCATAAAACTGAATGCAGTCACTTTCTGTGCAGTGGTGGCGCTGCCAGGGCAGCCACAACCCTGCTTGCCCCCTCTGGCTGTTGCCTCTGATTCATTTCTAAAATGTAAATAATTCACCTGCATATACAGAACCTCTGCAACTGAGCAAAACAAGAGAAACTAGCCCAGAAGGAAACAGGTGCTTCCACCACGCGTATATCACTGATTTACAATCTGTGCTGCAGGGAACAGAAGCCAAGTCTCCTTTCACCTAAAGAAGAACTGTTTTGAAAAACCAATCTTTCAAGTTTATCAGGCACTGTCTGTAGAAGCCTCTTGTCCTTTGCAGACATTTCAGAGGTAAACAGAAACTTGGGAGTAAATTTTAAGAAATTTGGACAAGTAAGCCTTGTGCCACGTACTGAGGCTGGCTCTAAGCATTCTTGTTTCTGCTGAACTTCCTGCAAAATCATCAAGTATCTTCTTTTCAGAGGTTATAAAAACTCAAGGTTGATATTAAAATACCTCTTCCTCAAAAACAAAACAAACCAAACAAAAAAACCCCAGATAACTTCATAAAAAACCAGGAAACTTTATAAACAGGGCTGCCAGGAACAGAAGGGAGCCTCTGCAAGCCTTTCATACCTCTGCTCTTCAGTGGGGCCAGGTTTGCTGAGCAGCAACAACAATTCTTGAGAAGCAAGTTATTCCTAGTTGGATGCAAAAGAACTGGCAGTGGAAGTTGTAACCAGGTGCCTAGCTTGAGCAACATGAAAGCTAAATGAGGGAGAGAAGCCTTTGACTTTTAAATGGAAATGGAAGAATGAGGCTGTGCAGGAAGCAGGCGATAGCCTGGAACTGGATGGAAAATTGGTCTCACGAGCATAAGAAAATTCTTTTCCCTGTAATTTTTGAGGTATGAAATAACTGCCTTAAAAGCTTTCCTAGAGAAACTGCAACGAGAAGAGGAATTTAGAACATATAATTTGGTACTATCCCAAAATGCAGAAACATTGGCAGAAAATGACAACTGTTACTAAATTTATTATTGGAATTAAAAATAATAAATCTTTCCCACAGGAAATAATCTTAGGAATAGATAATGTAGAAATAGCAACCATTAAAACACACACACACCCCCCCCTAAAAAAAAGTGTAAAAATGTTTTTCCTGGCAGAGAGATTTGCTGCAGCAAGAACATGGAAATTGTGCCTTCTTTGTGTTTCTGTTCTGAGCAGTGAATGAGCAGTAGGCAGCTTTTTGTAAAAACAGAGTCCTGGGTTCCATCTTACCAAAACAAACTGAGGATCTGATCTGTAAAGCTGGGGTCACCTTCTGCAAATGCAACAGTAGCTCCAGGCCTTGCACAAGAAACTGGAGCCTGGTGACATGGACAGCAGAAATTTGAACGGACTGATGAATGCACTGACTTGCAGTTCTTGTGGTTTCAAAGGTGCTTTCACTTCAGTGCTGTGAGATGAAAAATACCTGTGACAGGACCTATTATTTTTAAATGTGTGAAGAAAATGGGGCTTCATGAAGCAGGCCTTGGGTGATCTTAAGTGTTTCTCAGACTTCAGTGGGACTCAAAAAATAGTTAAAACCTCGGGTACTTGGACCCCTTGGCTATTGTAAGAAAAGGGGACATTGAATGTGCAAGGGGTACATATGGGCAAGGGGAAATAGCTGATCCTGTTAGGCCATGAGTGGCAGCCAGGAAAAGACTTTAAAGATGGTCCAGCCTTGCTGCAGCGTGCAGTGGTTACCCCATGGGGGTGCATGTGTTGGGGACAACATTCTTGCACCTCCTGTTGGTCTCGCCCTTGTTGGGAGCACACAGCAGCCTTCCCAGGGAGTCCTGCTGGACAGGAGGGAGCCTGCACGTGTCCTCCCCCAGTGAGCCAGGCCCACAGCTCTGGGTGCTGCTGTACAGGGAAGAGAAAGGCTGCACTGCCGCACAGCTCCCACACCGCCTCCCTCCATCCCTGGGCTGCTTTAGAGCAAAGCGGTGCAATAGCTCACCACGATGCTGCTGGTTTGCCCAGCCAAGTGCCACAAAGGAGCTCTCCAAGTGCCACGAAGTGTAGCCACAGTTGGAAAGCTTTTCCCCTAACCTGGCCGTGCTTGTGAAGGCCACATCAAATGTCCCATAAATATGCTTGTCATAAGTAATTGTGCTTTTTTTTCTCCTACTTCTGTGCTGTTGGGCAGCAATGGGTGAGGTTTTTTCCTTTCTTTTTTCAGGGCAACAGTTGGCTGCACTCCTTTCCAAAGGGAGTACTGATAGCTTTCTGTGGCCAGATGGGAAACTGAACTAGAAAGGAGAAGGATCTGCAGGTCACTCAGTAACATGGCAAAGTTAACCCCATAAAGTGGGTTATCTTTAGTAATGTGAAGTCTGAAAATGAAATCACTGCTCCTGAGGGCAGCCGTTCCTCAGCCTCTCGTGGTGCCCTCATGCTCTGATGAGTTACTGTGTCTTCTTGATAGCTGCTTTCCATAGCATTGGTCATTCTTGGCCTCAATAGCAGCAGTAAGCTCAGCTCAGCAGCTGCCTGTGGCTTTTACTGGTCTTATGCCAATTTCAAAGCAGTTAATTTCACTAAAGAGACCTGATCATGCTCAATAGTACAGCCAGCAAAAAAGGAAAGGAGGGAACTCACATTTACCTTTTATGTGTCTAACTTTGCTACTGGGACCTTGGCACAAGGATGAAAGTGTGCATTGGCACATTCTTATGAAAGGCTCAGTTGTCCAATACTTCACAGGTATGTTCTCCAGCTATTTATATGTTTGCATTTGCCTCAACATTGAAGGATGGGTAAGAGGCTTTTTGGTTTGGTTTTCTGGGCATGAAATCTAACAGGTAAGAAAGGTCAAAATTCAGCTTCAAAAGCACCTGTGTAGGCTGTGGTTTATCCTGATGTTACGACAGAACTCCAACAAAAGGAAGGTTTTTTTTTATAGGAGGAACTGACTTGGCTGGAAACCAAGAAGACTGCAGATACTCAAGCCGACTGGGGACTGGCAGGAAGAGCAGTGGGTATCAAGGCTGGCTTTACAGCTGGATCTGCTTTGGCTGGGGCCAGGGATGAACAAACAATTGGAGCACAGAAATGCCAGTTGGCAGAGACCTCTGGAGATCTGCCGTCCGACCTGCGACTCGCCGTGGGCTGCAGCCCATGCTGGCTCTGGCCAGCCAGACTTTTGTCCAGGAAAAGCCTCCAGGGGTGACACATCCTCCCCCAGCACAAGGACCTCAGGCTCAGTGAAACAGGAGATGGGTGTCACCAGCCAGATCTGCTGGTCTCCAAGCCTTTGGGAGCCTGGCTGTGGGGGTTGCATGGTTGTTCTTGGCACTGTGGCCCTGCACAGAAGCCTCATCTCACCGAGTGTTGTACTGTAGCTGCAGGAATGCATGGACAGACAGTGCCCAGCCGAAAGATCCTGAAAGAAGGTACAGCTAAAGGGCTGCATGAAGGATTCTGAAGCTGTTGAGGTGTTGGGGCACAGGCCACCCTGGCTGTTCCCCAGCCTTTGCCCACCACCAAGCGGAGCCGTGCATAGCCAGAACACAACTCTCACCTAAAAGGAGCCCATTTCAGAAAATGTACACCCACACAGCCATAGGTAAATGAGGTGACTGCCACAGATCAGGCACCTTTTCACAGACAGAAGTGCCAGATAAATGGCAGAGCACTGGTAGGAATGATGATGATCTGTTGCAAGCCTGGTGGGACACCCATGGCATGTCACCAAGGGGAGTAATAACGCCTTTTCTATATCCATCTTCTCAATGTGCGCCTTGTCCCCGCTGTGCAGAGGGACTGTAACACTGACACATGTCAGTGCTCTGCCCCCCAAATGCTTAATTCTGGAAGAATTATCTATATAAAAGTATCTCCCAGAAGAAAGTTGTCTTTCCGTTCCCAGGGATCGGCTGGGGACAGGCTGTTTCCCTCAGGGAACTCTATTTGTGTTGCTGAAGACCAAATCCCTGGGCAGAAGGAGGCGAATTCAAACCCATAGTGGGTTATCTTTCCCCGAAGAAAACACTTCACATAGGAAAATATTGCTTTGACAAAATGGAAATATTTTGGGGGAACTTACCAGTGCATTTACAATCATATATCTAAAACATGATAAAAATATTTTGTTTCCAAAGAAATCAAACCAAAAAAATGTAATAAAAAGGCAAAGGGCTTATAGTTTATATTTAACACACTATATTCAGAATTGCAAACATTAAAATGGACTGCTGTGACTATGTCATTTTGAAGTTTCCAGAACAGATTTTGGAAATATAATTTCTTGGAAATTTCCTACAGTGCATCCCAATTTAGGCCTGAAGGATTGTTTTAACATTCAATTTCCCACATAGCAGGACCTGCCAACTTAAACTAGCTCTAAAAATAACAAAAGAGGTCAAACAAATCCAACTGATATCTGAAATTAAAAAGGAACTTAATTGACAGCCTCATCCCACATGTAGCTCTGATGTTGTCAATCTTCTTGTCCTCTTTTGAAGATTAATCCATATTCCAGCCAGGGCTAGAAATGAGAATCACAGCAGGAGGGTTCTGAGGATGTGATGGTCCGAGCCGGTGCCTGCAGGGCTGTCAGTGGAGGGTGTCACATGCTGTGGGCAGATCAGGAGCACACAGAGCAGCACCCCCTGCCTGAGTGGGGGCTGGCCAAGCTGCTGGGCCTGCTCCACACAGCCCATTCCCGTGGCCGAGCTGATCGCAGGGAAGCGTCGCTTTGTGAAGTGCCAGAGCGGGACAAGCAAAGGTTATTTACCCTGGCGCAGAGCTGAGGCACTGACACTGCTGCTCACGGTTTGCTTCAGTTTGTTGCAATGCTGTGGTTTGCTGATTTGGAAGTATTCTTTTCTACTGTGGTTAAGCCAGGGGAACAGTGGTGGCTGGAATTGGTGTCCCAAGTGGCTGCATGTTTGCAGCGATGCAGGAATGTCTTGTTATTGCTGTTTTCAAAATGAACCATAGCCCAGATGTGCTTGGCAGCTTTCCCAGTGGAAGGTAGTGTAGAGGACAAGATGTAGTGATGTGAAAGCATTTCAGGGTTGGCAGGTTTGAGGCCTTTACCCCAAGGCCCTGAGCAGGAGCGAGCGTGGTGCAAGGGGAGGAATTCTTACACCTGCTCTGGCAGAAGCAGAGCAGTCACCACTCCTAAAGCCAAGTGGTACCCAAGCATTTGTGCCCGTACTAGTGGCACTAATGGACTAATGTCCCATCCCCTAGGGGTGTTTTTCTGTCCCCACTAGTTGGGACAGCCTGACACAGGGCCAGTGAGTAGCTAAGCAGCGCGGATTGTCATGGCCCAGGAGATTTGTCATCTTGCTGCTACAGAAGGACACATCTGGGGGACATGGAGCCACCCAGGGTGATAGCCCAGCCTATGTCTCTACTGTCACAGCTAAGCAAGGCACATCAGGTGCCTCACAGGTGCCAGGCTGAGAGTGGCATGTGATACCCACAGGAAAAAATATTCTGGGGTGCCTCCATGTTTCATGTCACCATAAACTGGTGCTGTTTGATGGAGGGGCCTCTTGGTGTTCTTTGACTGAACTCAAATTCCACATAATCATGGCAATCAAGACCAGCCCCTGCCTTATGGAGCTCCCTAGCCAAAGCCAATTCCATATTCCTAGCAGCCTTGCACTTGGCCTTGGTAGTTAATACTGTGACGACCTTGAAGCCTGTTACTCAAAGTCACAGCAAAATGAAGAACCTCAAGCAGGTTGGAGGTGACTGGAGGCAGCCTGCTGAGCAACTGTGACGGCAGCGCCTCTCTCTGCAGTGCTTTACTCTTGTGTTTGGTTTCTATTAAATTCAGCCCACTTCAAGATCTCCTTCACAGGGTGAGAAACCTGGTGGCAAGCTGCAAAAATTCTAATTGCTCGGTGTGGCGATAGCTTGGAGGGTTTTATAACAGCTGGCTTGGGAATCAGCTGATTTAATACATGCTTTTGCCAAAGCAGAGTAAATTGCTTCCAGCACATTCCTGCTTTGGTTCCTGCTCTACCTCAGCTATAAGACACCTTGAGGTGACCTTATGCTGCCTGCTCTGAGTTCAGCACAGGAGGCTGGACCTGTGGGGCCTCTTCCAGCCTCGGGACTCTGGTGCTCTGGGCCAAGGATGGCATGGAACTTCTGGAGGCTCTCCTGGCCAGAAGGTGGAAGCCTCAGGAGCAGAAAAAAAAAAAAAAGAACCAATAAATAAGATGGAAAGCAATTTATCTGGAAGAAAAACTCTGTTTTCTAGCAGCTGAGTAGCAGTAGGGAAAAGCATGAAGCATGGCTGTAAGTAGCAAGAAGAAGAAAACAGTGCTGCTCAGTGAGCTTAGGAGTCGCTTTGTGGTAAGGACAAGTTGTGATGTGGCACAGACAGCAACTGGACAACCCCAGCAGTAGCAGCTGGAGCTCAAGGGGCAGGGAGGAAACTTTCTGAAACAGATTGCAGATCTCTGGTTCTGTCTGCTCTTTTCTGATACATTGAAATTCACTTTGCAGCTCAGTGACTGACTTAAATTAAATGATTAACATCCTCACTCTTACAGAAAGCATCCTCATCCCTTTATTATGAATTTAAATGTTACTTTGCATTTTCTGAGTGTCAACATGCATAATCAGGCTTGACTTCCTTTTGAGAAATATCAATAAAATAACAGCTTCTACTGTCAGGCTCTGGCACAGTTCCCAGTCATTGAGCTACTTGAAACAACATTTTGTCATTGCTAAAAACCATTTCTGAAAATAACACAAACTGCGCCATAGAAGTTTAACTGCTGCCCTCTTTTGGGTAGGATAATTACTGCTCATCTCTGTCGGGATGTTCTACCACCAACAGACACAGAATTAACTCTGCGTCGGGAGCACAGTGGTGGAATGGTTTTGTACACAGCATAATACCCTTGAATAGCCCAAATTCTACATGCTGTTTGTACTTTACAATCAACAGTGGCTTCTCTATGAAGGATTTATGCAGTCGGTGGTTTCTTTGTCCCTCTGTTCTTCTTCTATGGTTCCTGGGGGCACTGAACAACTCTGTGCTGCAGGACACTGTGGATCACAAACTCATATTGCAGGCTGAGTTTTAAATGAGTTCTAATTGCTTGCAGAATACCAGGGAGAATAGTGTCGATTTATCCAGTCTCCATACCCTGATTTTCAGATGGTTTTCTCTTGTGCTGGGAAGCCCAGAGTTAATATGTACTTATATTAACATGAACATATTGTGCTTCTGTTAAGATTCCTTCCCCTAGTGTCTGTATTTATTTTTAAAGCGAGTAACAGCAGTTAAGTGGTCACAAGGGGGATAACCAGAATCTGTCAGAGAAGATACTGGTAAATGTCCCGAGACAAAAGCCGTAGAAATGTAGAGGCAGGAAAGGATGTTTGAAGCTCAGGGAAAAGACATTAAAGAACACCTGTGCCTTTGCAAATCAGCTTCTAGTTTATTTTTAAATCCTGGGATATGAGTCAAAGGTGAGACATTTCCCTTCGAGTCCCTTCACAGGCAGCTATAGCTGATCAGTGAGAAGAAGCAAGAGGTGACCTGTATGGAATCAGTGGAGATTTTTGGGGAAAATGCTTGTGCCTGGGTGGCATGCTTTCCTTCCTCTGCCATGCTTCCTTTCAGTGGACAAAAAGTGAAACAAGGGAGATGCAGGTTCAGAAAATGTGTTGTTCTGTGGTCCCTCCAGCCTGCTCTTGCCTTTGGCTTCACTTGTAGCACTGAGGCTAAGCAGAGAGGATGCAAAGGCTTGTCACTAGGATTATCTTCTCTTCCCTCTCCCTAACAGACTCTTGAGCAGTGGGTTGAAAGAGGAATGTAGCATATGTCAAATCTATGAAAGAAGCTGAAACACAATTCCTAAAAGGTATTTACAAGCCTTTGATTTCTTAGTTGCCTCTCCTTCATTTAGACAGCTCTGGCAACTCTCTGGTTGCTGCACAGCCGTCACAAACTGTCCCCCCCTCCCAAGTCCAAATCCCATGGAGTCCCTGAATTCATGGTGCAAAGATGCTCAAACATCAAACCTTGCTTCACTCCTTACAAGTTGCTGGGGGTCCTTCTTCAAGCTGATGCCAGGTTGGCACAGAACAAGATTCTCACTGTAGACAAGGGAGTGCTTACCTGACCAGGAGAGCCTATTTTGTTAGACATGTTCTGGGTATCTTTAGGAAAAGGGTGGCTAATTGCTCATTGGGTACTGGAGTGGGGTGTAGGTAGGGTGAAGTTCCTGCTTCAGAACATGATTTTTCAGTTTCTTTATTCCATATCTGAAGGCAGATGCTACTGTATAACTTGTATAAATTCATACGAGTTTTCTGCAAGAGATTTTTTTTGTAAGTGCATATATTCATCTTTTAAAGGAGTGCCTCGTTAACTGGAGATAGTTGGTCCTTCTCTAGCTTGATGTTGCTATTTATACAAAATGAAACATCTTTAACATGTGAAATCAAGAGAGCTTCCACTATATGAGAGCCAGTGCTCTGATGAGATGGACTGTCACAAGAGGGGTAAGAGAAACTTTTGGCTCCAGGAGATCTGAGGTCCAAGATCCCGAGCCCCTCTCCCATCTCCAGCCATGAGGCCACTGACTATGCCCAGGAGAAAGCAGCCTCCCATTTGTTCACATTTGTGGTGAGAAAGCTGGGCTTGGGTGTCTCCTGCCCACAAACAGATGCAGAGCTCTGGTCAGAGGTGCCAAATAGGTGACGTAAGTGATGGGTTTTTTCTCTAGACCAAAATTGGTTGTCTCTGGTGGTTCTTTCAACAAAGGACTGCATTTATTATAAGCTTCTAATAAGATATCCAGCTCACCCTAAGAATTATTTATGGAACCTGGCTGTGTACTTTGGGGCTGTATAAAATAAGTGACACCACAAGTTTAGGCACTGGTGTCCCTTTTGTTGATCTACTCTCGGTGATTGTTAAGGCTGAGGTCTGGATGTCCTTGGCATCCGCTGATGCTAATGAGAGCTGAGAGCACCCCATGAACTCACTAGATTAAGTGCTAACCTTAATAACTGCTGATCTAAATGTTCCCACTCCAGCAGCCAAGGACAGGAAAAATGCTCTGGAAATTTAATTTAATCTCTCAGCATGAGTGTCCTGCATGGGACTCATCCCTGCTGCTGGACTGTCTTCTCACAGAACGCCTCAGTCACCACCTTTGAGGGACCTGCTGATTCAGTGTTGAAGTTGCATTCTAAATGTGATCCCTTTAGGTGTTGTTTGGCTTTCACATAACTACAACCAAGTTAACTGTGCAAAAATTTATGTTCATGATGTCTACACCCTCATGAACCGGGCAGAGAGGAGGACTCGTTGTTTAGTAACTGTGGAGCCCAAGGGTAATCACATCCCACAGGGTTGCTCCGTTGGAAAACCATTTTGTGGAGTAAAATGCAGTGATGATAATAATCCCCAGATGCTGTAGGAGATGGAAGCCAAAGCTGTGGTTGGTAAAGACCATCTCGTGGCAAGGCACTCATCTTCTCATTTAAAAACAGTCTATCAGGAGATGCCCTTAGGTTAAAAGAAATAATGTGAGCCACCCCCAACCTTTCTGCATTACTGATGGTATTTTAGGGACCCAAAAGTGAAGATGACATTTTCTAGTAGGCACATACTGGGCAAGGGCTTGCCCACAGGGACAAACGACAGTGTGGCCCCAATCACAGGGTGAGCTGAGCTGCAAAGGAAAATGAACTTTATTTTTTTGAGGTAGATTTTAGAAACTTCTCACGTTTCAAATTTAATTGCCTGGCAGTTTTAAAAATGGTGTCCAAGAATGCTTTTTAAAATAAATACCATAATTATGACAACTCCACAGATAAGCTAAAACAAGACTCTAACAAATCTGCTAAACACAGGCTGCCACAGTCAGGTCATCATCTTCATGCTGGAGCAGAGCACAGCAGACTGCTGTACAGCCAGTCAAGGAAGTGAACAGGGTGCTGCCAGACCTGAATAATTTTGGAAACTGTAATGGAAATGCACTGTTGCTGCATATTTTGGCCAAAGTGCAGACACATACATACATTCAGTGTTCTTTGAAGCAAAGCCAAGATAGCTGTCACCTCAAAAGGTGCTTACAACAAAGTTACGCTGTGTTGTAACCAGCAGCAAACTGATGGTCTTCTGAAATTTTCCAAATATGAAACCCAGCAAGAGGAGTTCTTATTTTGCTTTAATATCTTGCTTTATACTAACAAAGCCTTGAATTTGAACTACATTATGTATTACTTGTATATTGTTCTCACTGCAGGCTTAATTAATATTGATGTCTAACAAGGGGCACTTACCTATCTGATTTTTAATACTCAGTTTTCAAAAAAGCATCTATTCATAGAGTTGACTATAAGGTCAACTCTGCTTCAAGTAACAGGTGACAGCAAAATATTTGAAGAGTAGTTCCAGTACATACAAAAAAAATTAGACAAAAGCACACAGAAAGGTCATCTTCTCTTCATGCCAGAGAAACTGGATGAATCACTGTGTTACTCTGGGGACTACTATTGCTTGATGGGTCAGACCTACTCTGCTCTTTCCCAGTCTGGATCCCAGTTTAGGGTTGATTGTCCCCATCCAACTCTCTTTCCATCTGTGGTCATGTAACAGAACAGATTGATGATGGGGAGAAGCTCAACTGCATCAGGTGAGGAGGAGCGTGTACAGGACCACTGCTCAACTCAGGCAGAGGAGACAGTTTTTCTTTTGCCTTTAGTTGTGCTAGACCAGCTGTTCTGCCTCCATTCACCATGGCAAATATACAGTACCCCTGGAATAAGTGCAGCAATGTCTTACTTTGAAAGACAGGAAAGGAAGGATGGGATCCAAACATAGGCAGCTGGTGTTCTCTTAGGCAGCCTCTGGATACGGTCCTGACTTAAACAGGTCATGAAGGCTGAATGGTGCTGTGGTTTCCAGAAGAGATTCCTCCAGTCAAGGATGCTGTTAATCAACTGGGAAGCTGCATGGCTGCTACCAGCATGGGAGGGGGCATTTTGCCAAAACTGCTTCATGAAATAGAGAGAAGGTGGGTGCCTCTGGGACCCCAGTTCCCTTCAAGCAGTGTCATGGCATTTCTTAAGAAGCTGCCTCCAGCAGTGACAGCTGTTGAAGGGGTCTCTTGGGTGCTCCTCATGCCTCCCCTGCTTGCTCTTGCCATTTCAGATCACGACACAGTGCAGCTGCCATGTCTCCAAACACCCTCTGCGACAGTGGTGGCCAGCCCCGTTTCCTGAGCACCACCTTCACCAAAATATTTACAACAGAGAAACCAGGTTCACTCCTTCTAAATAAAGGTGGATGCAGTTGCAAGAGTGGCTGAAAAGAGATGAAATTGCTTGTTCTCAAACAAAAGTTAATGCAGTTGCCATGATTATTCCATGATTTCAACAACACTGAGAAAATATGACTGATACACACAGCTATGCTGGAGTTGGTACATCAGCCTCCAGCGCATTTCCTGACGATTTAGTAATGACCACTTCCTGCCTAATAAACACAGTCCTGTAGTTTATTTGCCTTAATCACCCTGGCCTTCTGCTTCAGAGTTCATCCAGTCCAAAACAATGCACTTGCATTTCTTCTTTCTTTCTTTGTTTTATTTTTCAGACACATCCTAATGTCATAACTACAGTTAGCAAAGGAACAGGACAGGGGACATTACATTGTTTGAACTGTTGAAATGTCTCTGTGTTGGATCCCACAGATCAGCTATCACCTGTTGTGTTGTGTTTCTTCCCATTTTCCAACATATGGACACTAATGCATGTTTATTCTGAATATTTCTTCATTATTTCTAAATGAAGTTGCTGACAGTAAGTTATACCTATGATAGCAAATAAAAGAAATTCTGTACTAACAGTTTTAAAGAATTGAGAGATTCAAAACAGCAGCTATAGAAAAAGCAAACACAATCTTGACCTGACTCCTGTCACACTTACTGTCCCAAAATCCCGACAGGAACTTCTTTCAGCATTTTGTTCAATGCACAAGTCCTTTGAATGCTCAACATAAACTGACCAAATCTAACTCAGCATAACACCTTCTTGTTAAACATGTGCATTTCTCCCTCCTTGTCTGTACCAAAAGTTTGTTTGGATGACACCATTTTCTCTTAGGTAAAGGACAATTTTTAGTCAGTATTTCTGTGCACAAAATGTCACTTCCAAGCCTTAGAAATGTCTTGTTTCACTGCATTTTACTGTGGCACCCTGAAAATTTGACCCCTCTGGCCCATTGAACAATTAATCTGATGAAAATCATCCTCTGAGTAAATCATCAATACTACTCTCCTTGAGGCTAACAGAACTGTTTATCTCAGTTCTAGTCATTTAGGCAAGACTGTTTACTCTGATGCTCACTTTCAAGTGAGACATTATGTAGAATTACTGAAAAATGTGCTGGTAGACACTACAGCTAAGAATAATGTGAAGCAGGTGATTTGCACAGGGAGAACTTCTGCTTATGAAGATGAGTAATACAAGAAATTATCTTGTCTTCTTCAGTTAAACTCCTAATTGGGAATATTTTCCTTGTGGTAAATTATCAATACATTATCAATTTACTTTTGAAATTTTAAGATAAACTGTCACAGCATGTAGAAATTATGGGTAGATACTGGTTATAAATTAGGATTGCTATCTTCAATTCACCAAAGCAGGACCCTTACCTACTGTTTTTGATTGTATAGGACAATTACTCTCAATATTTAAATTTGACATTGGTTGTTTGTTCACTAAGTTGTGTTGGGTTTTTTTTTTTTTAGTTTAAGCTGGCTTTAAACTTGGATTTTTTTCATACAGTAAATTCATAATGAAGCATGCTACCAATGCCCCCTAAATCCCCAAGCCAAACCCAATTCAATCCCTGAGGAGTGATTCTGTCAAATCCATGGTATTTGGGAAGCAAATTTTTAAAATGCAAAAGATACAAAACGTATTTCCATTATAAGATTGTTGTGGTTCTTCCCTCAGTGGGCATTGTTTTGGGGGGCAGACTAGGCTACTAATAAGACTGCTGGGCTCCCAAAGCTGTAATGCAACATTCAGGGACTGCACTATCTGAATATGTGCTCGCTGCTTGCTCTTTCCATGCTGCAATGACTTTGCAGCTCCATGTCATTCTCTTCCTGGGACAGGGGTTTTTGTGACCATGGGACCTTCCATATTAGGGAATTAATTTTGCTGAAAAAGAAACCTGGAGGGATTGACTTTTTTTTGTTGTTGTTAGGAAAGCTGCCCAGCAAGGGTCAGTGTGCAGCCTCACAAATGCTTGTGCCAGAGCAGTGCTGGAGGCAGTGGAGACGAAGCAGTGGCAGGATCCAAATGTTGCCTGCTGGATTTGCTGCTGCCCACTGCCCCTGCCATGTCCCCTTTGTTCGGCTGGCATAACTGAGCCACTGGTCAGCACACTGAGAGCAGAGAGCTTAGGCCAAAAAACAACCCAGTGAAACACTGGTGGCTAATTTTAGCTGGATTGATTTTCTGAACCACTTCAGCACACGGTGACATGGACAGTCATGCCAGCACAATGGAGGAGCACAAAGGAAGTGCAGGAAATGGAAGGATAGTGTCAGGGCGGGCAGGGTGGGGATTGCCAGAAGTGTTACTCTTGCTGAAAAATGTCAGTGTAATGCTATTGAAAGTAGCTCTGTCACTGCAGGAAAATCCATTAGTACAGTCTGGCCTGTCACAAGTCATCAGTCTCCACGTTACTGTTTTTCTTTTGGAACAGATCACACATTGATTTCAGGGCATCAGCTTTCACCTCTAATCCTGCCCTGTGCACAGGCTTCCGTGGGAATTACACCTGGAATAGGTCTCAAGGTTTTGCCCCTATGAGACCAGGAGCTCATTGAGAAAAAAAGATTGTTTCAGAAATTCAACATTATGGTTTTCTTTATTCACAAAAATATTTGCAAGCAATGGCAATTTTAACAGACTTTGTTTGGGAAGATGCATTCCCAGCAAATTTCAGCTGTGTACTACAAATATCCCTTTGAAAGTCAAGGCTGCTTAACTAAGAGATATAATGCCTTATAACGTAATATTTCAATTTCTTTATTGCTAACCAAATTATTATGTATTTGCTTTTCCGGTCGATGCAAATGTAATCACAAAATGAAACTGCTGTGTGGTTAAATAAATCAAAACCTTTATCTGAAGAAACAAATGCAACTTCACCTGAATTTATCTGCATAATCATGTGAATGTAACTTCACTGACAACATTACACATAGACAACTGATAATGAAATCATTGTTGAAATCCTTTTTACTACGCATTCCCTTAATACTCTGCTGACTGGGAAAGAAGACAGGGAAGTCATGACATGAGAAAGCTGTGATGGCATCAAGGAGAAAAAGTAAAGGAGTGACAGTGCATTAGCTCATAAAATCTTCATATCCATACTGTTCAAAGTACTCATCTTCAACCCCAGCCATTATGTGAATCTATCTCCTAAATCAGCTGCACTGCTAAAGGGTTAAGGGGCTGGCCATGATTATTCTTGCTTTGTAAAATAACTCTATGCTGAAATGCATAGATCAGTAAACCTTTTATATGTATCTGACAAATTTGTTGAACAGATACTTAAAGAGAGGATGCAAAAATGCCTAGAAAATTGTGCAATGCTGTGCTAATGTTTAACTAACATGCTTTCTGTACAAGACAAGATAGTCAATAGATCTATATAAAGTCTGATCCAGAATGGGAAAGTCTATATAGATACGCATTTATTTTATAGAAACAAAAAACTACAGACTCAAACCATTATTTTATTCTAGATTAAATTTTCTGGAGTTCAAAAGCAGTTGCTCCATTGTCGCACAGAAAATTATTAGTTAAACTAAAGGTGCTTAAGTTTATTAGAATAGAAATTATCAAAGAGAGAACTAGAATGGATTGTATTGGAAAGAAAATGAGATGAGAGGATCGTCTAGAGGAGTGTCTAGGGCCATAAAGATCAATCCACTGACAATTTTCCTCTCATGTTCCTGTCAGTGGCAGCTTACAGCTGCCATGCAGTAGATCCTGTGTCTCAGCAGTGCAGTCAGGGAACTCCAACTGGACCGATCAAAACTGGGTGCACAGCACGTAATTGGCAAGCAAGCAGCAGCAGTCACCTGGGCTTCTCTGCCACTTCCAGGCAAAAATCCTTAACTAAGGTGAGATATCTATGGGAAGAACTGTGATCTTGCTAAACCCCTCCTTGAAAACAAGAGACAAGCTGAGATACTTGTCCATCAACCTCCCACGACTAGAACACCATGTCTGGGGACCAAAGGGAAACCTAAACCAGGAAAACCAGTTTCAGAGAATTATCCCCTAGTTCCTCTATGCTCATACTAGAAATTGAGTGGCAGTAAAAGGATTTGCTGACCACTTTCTTCAGCAAAGGTTACAGGGTTGGCCACCAAGGTACCCATTTGCTACCATGTCAAACCTCAAAACAGAGAAGACAAAGCAGGGTCAGGGATCTCAGCTGCTGAAAGAGGGGCTGGCTGGTCTCTAGAACTCCTGCTAGGAAGGGCTGGCTAGGAAGTGGGCACATACACAGGAGGGTGGTATAATCTAAAATTTCTATACAGCTGCCTGAGACCATCCAGGTCCACCTGCAAGATGGAGAATTCCTGTTCCTTATTTATTATAAGGATTAGGAATTTCTTTATAGTTGTTTAAATTAATTGCCTTATGCAGAGTTGATTCTACTACTAAGAAAATCAGTGGTGAAGTCCCTGAGGGGCTGCTGCTGAAGAACAGAGATGGTATTTCTGCCATACAGACTGCATTGCAAAGGGATATGTCGAGGGCTAGAGAGCCTATAAATAGATCCAATTTTAATACTTTTGTAAATGGCTTGAGAACAAAAAGTAGAGCACACTAATGAAATCTACAAATAGTATTCAAGCACACTCAGTAGAAGATTATTAACAGCACTGTAAAAGGGAAAACTAAATGACTTTGATACACAGAATAATAAAAATGCCATGAAGTTTTTTACTGTACAACTTCTGGGATTAGCCTTCTAAAATTCCTGACATATGTGTATTCCTATGTGTGTATGTGCATCAGCTGATTTGGGGACACCTAAGCCACTAAAATGATACAAATGTGAAACTAGTGGAGAAAATTTTATCACCTTGGTCTATGCATTTCCAACAGCTACAGAAAAAGCAATGGCCTTGTAAAATGTCATCTGGAGTGTTACCATTCTGGTGGTCATTTTTTGAGAAAGATCAATACATGTCAGAATAGAAGAAGTGTTATTTATGGAAAGGAATTTATTTATGGGAAAAATCTCTTCTAATTCTATATGAACTCACAAAATGAAGAATAAGGGCAACATAATATTCTAAATATACCTAGGATAAACATGAGGAAGCAAGGAAGAAAATCTAATTGGGAGAAAGAATAATATCTGTCCATGTGCTAGCAAATAAAGTGAAAGTAAATAAGCTGGAAGTCAGAAGGATTTACAACTCTCCAAGTCAAACTCTGGAATAGCTGTTCAACAAGACATGTGAGGACAAGAACATTAACTCAAAATTAACCTTTAACACTATCATCTTGTGCATGGCTGCACATGACTCTGCAAAGTGAGAGGCTTAAATTTAGAACCCTTATCACTTCTGATTTATCACTATCTGATTTATCAGAATTACATGATTATTTTAGGCAGTAAGCTTCTGCTCATAGGTGATAGACAACAGATTTTTTCCTGTTTGACGTCGTTAGGTTGTCATAATTCTGGTCATATCAACTATCTACACAGATACTAATCTAATACTAGTCTCTCTGATAAGGCTACCAAATGTTTGGACTATCTACTATAATTGGACCTGCTAAAGGATCTTTCTCAAGTCTCAACACACCATGAAAATTAATACTAATCTTTTCAATAAAACAGTCAAATCCATGTGAGGCTAACAAGAAGAGTTCATTTCTAACAGTGCCGTGCTGTGATGTGTTGCAGGAGGCAGGGGGACATGCAAAATCCAGGCAAGGCTTTCAGTGGTTCAAAACTAAGGTGCCAGTAGTTATCCCCACAGCAAACTTGGCAGGTAACAGTGATGGCCACAGCTCATACTAACCTGTCGCCCGGGAATCTCCTTCTAAGGTACACTGTCATGTTCCATCCATACAACTCAAGGGAAGAAAGAAACTCTTTGAAAATCCAAGTTTATTCTGGAACTGCTAAGGCTGAAAAATCTCCTCCTCATTCTTAGGATAAGCTTTTCAGGGAGCTGGTGCAAACTACAGACCCAAATTGAAGCAGTAAAATGGTTCTGTGCAATGATCATTCTGTCCATGGACCCTCAGCTACTGGAGGATCTGTCACTGGCAGGTATTTCTACTACTTGCCTCTTCTGTCTATGGGACAAAAGTAAAGAGAAACTAAATGATGAGTCTGGTTGCATATTTCCGCTGCAACTTCAGAAGTTAGCCACCTTCAGATAGCCTATGTACAGCTAACTACTGGACCTTGTGTTCTCTATTGCAATTGATTTTATTATATGGCACACACTCATGGTGATTGTACAAAGGACTGGTCAGCTGAGCAATTAGCTTGCTTTCCATGGACTGCCTTTGAAATAGGAAATGGCTAGATGATGAACCGGCTTGCAAGTACTCCATGGTATTTCTGCATCCAGGAGGAAAATTTTTGACCAAAAGTTCGTGTCAGAGCTGCTTAAGGGAAAACCTCCAAAGTAGTATGGCAGCATCTCCAAACACAGGTAAAACAAGCCTGTGGGTGTGCACGTGTGTGTGTGTGTTTGTGTTACGCTATAAAGGCTCCATTGGTACCTTCTGTGAACTACCACAGATATTTCACCTGTCAGCTTCTCCAGACCTCACTCTTTTGTACCTATACAACACACAGGGAGAGTCACACATCCAGATTAGGCCCATGAATCCCCTGGTACTAAGGTGGTAAGTCTTACCTAAGGGTCTTGCTGAGGATTTCCACTTAGGTCCTTGCTTTTTATACAGGATCAGTGACAACTTGACTGTGACTCGTAAGTTACTGAAAGGAAGAAAAAGTCACCTCCTAAGCAGATGACCTTAGGAATAAACTAATAGGAGTAGGAAGCCCTTTGCAGGCATCTTTAGAGGGTCAGAACAGAACAATTTCAGAAGACAGACTAAAACATCACTACTTTAGCCTATGCTAATCAAAAGTGACTCAATCTTAAGTGAATGACACTTACATGAAACAAGTAAGTGTCTAGAGACAGCATCCTAAAATACACTGGTGCTGCATTGAACCCTTTTGGGTTGGTAAGTTTGCCTTGACAACAGCCTTGAGATGAAAGAGGCAGTAAGCTGGCAGTCTGAGCTGGCATTTGTGTCATTCAACAGAGATACCTGCTGCATGAAGATTTTTAAGTGTTTGTTCCAGACATGTTGAAAAAGGCTCGCTTAAGCTATCATCCTACCATCTAGTGTACTTGGAAAGTGTTCCGAAATACTCCAGAAGTCCATGGCAGAGGCAGCACAGAGGCTGTGTGGAGGAAAGCATACATATTTTCCAAATACTTAGTGTAAGTTATCACTGATAAACTTCCAAGTGTGAATCATAAGCAACATATTCTGGTCAACCAGTGATAAAATCCTAAAGATAACTCTGAAGGTCAAAATAGCTGAACTTAGTGACTGTTCTATTTAGCTCCCCCTTTTCTCAGCACACTGCAGTGCTAACCCTGACACGGTGGTTGCCCGATGAGTGGAGCCAGGAAGAAACAGAACGTAAGCAGATAGAAAACCAAATACAGCAGGTTTCCTGTAAAACAATGAATGCACTCACTTGTTTTAAACAATGCTTAAGCTCTTACTCTTACAGTTTCAAATACAGGAATGAGTATCACAAGATGCCAAAAGTCTGTATCTAGTAACACTGCCCACTTAGCCTAATTTTTTAACTCTACTGACACTTTGCCACCCAGTGTCAATCTACTCCAACGTAAGGACTTGTTTGTGAAAAGTCAGTTTAAGTGCCTCAATTCTTGGGCAGAATATTAGTTTAATAAATACTGAGTGTGACTCAGTCATCTGTGTGTCTGACATCCTCCTGAATTCCCCTTCTGCAGGCTGCTGTTGTGGCAGCTCGACTGCTGCTTGGTGTGTGCTGTGGCTGCTCCTGGCCACTGTGACTGTTCACTGCTCTGACAGTGTCACAAGCGTGTGCACACACACAGCAACACAAAACACCAGCTCCCTATAACCTCATTCTTAGCCCCTGTATCTCTGTCTGTGTAATATGGTTAATAATTGGTTTGAATCTTGCTTCCAGTAAGACCCAGTCTTGCAATGTGGAGGTTAAATACCTAATCTTTTGCCTCTTCCCAGTTAAACTCATCTATGACACATTGCACTCCCTGTCAAACTCCATTCTTAACAAAACTGAGAACTTGAAATTAATTACTTGAATGACTAATCCAGCTTTGCAGCACTGCTTACTGTTGTTTTGTAAGAAATAAACTGAGTGCAAGTGACCAACAGCACTGGGCGGTGTTATCAAACTTGCTTACAATAATTTTGGTAGAAGCTTTTCCTCCAGAGGGGAATAGTGACTTACTGTGCCCAGGTAACTTGACTGAGGCCATTTGTATGGAAGTCTAGCCAGGTTGTCTGAAGGACTTAATCTGAATTGTTTTGAAGTGTCTGGTGGGAGATATTCTGTGTCACTGGAGATGAGCATCACAGACCACAAGTGGAATAGCCAGTACTGGAACTAGTACTCTGAACAGACCTCTACTAGGGACTGATGAAAAGACAGCAATAATTCAGGAAGTTATTGCAGAATTTATTTGCAATTTATTTACAGATTTTACTGCAAGAATTGTTGCAGAAATCCATGCAGTGAAGGTAGGTGTTAGGAAAAATGAGCCTGGGAAAGGAAGCAAATTGGACGTCCCAGCCAGAGAAATTAGGTCTATGGAGAAAATAAATGCAGGCTAAGTAGGAAGAGATCTCTCGAACACTGTTGGAAATCAAGCTTAGGAGCACCCTAGGAAATCAAGCACAGAAAATAAATCAAGATGTATGTCCTGATAGGAGAGGATAGTTTCTAAAGCGTCTACCTAACCAGTGACGAAAGATTAATTCCTCCCCCAGCTTGCCACTTGCATGCGTGCAGTTGTCATTGCACTTTTGTACTAGTGATCCACTTCCCTACTGACTGTGATTTCCTTACCTCACTCACTGCTCAGTCACTTCTATTTCCTTGCTCTAGACTTTGTCAGATGCTCCTGACTACAACAGTTTTGCTAGTTTTATTGTATGTGTGCATAGGACTGATTAACACATTTAAAACAAAACAAACCCAAATCCACGACTGGTTTGAACAACCAACTGTTGTTTTGGTTTCCTTAACATTTTAATCTTTAGCCCAAACTGGCAGTAGTTGGCTGTTTTCAGCTGTGGGAGAAGACAAGGTAGAGAAGGACTGCTAGAGCAGGAAGCCCAGGCTCCACTACCAACAACAATCTTTCTGGCAAGGAGTCCAAACTTTGAACTATTTTAAGAGGATTAGCACCACAAAAGAGGAAAGTGGGAAGGAACAACGTGATGCATCTTTTTTAGCCAACAGCAGAAATAGCTTCAGCATTCTCTCTGACAAGATAAATGAACAATCAGCTTTTCTAAGACTAGCCAAAAGAACATTAAGATTGTAATACAGCTGAGAGAAAATGTGACTACTTGAACATGTAATTTTTGCTAAAGATTACTCCACTCAGTCCTCCCACTCAAAATGAGGACAAGATATACCTGATGATGATATGGTAAAATGCATGGTTTTGTCTGCACATATCATACCACTTGTGAAAGAGGAGTGGATTTAAGGAACATGCTAAAGTGTGCCCAAATAGACAATTTCAGGGCAGAAGGGATAGATACAAATTGATCAAACCACTATGCCTATTCAGGGAACTGTCAGATGGATCCTGTGGTGTCATACCTTACCTAAAATGGAATAACCACCACAGCAGTATAGACTGAAGTCTGACCGAAGTAGAAATCTGGAGGTCCTGGTGGACTGTGGCAAGGACAGCATGAGCATGGCCACTCCATGAGGATGAATAAGCTGAGGTTGACCACAGGACAGGCAGGGCAGTGCTCTCACCAACCAGGGTGCAGTTCCATAGGATGTGGGTAGGGCTGGAGTGGTGACAGGTCTTCTTGAGAGTCCAAGACAAGGCAAGATAATGAGTCATGTCCAGAGTCCAGACAGAAAGTGAAGCCAGAAACAGTAGAAGACAGAGTCAGAGTAAAGGTCCATGCAGGAGAAAGGGTTGAAGACAAGGCTATATAATGCATAGGTCCATCGACGAAATACAACTGATGAGCCACGATGAGGGGAGACCTGACTTGGCACAGGCAAACCTACAGCATTGCATGTGCTGAAGTCCCAGGTGAAGGTATGAGGGCAGTTAAGGCCCAGCCATGCACTTTACTTGGCCTGACAGGAACCAAGCTAAACATAAGTGAGCAGAACACCGCAGTGGTGAGCAAGGCTACCTTTATAGAGACATATTAGGTTGTTTTTACAGGCATGCAGCCAGTAGATCAAAAGAAGTACTAGTCCTCTTTACTCAGCACTTGTTACATCACGTCTGGAAAACCACATTACACTCTGGGGCCTGCACTATGAGAAAGAAGCTGACAAATTGCAGTGAGTACAGCTGAGGGCAGTCAAGTTGGTGTGGGGGTGGGAGCACATGCCCTGTGAGGAAAGGCTGAGGGCATTGGTCTTGTTCAGCCTCGTGAAGAGGTAGCTTTGGAGGAACCTAACAGCAGCCTGATCATACCTGGAGAAAACAACGGAAATGAACAGATAGTTGGTGGCATGGTAGGGAAGGATTTCAATGTCAGATCAGGCCCTCAGGTCTCAGGGCTGGGAGGCAGGAGACAGTCTATACATCTTTACAGACTGAACTATGTCGAAGTTGTGTTGTGGCTGCTTCCTAAGTCAGTGGCTGTGATGTTCTGGGGTGAAGATTCATAAGGCACAACTTCAGGAAACTTCTGTGAATGTCCTGCAGTGCTGATGTACAACTGGATGTGCCAAACATTTCCTGGTCAAATTCTGTCCTGGAAGAAATTCCAATGAAGTTAGATCAGCAGATGGTTTGGTATTTCACAAGGGTGCTTGCTTGCTAGAGCCTTTGTGGAAGTGAAGAGAAAGGAGCTGAAGGCAAGACTCATTGACAGCTCTTGGATGTGCTGTGTGGCGTATGGTCAAGTTCTGGGGAGCACTAAGTGCATCTTGCCAGGCCCAAAAATGCCAGGATCTCATTGAATTCTGATTTTATTTTCTGAATTTAAAGTGATGTATGTGCATGCCAGATGTCTGTGCATGCCAGGCATGCATAAACCACACAGGTTATTTGTCTTGCTCTATCAGTATGCTGGTGATGATCCTCCATGTCCATTAATACTGATATTCAGCTATTGACAAGGGGCTCTAAGCAGCCTGTGGGAACAGGATGGTCTTCCAGGTCTGCGGGGTGGGTGTCATGGTTTGAGACTGTAGTGACAAAGTCTGTTTAGCAGATTAAAGTGGCTTGAATATCCAAAACACTTTTAGTCACAGGTGGAACATTTGCCCTGTGAGGGAAGACTCAGAGAGTTAGGGTTTTTCAGCCTGGACCAGAGAAAGCTCCAGGGAGACCTTATTCCAGCCTTTCAATACTTAGAAGGGAGCTTAAAAGAAAGGTGGGGATAGACATTTTACCTTATTGTGGTTGGATAAGAGGTACTGGTTTTAAGCTAAAAGAGTGTAGATTCAGACTAGATAGAAAGAAGCAATTTTTTACAGTGGGAGTCTCAAAACACTGGAACAGATTGCCCAGAGTTGTGACCACCCCATTCCTGGAAATACTCAAGGACAGATTGAATGAGGCTCTGACCCAGTGGAAGGTGCTCTAGTGGAAGGTGTTCCTGCCCATGACAGGGGAATTGGAACTAGTTTATATTAAAGATTCCCTTCCAACCCAACCTGTTCTATGGTATATTTGGTGTTAGTGTGTGACATGGCACCATCATCCCGCAGGAGACACTGCGGTGCAGTACCAGACTGGGGAGGGGCAGGGGACACTTCTCCAGGAGACTTCAGGCCACAGCTCAGGGGGTCTCTGCCCACTTCTGTCAGTTATGGGATTGGGGAGGTAGGGATATCTTCCCTTCTGACTCACCCAGCTTCTCACAGCTGCCGGCTGTTACCTCCTGGGGCTCAGGGCTCACCCGTCTGGAAGGTTCTCCCCACACAGCCATAAACAGCTTCATTACGGGGTGAGATTGGAAGGTCCAAGCTGAGCAGCCCCAACCACACACTCAACTACCATTAAAACTTCCTGGTTTTTGGGTCTGATCCTCCAATGAGACATTAAATTCTGGGCATAGGGAGTAGCAAATAACATTTAGGTGTCACATACATAATAATGAGTCACAAAACCATGATGCAAGATCCTTTCAGAGTGGCCTTAAGGCTCACTTGTGGCTTCAAGAGCAGCAAAGGTCTTTTTGCTTTCTGCTTTCTTTTCTGTATATCCATCTGTCATTTCTCCCTGAGTCTGTCCTCCTTCCTCAATGCCAAGCTGCTTTGAATAATTTGTCCCAATTAATTAGATCCCAGAGCTGTTTTCAAAAGCCTGTATCATTCAATCCCCATCCTGTTGACTACCTATTAAATGACATAATTTAGGATCCTATAAGGGGAATCAAGCATTTATCTTACTTTTTGTCTATGACCATAGCACACCAAAGAGCTGGTATTTACGTGGAAGCCATCTGAAATGCTAATGCAAATAATTAACTCCAGTCTGCAGACTCCATTCAAATTGCTCACTGAACCCCACACCGATTCAAGAAATGAAACTGGAAGCTTTATTTTTAATGAAAATTTTCTTAGTACTGATTAAAACTGTGATTTACTCTTTTGTCTGCATTTCCCTTAATTTGAAGTATAACTAAAGGAGGTCTGTAATTGCCGATCCTTTTCTATAACACCAAACTTTTTTGCTGTTTTTTTCTGTAATTCTTTAGGAGACTACATAGCTTTTAACAAGGCTCCCCAACCTCCTTTTTATGCCCAATAGCACCAGCTGCCCTCTCATCTCTCTAATGAATGTATCTTCCCTGTCTCACACCACCACCTCATCACTTTCATTGTGTTCCCCTTCTTTGACAGGTGGTCTTGTGGGTATAACGACATCATTAAATAGCTCTAAAGCTGCTAGTAAGAAAATAGTTATTGAGTGAGTCAGAATACCTTCACTGCTGTAGCTGAATGAACAACTTGAACAACAAGTGTTTGCTAAATTTAACTGTTTCTCCTCTGCTTGATCTCATCCATCACGTTCGTAGGTCAGGATAGAGTTTCGTTTCCTATATAAAGAGATTTAGGTCCACCTGAAATATTTGGGGCTGTCCTTACTCCCTCCTCCCCCACACACACTGCTGCCATGGGTAACAGAAGGTTTCCAGGTAACTCACATCTTGGATAAACACAAGTGGGGCATGCACAATACTGTGGGGCACCTACCATAGCATTATGAGCCTATGTTCATGTGACTGAGTCAAGCAGGGCAAATGCAAACCCAGGTCATAATTCAGTCATCCTTCAGGAATTCATCAGGAGAAAGAGGGGGAAAAATGAAGCCCCATCCAAGGAACATGGAAATCTATACAGACTAAGGTATTTATTTCTCTATAGGACTCTGAAGAGCACTTGCACAAAGCATACAAAGGATTCTCCTGGACTTGCTTTTTTCAGTGTCCAGATTTAGTTTTGGAGAGAGAAAGTGAATCTTAAGATGCCTGGTTAAAGAAAAAGTCAGGAATACTTCAACCTGGAGTGTTATTTAAGCATGTTCTATTTAATTGAAAAATTTTAATGGTAGTGAATAAAGTGCAAAAAACAGCCAGTGATGTGGGAGCTCTTATTAGCAAAAAAAATCCCTGATGCAGTGTTTGTTTAAGATGAGCCCTGGCACTCAAAAAAGAGACAGAATAAACCTTTTGCACTAATTTGAAAGCCTGATTAACTGCTTTTAACAATGATTGTGACCTGAAAGGCCAAGCCCAAGTATGCAGAGGGCACAGTCCCATCCTTTTCTCCCGTTACCTAATGGCAGAAGTACTGCTTTCATTGCTGGGTAGCTGAGGAAGTGCCAAATTAGAGGTCACCACAGGAAACAAAATCACCACCATAACTGATCCTTGGGTGAAGACTGGCCTGCTTAGATTAGAGTTTTGTTCAATTTGTAGTCGAACAGCAGCACACAGGCCACTGACATTCCGAGGTTTTGCTGTGGATGTTACTGCTGGGCATGATCCACCAGTGGCTGCTGAATAATGTTTGACATTTCCATTTTGCAGTTCACAGAACTATGACACCTCGTGTCAATGCAAATAAACCTGTCACAGTCTGATACTGTATTTTAGGCAGTAGATTGAAAATTGATTGTGTGACTTATCTGAATATAAATCGCATATTTATTTACCCCGAACTTGCAATTAGTCAATACATATTCATAAAATATGGGTTAGGTAAATTAACACTTGCCTATTGTAAATTACAACTGAGAATAATTTGCAGTGGCCAGAAAGTCGAAAATGCAGTTCATTTTAAAATGGATTTGATGCATTGCATTATTTAACCATTCCCTGAATAATTTCAAGCCATGAATTTAGTTACAACACAAAGTATTGCTGACATACTGAAGAAATTTGCTTAGAAAAATAGCCTTTCTCTTCCATATATTGATGCTCTTTTGCATATATGTTTTAATTGACCAGTTCTGAAATAAAGTTATTCAATTTTGCCCCATCCAATCAGCCTTCCATTTTTGTTACAGTGAGATCTATACCCTCCATAAATTTCTGAGATCTTTATCCATGCTACTTGGCTTCTTCCCTTATGAGTTAGAGTATTATGTATTATGTATAATCTCAGTTAATATTGGCTTGCATTTCTCCCAACAAGATAAGTTATACTTTCCCATCCTGTTGAATAAGAGTTTTGAAATGTAAGGAAATGGTGGCTTCTGGGAGAAAGGACTTCATACTTTGGCTACAGACTGCATGGAAGATATTTGAAGCTCTGCTCTGCCTGCTTTAAATCCACACCTGAACCTGCCTCTTGGCTGAATGCTTTGTCCCTGGACTACTGGACATAAATGTGGCCAATGCATGGTCTCCAAAATTGGTCCATAGCTCTTGCCAGTGAAGGAGTGTAGAAACTGGGTATATTGGAGAGCTCTCTCTTCAGTGCATGTCTCAGTTTTCAGTAATATGCAGTGAAGAGGCTTCCTCAGCCAGTAGTATTTTCCGCTGTGTTTATAGTTTTTACTGGCTTTTCACCCTGTTTGAGGATGTTTCCTCTGTTCTTTCTCCCTGATATTTATCGTAAATCAAATCTCAGCCCTGAGTGGTCTTTTAGAAATTTTCACTGAGTCCCTGTTTTTTTGGTGAAGGGCTTCTGTGTTTTTAAATTGGAATTTCTGAGTGAGAATCTGCTGCTGAAAAACCCCAAAGACCAGCTCCAGTACAGAAAACATGGAGAATGTGTGGAAACAGGGTGTGGGTGGATGTGAATTTCTCAGTGGATAGTGCATCAGAGGCAAGGGCCAAACTTCAGAAATTACATTCCTCTGCCAAAAAATTTATGGTATGTTAATGATGTTCTACAGCCTTTTTCTGAGTCATGTATTATTCTTCAAGCAGGTACTTAGGTGTTGAAGTCAGCATAGGTGAGTGAGGTGGGATTCAGCCTAAATAAAAGTTCAGTTCAACCACTAGAAATATAAGGAGGGGACAGGATAAGGCTGACTGTAATTTGTAAAACCAAACCATGGAATTGCAGTTTCTTGTGGTGAACACTAATGGATGTGTGATATGGTTTTGTCCTTCTGCGAATGCAAAGTGTGGAATTTTAAAGCAGGTTCATGCCAAGCAGGAATTTCCTGCTTTCTCGGCCTATAGTGAGCAAACAGTGCCCAACATAGGGTGAATTATTTTCTCTTTTCTTCTCAGAACCAACTTCTTTTAAAATAAAGGGGGGAAAAGTAAAATGCCATTGTGATTATATATCTCTCAACCACATAATCATTCTTCTATGGAAAGATTGAAGAATATGGAATTACTCTTTGCTCAGAGATTATAATGTCTATCTTACCTCTTACGTCATACAGAAAGTTTTATGTGGAATAATGAGTATTCATCTGTCTGTAATAGCAAATAAGGGAATGGAAGGTGATTAACCTCTGGTATTCTTGAGTTGCTGATGTTCTCAGCAATACTTCCTCACTTGTTTGAAGGTGCCTGGGTCTCAAACAAGTCCGTGTTCAGATATTTAAATATCCACTTGCTTTAGAAGGAAACTAAAAGGTCAATGGCTTCCTTTCTGTTCCTGGGGACATGTATACATGTATATTTTTCCATCTTTTTAGTGTTTAAAGTATGTTCCCAGCGTGCTGGTGCTCGTGGAGAAATACTGCTGGAAATCACTTATATGGCACGTTGCTCAGCCAGTGTGGTACAGAAGTGTAAGGGGGAGTGTTCCAGGACTACGGAAGGGTGCCTTTTGCTATCCTGTGTAGAAGGTTAGACCTGCTTTGACTGGCTCCTTTGGACAGTATGGGATTGTTTCCTTTGTGACTGGGATGATAAAGGTACTCAGCAGAAGTGGGTGAATGAAGCCAAGTAGGATGATTCTGTCGTGTGTCTCATTGCCTCAGCTGTCTCGGTGTTTTCTCCCTGTTCCTCCTTTCCGGGACATTTGCAGAACAGGCCAGAAAACATTTCTGAAGATTTCATCCCTGCTCATCCTTTTTAACAATGGTGTCACGTCCAGCCTGGTGTCAAGGAGCAGTGGTGGGACAAAAAGACAGGCTGGAAACCTAGGATCAGTGTGGGAACTTGGGTGTGGAAGCATAACTCACTTCTATATTGTAGAAATCTCCCCACCAAGGACTTCCTTTGACTCAAAATAAAATGTACCTGATGCTGGTAGTTGAATGCTGTATTTAATTTCATTCTTCTGATTGACATCACTTCTTGAAATAAAATTATCTTGAAACAAAATGGCATAAGGTTACATTTATGAATTGGGAAACCACATTATAAACAAAGAAATCACACTGTTTTAAAAAGTGTTATGGAAATAAATTTCATGTTTTCTGGAGTAAGGTTTTGGAATTGTTTTGCGCCTAGGAAACTGGGTTTTAAGAAATGAATTTACTGTTTTTTGAAAAATACTGATAGGAAAACTCTCTGTCTCTCAGTGAAATGAGAGTAATGCTGCTCCTACTCAAAGTGAGATGTGTTCTATACACTGAAAGTAATGGTATTTTCCTCAGCTTCACATAAAATAGGCAGAACATTCCTAATTAAAGAAGTAATGCCATCTGTAGACGGCAGTGCAAAATGGGGTACAGCATTTTAGGTGCCAAAGACTAAATAATTTCTACTCCCTGCCCCCTCCCCCCCTTTCTCTTTCTCCCTCTCTCTCTTTGTATTTGAAGACCAATGTGTCTAGTATTCCCCTTTACAGCTTATAACATGAGACATGAGTTTTTAGCTCCTTTCCCAGGGAGCCAAGAATTCACAGGCTTTTATGTTTTGCAGCTCTCTGGCGGAGGTTCAGGTTAAAACACACATAAAGCACAGGTCAGCCACCAAGTAGACAGCCATAGCTATAGCTCCAGAGTGCATTTTGTCTTCAAGATGCATCTAATATTAGTGGTTGAGTTTGTGTCAGGAGGGAGCTTTTGAAGAAAACCACCTGTGCATCCCCTTTACTGTACTTTTATTCACACAGCAGAGTAGACTGGAAGTGCACAAATTGGATTTCTTTGGCATGAAAGTGACCACAAGATGTGCTCCAGGATTGCTTCAAATGCATTCCAACTGTTAATGGACCTTCAGTTCACAGGAGCAAATTAGAGCTAGGCTGATGTAAGTCTCCCTGACAACTCGTGTGTGAGTGATGGTCCTTACACCAACAGCTGTGTCTCTCCAGACATCTATCCTTGGATCACTCACTAACGTAGACTTTTTTTCCTGTGCAGGAGGAGGAAATGGGTGGACTAACAGGTTGTTTCGCTATTCACTTTTTCACACATGCCCAGTGATCTGGCAGTCTGGCTCTTACTCAGGACAATCTGGCTCTTCCTCCCCAGCTTCCATTTCCAGTTGCAGTCCTTAGGCAGCCCCCTGCACAGAGCTGGCTCGGGTGACAGCTCAGATTTATAATTCTATCGGGCAAATAGACAAAGCAGCTGTGACCACATCTGACTGAGGCGTAGATGAGGGAGAGCAGATAATGCTCAACTCATGGATGATGGCATGGGAACACAGACCTGACTCGCTGCTGTAAAAGCTCCGTTACAGAGAGGCTCAAGGTGCTCATCCAATTTCATACCTGATTTCTGTCCTTGCCTTAGGGTGGATAAATGCACAGAGATAAGGAGGAGAACAAAGCAGTTGCAGATGGCCATGAATTTTATTCACCACTAAAGCTGCCTGCCCTGATGGGGGTGAGCTGACTCCACCTGGGGCTTTCTTTGGAGCTTGCTCTCAGGTTAGTGCAGAATTTCCCTGCCTATGCAGAACCTCCACAAGACCCTCACCATAGCTTCCCAGAGCTTTATGTTCCAACACCTTTTATTTCTTCTTCTGACTATAGTCTGAGATAACGTTGATCTATACAGCTAGGTAGGTGGATCTCATATCATGCCCTGTGGAAAGATGCGTATCTCCACAGGCATCTGCACCCCAGGTAGAGGGCTGCTCCTCCTGAAATTTGTAGGGCAGGTGTGCTCTCCACTGAACCCTTAGATCTTGAATTTTTTTCTTTCACGCAACCTCCAGATCCAGATTATCCTCCAGAGTATGCAATAGAATGACAACTTTTCTGGATTTGTTTCCAAGGAGAGTGATCATGATATGATAGAACAAAAAATTACTTCTCTGACAGCTGCTGCTAATCATAATATTATGGGCATTTTTGGAAATAAACAGTTGTTTGCAGAAGACAAACTTGCAACTCTGTAATGTTGTCCCATTGCTGACTTCTGAAGTATTTTTGATGTTAAAAAGAATTTGATGCTTCAAAGAAGCAATTTTGAAGGCTAAAAGAAAAAATATAAGTTTCTTCTGTGGCCTTTAAAAGAACATAACCTACTGGTAATTCCAGGAGAATTACCCAGGAAAATGGCAAACGAAAATGTAAGAATTCCCATTTTCTTAAATAGCTATGTTTTCCCTGCAATGGTAAAAGAGCTGGATTTTCTGTTAATATTGAATGAGATGATATGCTTGGCAAAAAGTCGGAAGAGCAGAGGTGTGATTTCAGGCAATCATAAACAGATTTTCACACATCGTGAGTTAAATTGTTGGGAGAAATGATGAAGAATTTGTTTAGGAGACAAAGTGTTCACTTTATATCGCAGTTTGATCCCTTCAGCATTGGTTTCAGGTAACAAAAGAGGGGTCCTGGCCTTAAACTTTACTGAAAATTGTATGACAGAGGCAATACAAAGAGAACACATTTAGCAGTTTGGTTGTTCAGAAAGATGGTGGAATGGTGTACTTCACATATGTAACTTTTTTTCATCTGCTTCGGAAAAACCTGAAATCATTGTGGCTTTCATTTTATTCAGTGATAAATATATATTTATTTACCATTTTGTGAGACTTCTGTTTCCAAAAAGCTTCCTAACCCCTTCAGATTTATAGACTTGGGGTAGTAAAATTGATTTTACCCGTCTGCTGGAAGCCCTTGTTTTAATTTCTGCTCTTTGCTTAACAGTCCACCAGGTACTTCTTTCACTTGTGACTGCTGAGATAATGAATCATAGAATCTCCACACTTGGAAGTGGTGACCTCTGGACATCATCTGGTTTAACCCCCCTGCTCAAAGCAGGGTCAGCTGGAGCAGGGTAGGGACTCCACAATCTCTCCGAGTAATTCATTCCAGTGTTCTAATACCTTCAGAGTGAAATTGGGTTCTTATAATGTTTGAATGGAACGTTCTGTGTTTTAGGTGATGTCCATTGCTTCTCAGACTGTTGCTGGGCACCTCGGAGAAGAGTCTGGCAGAGGTCAAAATGTGCAGTGCAGGGGCTGTTGTGTACAGAGACAGAACATCTTTCTAACCAGGGCTATTGTTCCCTACTCTCCTTAGCTCTTCCCCTTCCCAAGGGCAGCCCAGCAAGGGTCTCTCTTGCTGCTTTGACATCACCTCTTTTCCTTCTTCCTTGTTTTAGTAGGAGCATGTGTCTTTGGTCCCTTCTATGTGGAGGTGCCGAGAGTCAGACAGAAGGCTTGGCAAGAAGCTTATGGTCAGTGTTCACCCTATTTCTCTTCTACATGCACAAACTCTGCTCCTTTTCTTGTTCCTCCTTCCTGATGTCCATTAAAATAGTGACTTGTGATGGTACAAAAATAATTTGACATGTTTCTTTTCATACTGTGTATTTAATGTATTCCAAAATATATACCCTTTTTTCTTAAAGTTGCTATAAGTGAACAAGAAGAGTCTAACCCAAAATGTAGCTGTAGAATGGGTTTGGAAGGGATCCTCAAATGTCTCTTGCTACTCTTAATTTCAGAGGGACTTTTGCAGCAAGTCTATAAAGGTCACATCTGTGCTGTTAGAAAGCTTCTCCACAGGGTATTTCCCAGCCTCTAAGCCAGGGAACACAGAACAACTCCTAAACACTCTCCACAGAACAGGTTTTTGAAGAGAGAATTGGTTGTTTGCAGTGTTGCAGTGCATAGTACTTGATCCAAGTCTGCTCCAACTCCAAAGTGTGGCTCCAGTTGTATGGCTCCAAGAAATAGTTATCAGAAATTAATGCATTTTTCAGCTCAAAGAGCCTGAAGTGCAGTGATGCCTCTTTCACAGCCTCAAAGCTTGTAATTTTGTGGCAATTATGTCCCAGAGCATGTATTGAGAGGTCGTGTGGACACCTGAGGAAGCTTTCTGGGGAGCGTTGCACTACTCTGGTGTGGGTCAACCTAAATTGTTTAGTTTCATTCCATACTGCCTGAGAGGTTTCTGGAGTCAGAAGTGCTTGGAGTTACAGCCAGACTTCACATGGGAAGAACCTAGCTGGTTACCTTTGAAAGGGTCTAGGAAAAAATCAGGACATTCGAGTTTGATCTGAAGAGCCAGAAAAGCCAGAGCTAAACTGACAGTAGTAGCACTACCTGAAAAAGGTTCCAAGTTCAGTCATTCCCAGCAGAGTTACATCTAAGCATGTGATTTCTGTGGTACCTCCAATTTTCAACTGATTCTTGAGGATACTGTGACCCCGTTTCCTTCTCCTTCTCTATCTATCATTCTGGCAGTTCCAAATGAGCCTCATTTATCTTGGAATCTGATCAGGGAGTCAGAGTGGACTAAACCCAGCTTTCCCAAGCCAAAACTTCAAATAAACAGTCAACACAGGCCTGACAGCTGCAGTTTCTATCCTATTATCTATTAGAATGTGTCTATTCAATCGGCCCTTTGCACCTCCTGAAATATTGCCCAACATTCTGGAATCTTTTAAGTTATTAAAATCCTTTTTCTCTTGAGCTTGTGTCTGGAAAGGGTTAACTGTTCCATCCCTGAACATCTCCAGCTGACAGCTCCTCCACTCAGTTCCGTAGAGAACTTTTATTTCTGGCATTGTGTTGTTTTCTATTTGCTGCTCACCAACAGTTCCCTTTGATTCAAATCCATGTATTTATGTAG
This sequence comes from Edolisoma coerulescens, assembly GCA_013397115.1. Lineage (NCBI taxonomy): Eukaryota > Metazoa > Chordata > Aves > Passeriformes > Campephagidae > Edolisoma > Edolisoma coerulescens. The sequence continues at coordinate 82,048 of VWZW01002761.1, forward strand.
AGGGGTGCCAGGGAGCTGCATGGAGCTGAAAGTTGCTTGTACACCATGGAGCCCAGACACCTATGCAGGCACAGTTATTGATTCTGCAGGGAAATGTCATGTCACTGAAACTCCAGCAGAGATCAATGTGTAAGCAGAACTGCAAAGAGCAGTGACATGTGCAGCTTAATTTGTGTCCTCACGGTGTTCTGAATGCAGCTGGATGGTTTACTGTGAATGAGATAAATCATATAAACTTTTTGAACTGCCTTTAATTGTTGGGCTTTACGTTGCTCTGCTGTAGAAGAAAATTTCTTCACTGACACAAAGGCAAGAATATGATAAGTAATAATCTGAATGGGAGCTTTTATGTTTTCACTCTCAATGCATTTCACAGCCAGAAGAGCTGCATTTGGGTCCTTTTTAATTTTTGGATACCAATGAGGAAAAATGGTTTAAGTTTTAGACGCTTCCTAGTGCTTTTCTAAAGCACTGCACCTCTATTCTGAGGCAAGAAATAGATTTCAGGGAACATATCTTCCTTGTCCATCGCTCTGATGCTTAGTGTTTGCAGCATGAAAAGAGAAAACAGAGACTGCTGTGCAACCTGTATTTCTGCCTCTACCTCTCAGTCAAATAAAATAGTGCCATGCCAGTTGTTATCATCTGGGCATCTGAGTTAAGCTCACATGGTCTTCCCTTTGTGCCTGTTGTCAGCCAGAGGCAAGGCTGCAAAGTCATGCCTTTATTGGTATATGGAGAAAATAAACTGTTGCATTTTAAATTGATTGGTATATAGAATGGAAACTAACTGAGGTGACTGGCATTAAAAAATGAAGCTCTTTTATTAAAAAATTACCTTTGGTTGATTGGTAAAAGATAATTAGTAGAAATTTATGGTCTGTCAGAGACTGGTGATGATGGAAAACTGTATAGCAAGATGGATGAAGAATATCCACTTGGGAGACCTATGTGCTTCCTAGACCAGAGATTACTGGTAAAAACATAAGCAGTGGAGATAAGTGTGGGGAATGGTTTTCCAGAGACCCCAGAGAAGATCCTTCAGTAGATATGACTGTCAGTTGGTGTTGTGGAGAGAAAGAAGAGAAGAGAAGAGAAGAAGGGAANAAAAAGAGGAACCACTATGTGCTTGAGGCAGAGAAGCTATGCATGTGGACTCTGGGCTGGATCAGTGAGAGAGCACCCCCAAAAGTGTGATGCCCAGCCATCCTCATGGATACCCTCTGCTGCTCATCAGTCATTCAGCATATAGAAGCAAGTCTTCTGTGATGTTGCCATACTGATGGCATTAACTGTGGCAGTTCTGCAGTATTATTAAAGTTCTCTCTATTATTAAGACATTAGAAAGAATATTAACATTAATAGTTGTAGTACTGCTTTAACTAATCACACAAAGTGTAATTCAGTTTTCCTTGTAATATTCCCTGTATGAATTGTCAACTGCTCAACCATCAGCCTCTCTGTGCAAATTGGTCTTAAATTTTCAGAGCCTTGTGTTTCACGCTCTGAAATCTACCTCTTCACAGGATTGCAGAATAGAGGAGGGTGGCAGAAAGCTCTGGATGTTACCTAGTCAAACCCCTCTCCTTGAACAGTCTGATAGAGCAGGTTGTCCAGAGCAATGTCCACCTTATTTTTGAATATCTGCAAGCACAGAAACTCCTTTTCTTGTTTTCCACAGGTTGTGCCCCACCCAACGGCCTCTTCTAGGAAAAGAGATCTCGTCTTAGCTGGCCATGCCTTCCAGGCTGCCTGCAGACTGTGGCAGACAGGATTGAACTAGTGACATTGAATCATGCCTTGTATATATTTTTGAAACTGTAAGTGTGGGAACCTCCTCAAACAAGAAATCTAAGGGGAAAAAAAGGCAAAAAACCCCCTCCTCCTCCAAAAATACCTTGCAGCTGCTTACATTACAGCCCAATTCCTGCTTTCAAGGAACGTAATCAAAATTAAGCTGTGCTCCATCCCTGAATTTACTCTTCACATCTGGTTCAGGCACGATCAAACAGCTGTCACACTTGCAGTTGCTGATTTGCAGTGTGGACATGAATGTGGGTAACAGCCCTTGAGTGGTCATATTCCTCCCCTTGATACCTTGTGTACTAGAGCTGTGGGTATCCAGTAGAGCTGGATACCTGGCTAGTCAATGCCAACTGCTAGGCAGGAGCAGAATGAGTGTTGGATATTAGCTGTGGTCAGTGACAGCCAGAATCTCTTCCCTCTGTGCTACTTAAGTAGAACAAACAGGATTAGTAATGAGAGATAGCCTGATTTATGTTTTAGAATAATTAAGAGGCTACAAGAGATTATAAAAGGAAAAATTGAGTAATTAGATATAGTTTATGCATTGAGAAAGGAAAAAAAATGTAAATGTAAATGTAAAAATAATTTCTCACTCTTTCCTCCTGAATTTTATATTCTCATTCCTGGCCATGTCTGGGCAATCAGGTGTCTCAGGGGTCCAGATCACTACAAATGTCTTCCTTGTCTGGTAGTCAAAAAAACCCAAAAAGAAGTGAGATACAATGATGCAATCTTCTAAGCACAACCAGATGTGAGGAAATTAAGCGGTGCAATTCTCTTAATATTTGTGAGAATACACCAGGAGGGAATACTGAATAGTGCATCATATCTTAAAAGAGATATTTTAAGAAGTTTCTGCTCAGCTTAATAATGGGCAGATCAGCACATTTTTACTTTGTAAGCTTTCAGTTTTACTTTTTGGTCAAAGGCCAGAAACTTTTAAACATGTGCTATCGAGATTATTTTAGTGAAGTTTTCCTAATGGAGGAAAATGGGTGTTACTTTTTGTATCATTGTCCAAATGGAAGGACAGGCATCCTGATCAGAAAGACTATTTTTGGTGACATTCTAGTTTCTGCTATCTTTAGATTTGAAAAAAAAGGTACCTTTTCTCATTAAATGTAACCTACTTGTACAATTCACTCATACTGTGATACATAATGTCCTTTACTGAGGGAGAATGTGCACACAAATCTTCAAGAAAAGATAGCAATTTTAGTCCAAACTCTCCTGTAAAGAAGAGAAAGGACAGGCATTCATTCAGTTTATCTAACAGTCTTCCTTGCATTTATACCCTTTCCATAATGAGGAAATCAAGTGAACTTCTTTATCTGTGAATTCTTTTCATATATTTTAGGGATGTGCCTGTGGTGAGGTGGCCATGAATACCTGTGGGAAGGTTTGTGTAAGGATAGAACTCTGCGGTACTGGAGTTTATGGCACCTGCCTTCTTAAGCCCTAGAGCCACCTTGGCTGACTTTGGTGTAGAAAAAGTGGTGCAACAGCTCAATTGAGGCAAAATATGTTGTTTAGCAACAAAAGCGTCTGTAACAAGCAATATCAAAACAGCTTCTACTTTGAACATTGAATTAGATTATACAGAAGATTAGAAATTAGTGAGATATATTTAGAAGTCATGCAAGGTGGTCGAATCACTACAACGATTTTCAGGAGAAGGTGAAAGAGTAATTTGACCTGCATTTGCAGATATTTGTAGGTATATTTAACCTATACTATTCATAGAAAATTGATCCCACTCCACAACTAATTAAGGCTGGAATGCTATCCAAATGATGCTACTTTTTAAAAGCGAGTTTATCAAATCAGCAAGGGTTTCTTCCAGCCTAAATTATTCTGTTTTTTAAAATCTATTTCCTGGTGTACAAAACCAATTCTTACGTAGTAACCTAATTCTTAATTCTTAGGTTTGTGTGCCAATCCCAGCTAGACAAAATGAGTACTTCATTGTAAGTATCATTGTTGTATTTTTAAATGGGGTTCCAAACAATGGACAATAATCTGTGATTATTCTGGCTCTGCTCAAGCCAGCTCCCATAACATCTTCACAAGTTCTCTGTTTTTCTTCAAGTGTTGATGCTCTTGGTACCAAGATCTGTCTCTGGAAGATCTTCTCATTTTGAGTGTTGTGGTGATGGGTGGATTATGAGTTTATTGTGCTAAAGTATCAGCCAAAATATTAGTTTCTGTAAGTTTTTAAGCAGTCAACATATTTTCCTTACTGAAGATGTTGACTTAATTTAGGTCTTCATCAATAAGAAATGTGATAATCAACCTGCTAAGATCAGTCAATGTAGTTGATAGGAAATTAATTTTAGCAGTGTACCATTTATCCTTAGTTTGAAAGTGAGCATCTCTTTTGTTACCATTTACTGAACTAGTATATGATTTATACCAGACTAATTTTTATTATTTTACTGAAGTTTTTCCTGGCTAATATGGATGTAAATGAGACCAGGGCTCTCTTCTACCATCAAGGACTGAACATAACCATCATTAATTGCTGTTTCATCAGGCAACTGATAACATATCCTTCAGCTAAGAATAGCTATGTCTCTTTGAATCACTTCTAATGCAATTAAGAAAGGCAGAAGAGCTTTAAAAGTGGGTTTAAATACATTTAGAAGTGATGGGGTTCTTTGAGTAGTACACATGGACAAGACATGAATGATGAGACTTTGGAAACTAGAAATGTTAAGGCTTCTCACAGTGAATATAGGATTGTAAAAATTACATGTTTTTATTTTTTATCTGCTATACTGTCAGAAAAAAGATTATACTTACAACAGTTTTTTTTATGAATCTGTGTTAAAGAACACCTGTCATCTATAAAAATATCACTTCTGTTCAAAGCTCTTTTTCCTTTTTATTTTAACATGAAAGTTTTTGTGTTGTGAAAGATTTAAGTAAAGAGATTGGATGTAAGGTTCTACTGCTTTTTCAGTGCTTAAAATTTTTTTTAAATGTTGAGAGCTTACAGTGCACTGGGCTAGGTTATTCTACCTCCTGTCAAGTCCACTTCCAGTTCCATTCATGTGGGTCATATGTGGGTCACCCTACCATTAGAGAGGAGAAAAAAGTAGGCCAAAATAGGAAGCAACAACTCTATACGTTTAAAATTTTGTAGAGAAATTCATATACAGTCTGGCATGAAACTACTTTGATATCATTTATACAAACTGATTCAACTGCTAGTATCCCTTTAAAATGAATTATTTTCTCAATCTCACATAAGTAATTTTGCTTTGAGCCGACATTCAACTAAAATCAATGGTGCAGATCTATCACTTACTGTACCTTGGGACTGGACTTCAGTATGGAAGAAGGGATCCATATTCCAGCTTTTTATATGATCCAGCTTCCTTGAACAATGTATTTTACTGTTTATTTTAAGGATCTTTCCCCAAATACGATTATTCTCCTTGTTGAGTTATTACATTGAAATCAGCGCAGGTTTCTCTGTGGGTTTTCATAGGCACAGCATCAATTTGCCATTAAACAATGCTGTTCTACCAGGTTTGCATTAAGGTATTGTCACCAGAGTTAGTGTAGCAGCTTTATGAATTGCCTCCACAGTGCCATGCTGATCTTCAGGATGTGTGGATGCTTGAAATCACACCTGAATGTGAGCTTCTGGTAGTTTGCAGAAAGACTTGAGTGCTGCTTTTGTCTAGGGAGTCTGTAACAAAACCCCACCTCTTCCCAAATACTTCTACGGTTCATTTCATCTGTCACTAAATGAAATATTTATTTCAAATCTGAAACTTTTATTTTGTAATCTGTTATAAAATTCAAAGTCTTGGGTTGGACTGAATTAAAATAAATCTGGAATTTGAATTTATCCTATTGCATTTCCTTTTGCTTTTGACACTTATTTGGCAAAATCAGTTATTCACTTAATTCTAGCCTTAGTGACAACTGAAGTTCTAGATAACTTCTAACTAAACTGGTCAGTGTACACTAAATCAAGTTACTATGTTTGTTGTGGCATTTCATGTAAGTACAATGGGATTTGTGTCAGCTAATGAGGCAAAAACAAATTAAATTGAAATAAATGTAATTGAAATTTAAATGAGTAGTCTAAAAAGTAGGCTAGGCTACAAAAAGTGACTGGGGTCTTTCTATAGCCAAAATTGAATAGGAGACTGCAGAGGGTACATAATCCCTTAAGGTAGGAAGAATGAATCACCATCTGGAAGCACCTGTTCCTCTCTGCAGACTATGAAGAGAGAGAAAAATCAGCATAGACTAGATGCTTAACTTTCATTGTCACTTCAAGAAATTTGAATTCATCCTTAGCATCACTAGTGCCTTAGGAGAATTTATACTGAGTGTCTTGTACAATGTGTCAATTATTTAATGAGATTGAAACAAACTATTTAAAGGTTTACAGTGTTATTTTTGGTATTTTTGAATTGATGTGTGTACTTTAGGTTAGCATTCCACCCAGATAGGAATCCTGACCTTTGTGTTGCTAAAAGCCATGCTGGAATATAAATGTTCCATCCAAATAAAGAGTTTAAAATGCTCCCTGTTTAAAAATTTAAATATTTTTTCTATTTGAATCTTGTTTCATATTTTAATAATGACCTGAATAATTTAACAGCATTTGGGCTATATAAAAACCTCTATGACATGCTTTCTCCTTTGCCATTTGAGACACTACGATGCAAAATAATGTCTGTGTGGATGAACAGAGGGCTCCCCTGTGACCTGTGGTGTGTATAATTTAATCACAAGACATTTGCTTATGCAGGCACCTTAATGGCTGAGGACAGAAATTGGTATGAAGGTTTGTCTTAGTATGACTGTGACTCTGTGCTGTTGTGTTAGCTCTGTTCGTTTGTCCTTGTTACAGTGCTACAGAAATCCTGTGCCAGGGTGGGGGACAGCGAGGATGTAGAGTGGATACATTTCCCATCTGGTTTGTAGATCTGCTCCTGTGAAGCCTCCTAGGAGCTATATGTCTGACATTTTTCCCCTGCTGAGCTCTTAAGAAAGGGCTTGCAAGATCTGATCAAACAGCTGTGGCTCAAGAAGACTGACAGGCAGTGTGGTTTTATTTTTCCTCAGCTCATAAACCTTCATGGAGGACCCTTAGGATTGCTTAGATTGGGTCTGCAATACATTTTTACCAGGAGATGCCAATAAAAGCTATGTTTCCCTCATGACCTCAATGTGAAAATAACAAATGATCCAAGTGCTGGGACTCAGCCCCTGGCTGCCATGAGCTGGTACACCTCGATGGACACCGGTACAGCTGTGCGTGTTGGCCAGGCCATATGCTATCCTAAGGCTGTTATCATGCCATAGAAATAGAATATTAATCTCTATTGCATATTTGCTTATAAATTATTGAACAGAAGCCAGAAAACAGTTATTCCTTTTTGTTGACTTGGAAAAACTTCTTCTTTCTTGTTCTCCATGAGGAGATGAAACTGAGACATCATATGATGATATTTAGAAAATATATGCAAAACTGTCTTTGAGATAATATTTTGTGTAATTGCATTCTTAGAGTGTCAGTGATATCTATAGCTTAATAGTGGTGTGGGCTCATTTTCTCCCTACTTGCCATTACCACTGTTACATTTCTGCAGCCAAGCTGTGCCCATTTCTGAGTTCTGTCCTGTGGAAAGCCAACAGCTGCAAAGCAGTTCTGAGCTTCCTCTCCTGACATTGATAGAAGAGCAACTGTACTTGGAAAGAGGAAGGGCACATCTTGTCGTCTTTACCAAAGTTAAAATTTATGAGATCATGAAGGGAGACAAGCAGATAACAGGAGAAGACGTGCACAATATATTACTCCTAAGAGTACTTGCACTCTCATGTGGTTCATGTGCTCATACTTGTGTGGTGGGTTGGCCCTGGCTGGATGCCAGGTGTCCACCAAAGCCCCTCTACCCCTCCCCTCCTTAACTGGGCAGAGGAGAGAAAATACAATGAAAGTCCCGGAATCAGCATAAGGACAGGGAGAAATCACTCACCAATTGCTGTCATCAGCAAAACAGACTCAGTTCAGGGAAATTAATTTATTACCCATCAAATAGTATATTTTGTTTCGTTAGTGTTCTAACAGGTAATTGTGTATTAGGTCTGCTGTGCTGGAAAGTAATTATTTCATCTCCATTTCTACTGGTCACTATAGACCTGAATGTTGCCTTAATTACTGACTAGTGTGGTTCTCTCTTCGTGGCACCCTGTGTCCAGAAGACCCAGATTCCTAGCAGAGCTATGGTGCTTCAGACACTGCTAGATAGGTAGCTTTGGGTTTCTTCTAGGCTTTTGTAGAAGTCAAATTCCCAGGCTCATGTATAATGTCATTATTGCTTCATCAAGCTGAGGCCCAACATCACTGGACTAGGACTGATGTTTTAGGATTTAGCTGAAAAGGATGTCAACACAGACTACAGCAGTGTGAAGCTGATACTCCACTGAACCATGATTACTGGTTCAAAGGAAGTACAAGCATCTTCGTCTTTGTGATGAGGATCTTAGGCATCTTCAAATGAGACTAGACTAAAAGATCCAGACATTTAATTCTATTTTCAGATTTTGCTGTTAAAAAAAACCATCAAAGGAATCTTTATTTGTTAGGAAGAAATGGGCAAGTCTTTTACTCTCTGATCCTTGTTTTTTGTCTCGGAAGTGCTTAGATAGGACTTAATATTTTGATTCTAGTTTGATTTCATTTATGCAAATGTATCTTAATTAAAGTCAGCCATCCTAATTTGTAGCTGAATCTCTGAGATCAGAATCTCACCTGAGGAGTACCCTACTTGGATGCACTATTTCATTTCCACACACGGTAAACTCAGGCATAAATATTAATTCTCTCCTCATATATTTTTCTTGATATGAAGTGTGTTTTGCTTCCATGCAGATATGACATCACTTCAAGCTTCTTCTATCTAGATAATTTTTAAAAAAGCAGAATGAGATTATTTTGGTGTAGCCTCTGTAAATGACTGTTTGGAAGGCTGAAACAGCAAATCTGAGGCAAAGGAGCTGACTCAAGAGAGCCAGTTACCTTTGTCAGGGCTTATCATGGCAATTTTTTAGGATGCTTGGCTCAAAAACTATTCTACACACACACATGAGGCATACACAAATAGAAAAATAGGCACAACTAGGATCAGAAGTAACCATAAATAACTTTCCTTATTCACTTTGCATGTATTCTATGTAGCATATAAGAATTAAAATGCAAAATAGAGTCATTGCAGTGGTTCCTTTACTGTGCAGACACTATCTACTGCTGTCAGGTTTCTTCACTGTACGCTCAGATTTCTTTCTTTCCTCTCTACTATCTGTCATGATTTAGGAATGTCTTAATCACATTTGAATGGGTATTTGATATGTTCCTATTTAGGTCATGATTAGAGAGATATCTTTTGAGTTCTTTTGCAGCTGTCAGTTGTAGCATTCTGGTTTTACAACACTTACAAATGACATGAGGGACAGTAGAAAGATGTCATTCGATTACAGACAGATCATTTATAATATTTCAGTATCTCCTCATATGTGATATTTACAATGGCAACTGATTTTAAGGCCATCTGGTTAATAGCTGTTCAGCATAAAAGGCAAGGTACAGGAAAAATCAAAATTAAAGGTACAGGATAAATCAAAATTAAACACACAGATGCCTAAACTGTAACACAGAGCCACTAACAAAGACCCGTCACTGATCATTGGGCATCTGATGAAGCTACTCAAGCACACCCTTGACAAGATTAAATCTAGAATTTTGTATCTGGTAAGAAGGGAAAATAATTATCCTGATCATTGCAATCTGTCCTATCTTCCTATGAAACTTTATGTCTAACTATTTTCTGTGTGACCTTGTTCTCTTCTCTCTCTGGCTGAATGTGGGTTGTTTGATGGTGAACTTCATGCAGGACTAGCCAGTGAGTGAAAGGAGCCTGGAACCTGGAGGCACCCAAGGTGGGAGATGGAGGCTGGATAAATAGTACCTGGGGTTTGTGCAGAGATTCTAGATGGATTTACAGTCTGGTCTAAGGTTTGAGGGGATCTATAAACCTGAGGACAGATTGAAAATAGAGCTCCCAAAGGAATTACAACCCAAAGTTCCAATTTAAGCACTTAATCCTGTTAAATTGAAATGCACTTTCTCCTTGCAGATGATTATCCTTGAAGAGGACAGAAGATGACAGTCCGCCCCAAACTGCTGCATCATGGGTCACTCTTCCATGGGGTGCAGTCCTTCAGGCACAGCCTGCTCCAGTGTGGGTCTCCCTATAGGGTCATATGTTCTACCAGGAAATCTGCTCCAGCATGGGCTCCTCACTCCACAGGTCTGCAAGTCCCTGCCAGGACCCTGCTCTAGCACAGGCTTCTGTCCTGTCACAGCTCTCTCTCGGGCATCCACCTTTTCTGGTGTGGGTCTCCTCCATGGGCTGCAGGTGGATTTCTGCATCCCTGTGGTCCTCCATGGGCTGCAGGGGCACAGCTGCCCCACTGTGCTCTGCACCATGGGCTGCAGGGGAATCTCAGCTCTGGCACCTGGAGCAGCTCCACTCCTTCCTTCTGCACTGACGGTGGTGTCTGGGCAGTTTTTTCAGAACTGGAAAGAGAGTAGTCATTGTTGTTATATATCATTGTTGAAGACTTGAGAAAGACCTGTGATGTAGGTATGCGGTGGTGAGCAAGAGAATACAAACATTTTAGGAGAAAAAGGTGAAATTGCTAAAAGAAATCATGTCAAAAATTATTTTTGCATAAAACCACATTTCTATTTAACCACAGCATTTTCACCCTGAATAACAGTCTTTGGCCACAATGCAATACATTATGAAAGATGCTGTATGATAAGGGTGATTGGCCTACAGAGGAGGGAGGAGACTTGAGACAATACAGCTATCTCTTCCATGTGTCACTGAGATTTTCTTTTATAGAGGCATATGTGCTTTTCAAACAACTATTTCAAAATTTTTATTCATACTCATTTTCTTTTTATTCATTTTCACTCAATAGCTTAACCTTTACTGAGGAGAATAAACTGCCTTACTGCCTTCTGATCTATTTTCATCCCTTTTGATTGTCAACAGTAATAAATGGTAGAGCTAATCCAGGAAATGTCTGTGGAAACCGAATCCATGTGGGATACCAGAGAGTCAGCAGGATCTTTCTCTCCTACCACAGGAAAGTCTAGATATTTCCATCTGAGCCAGCTACTCTGGGCTCTGGTACAATGAAGGAAATATGCTTGTTTAAGGGTTTTTCCCTTTGTTGACTTTAGGAAGAAACTCTTTCCTATATACATCTCTTAGTATCAAAGGATGTTTTATTAACAATAAATTAACTTGTTAATTTCTATTAACTATAACTATTCTATTAACTATAGTCTAAGAATATAGTCTGAGTCAGATGTAGGTGCCTACACTGGAGACACCTCGAAATACATAAAAAGAATTTGCATATCTATTTTTTTCTATGCTTCAAAACTCCCTTGCATTGTCTGACAAAGCATACTGCCCTTCAAACTTGCTTCTTTGCTTCTGGCACCCTACTTTTGAGTAAATGTCCTGCTTTGAGCAAGTGTTAGTGTTAAAAATAGTCTTTGTTATCCATAAAGGTTTCATCAGCTTTCCAGCATTTACTTGATTTGATTGTAACTGACTTAGAGTCAGCAGTGACCTACCAGTGCATGGCTGCTGCCCAGTTCTGTGGACAAGAGAGACGCCAGGTTTCTCGCTAGCACTTGTCATGAGCAATGATGGCAGAGAAGCTTGTCTGGAAAGAACCTGCTGGATGTCTCCAGGAGCAGCTGATAAATTCAGTGTGTTTCAGTCAGGAAAAAGTGTCAGAGAATTTGTCTTGTGCAGAGAAAGGAAAATCAATCAGATCAATACTAAGTAAAAATATTATTGTTTTATCCCAATGAAAGTAAACCACTCCTAGCATTACTGTAGTCATCTTGTTTTTCCCCTGCAGAACATTATCTGCATGAGAGAGGTGCAGAGTGATGCTGCTATGACCAGTGAGGCTATGACAGCCATTTAAAGCTCCTCGGGGTAAATCTTTGATACTGAAGTATTACACCTGTAGCGTTAGAATAAAAAGTGAATGAAATAAATATTTCAGAGAGAAAGAAGGGAAAAGAGAACCAAAATTGAAGAGGATAGAAAAATGACAAGAACAAGTGCTCCATGGGCTGTAGAGGAGACGGGACACAACTCCATGTCTCATTGAGAGAGGCAATTGAGTTGCAGCACAAGAGCAGAGTTTTAAGGATTGGCTGGAAAAAGAATATCTGATTGTTTGTATTGTCCTGTGTCCTCCTGTTTCCCTTTCCTCCTGTAAATAAAGGACTGCTGTTTTAGCCACTTCAATCATCATTTATAGGTGAAGAATTGTGACTTAGTGAGTAATCAGATGCTCCTGGGTTTCTTAGTAGGGTTCAAGTCACCATTTACTTGGAGCTTCAGAAACTGAGCCTGGCCCTTAGGACTGCCAGTCAAGGCTCGGCAGAAGAGTTACGTGAATACATCTGTATACGTTGTGTAGCTTTAGCCACTATGCAATTTCCACTCCACATTGTGGCTGGACTGACTGCACAAGCTATGAATTATTACTGCAGTGGAGCCTGAAGCAGGATTTGCATTTAGAAAGCAAACTAAGGGGAGTTTTCCCTGCACTGACCTAGGTCAAATATATCAGCTGGAAGTTGTTTCTTTGCATGACTTAACCTCATTTGCAAGCTTTAGAGTATTGCTATCACTAATATTGTCTTTTTCCTAGCAGGGAATTGTGGCTAACAACCGCAATTCCTAGTTACCTGGAATTTTGAGTTTCATTAAACTTTAATGCTATTTCATTTCAATCTGAATCAACTGATTTTTTTCTTGTGGGACTATTGCTTGTTTAGCCAAAGCTCCGGGATCTTCTGTCTGCTCCCTGGAGTTATGACTCTTTTTTAGCCTATAGCCTAGACACAGTCCCAAAGCAAAGCCTATCAGGAACCCAGGCACCTTTTTTGTTGGGTTTTGTTTATAGAAGTGAACTGGAGAGCCAAGGGCTCGAACACCACTCTATCCCTGTCTATATCATGACGTGATATATAACCCCTGCTGTGGTTTTTGCCTCATGCGATCCAGTGCTCTCCTAGACAATGTCTGGGCTATCTGCATCAGTCAGACTAGATGAGACCATGCAGCTTTGGAGAGGGTGAGAGGTTCACTGTGTAGATGACAGTGCCAAGCCACTCGCCCTTGAAGCCAGAGAAAGGGGCCTCTGCTTATTAGTGAAATCTTAACCTCTAAGTCTTACCGTGAGTTTGCTGAGAGCTATAAGTTACTTAAAGACCCAGCAAAGTTTTTTAATGAAGCTTAGAGTCATTAGTCCCTCTACTTGGGCAATAATGGAGTATAGTTATAGCACCTCTTTAAAGTCACTGCTCTCCTGCAGTGACTTTCACACTCCAGGTTCTGGGACACAGTACAACGGATAGTATTCATCACTACCAGTGAAACGAACCACAGTTTCTGCTGCTGTGCATCAGTTAATAACCTGCATGCAGCAGTACTGTGTAATTGGGACAGTGGTGATCCACAGGGAACATAGGTCATGAAACTCTCTACTGATGTGGTTTTGCACTTTAGCTTGTGGTTGTTAGTTCAGCTGGCTAAGAGGATGTACACATGAATTTTAGGGAACAAAGTGGAAAAGAAAGGTGCATCCTGATGAAATTATAAACAAATATGGTTAGGGAAGATGTGAATTGTCAAGCATGAGGAGTTCACTCTAATGTATTCCTGGAAGAAGCACCACAGAATGTTTAATGAGCAAATGATCAGGACCTCAGTATTACATCTGGTCCAATCGCTGTCACCTTTAGAAGCAAAGCACTCCCTCCCACCACAAGGAGGGCACCAATTCACATTCAGAGGGAAGAGTGCCATTCACTGAATCACTGACTTGCAAGCACTGAGCCAGGTAAATCTGACTTGACTTCAAGGTCAAAAGTCAGCAGAGATAGCAGAGGTATGGTAGTTAATGGCTGTGTGTTGCTACTAACCTTCTGACCAGAAGTCACTGGTAGCTGTGTTTGATAATAAGGATAGCATTTACCTAGATGAAATCAAGTAATATATACACAAGTGACATGAAAAACCGTTGTGTATTTGCATTTTTACTTCAGAAAAATATGGATGATTTGCTGTGCACTGAGCTAAATGTGTAGGCTGTGGATGTTGCATTTTGATGTATCAGATGGACAACCTTTCCTTAGAGGTAATTTGTATGAATAATTTAGGATTTCAGGGAAGATTTTTTGTTTCTTTCCATTTGTGTTTGTTAAAGTAACATCAGCCTCATAGTGCTTGGTATGGACTCTTTGAAACACAGCTAGAAATGCCACTAAAGCTAATAATTCAACTGCATCTTGCTGTATCATGAACCAATCATCACATTAGTTTTATTGAAACATATGCAGCATCAACCAAACACTGCTATTTACTCATCTGATTTTCAGCAGCAGGAAGACATTTAGAGGCACTTGCGTTGTGTGTTGTTCTAATGGCCTGCAGCAGCAAAAAGTGCTCTTTTTGATAAAACTTCAGTAGAGGTCCTGTATTAGAAGAGATTGGGACCTTTGTAATCACTATCAGTTGGTGGCCTTTGCTTAAGAATCTTGCTTGTTTCAGACTCCATAAATCTTAGTCAAGATTGCTGCTTGTGGTCTGTTTTCCCTTGGTCATTTGAAATAGGTATCTGTTTTCCTGTTGCATCAAAAGGAATAGGAATATATGCCATATGATATACCGCTGCTGTGTTGCCATCTTCCTGCCATTGGAACACAATATTTTCCATTGACAGATCATTTGTGTTTGGCTCTTATCAGATGGAAAGCTTTGTAGAAATCACATCAACAACACATTTCTCATCTAGACCTCTGGGAACAGTGTTTTGGGAGAAGTGTCCTGGGAGTAGTGTTTGTATAAATACAGGCCACTATTTTAATGCTTGTTTTGCTTCTTCTTCAATGCCCACACACAGAGTCACACGTTTGCATTTGTATTGCATGCACATCAAGCCCATCATTCCTGTTACAAACCTCTGCAAACCTCTGCATTTCTGGCCTCTGTGTCGACTGGTTTCAAATGGGCATCGCTGGCATTGGGAAAGGGTCACATCAATACCTCCAAAGGATTCCACTGTGTGGGGCCCTTGTCAGGTTTGGAACAGAAAGACCGTTTAGGCCCCAAAACTTTCAGCCTTCAGGCAGTGAAAGTACCTTATTATCTCTGCTGCATGGGTGTTTTGAAACATATGTGTTCTGCTTGAAAATTCAACTGAACACAGCAACATTTGCTATGACAAGAAGTTGAATTCCTTGTTGTCCTATCCTATTCCCTCTTATTGCAGTTATGGGTATCTAGTTTATAGCTAGCTCTTTTAACTTTTCCTAGAAAATCAATCCTTCCTGCCTTCTAATTATTTTAGCTGCTCTTCTGTGAATCCCCTTCATTTTTGTCAATTTTTTTCTGAAAGATCTTTTATGTATTTTCCCTCAGGTGCAGTTGCACATGGTGTCTATGCTTGTTATACTTTATCATCAGGTTGTTCCAAGCTTCAGTAAATGTGTTCCCTCATTGGCACTTTCTAGATTTGCTGCCCCACCCAAAATCTGAGACGTGTATTATGAATCTTACCTTTTTAATTTACCTTCACATTTTTTATTACTTGCTCCCCTCTCATTTGTTATCTGCCCTTGCGCATTCAAAATTCATTCAATAAACACTGCTTTTATTTTATTATTTGTAATAAAGTACCAGTGGCACAAAGTCAACCAAACACTTTCACACCACTGTTCTGTCACTGAATAAGAGGCAGAGATCTTGTCTTAAAGAATTTGCAGTCCATATAGACAGGAGTAACGGAAGTTGGGAGAGTGTTGGAATATGCATTTTACAGAGAAAAACGAAGGAGTGAAAGACAAGAGGGATGAAATTAGGTGGTTTCCCCAAGGGTTTACTTGTGACAGAGAGCTGAATCCAGAACTTCCTCAGGCCTAACTTGGCACCTTTATCTTACAACCATTTCTTTGTCAGCTCATCATTCTGTCACTTAGTCTCTTGTAGGTTGACAGCAGATTTTGCAGCACAAGTCATTACACCACCTAAGTTCCTCCTGTTTGTTTTTAAGTAGGGTTTGAGTTCCATTTAAGGAGTGCAGAAACCTTGTGTTATCTTCAGTATGATATATGAAATTACGTCTTGGATTATTTTTACTAGGAAATGTTATCTTGCAGCAGAGGAGAATGAGTGGAAGAGATATTAGGATTAAAACTAAGTGGCTAAACTGGCTTGATATTTGTTACATCTCCATTCTAATTTCTTTCCCACCCAAGCAAATACCATCGCCTTTATCTGTAATTAAATTATTTACCTTGGGAAAGTGCTGAAATCAAAGTGATGGCTTTGAAGAAAAAAGGTTGTTTGAAGAAGAATAGCATTTCCTTTTCTCCTATTTGCAGTAGCATTATCATCAGTAATTTCCCTGAAATCCCTTCAGAAATACCTATACAAGGCCAGAGAGAAAGAGTGGTAGAATACCATAACACCACGCCTCTTCCTGAGTCCTGGATACCCCAGGTTCAATTCAGATGTCCATTTTTGCTGGTTTTGGCTGGGGCAGCATTAATTTTCTTTACCTTGCTCTCCTGGAGGTGACTGAACACCTGCCAGCCCATGGGAAACAGTGAATTAACTCCTTGTCTTCCTTTGCTTCTGTGTGTGGCTTTTGCTTTCCCTATCAAACCCACACGTTTTCCAACTTTTACCCTTCCAATTCTCTCCCTGATCCTACTGGTTGGGGAGTGAGCAAGCAACCGCCTGGGGATTGGTTGCTGGCAGAGGTTAAACCACAACAACATTAAACAAAATAAATGCACACATTACTCATTCTCATTTTTTAGGTTTTATTCTTTATTGTGACTTGAAATTATGAAGGTTTTTGCCAACAGTAATGGAATAGGTACAGTAGAAGAGATCTCGCTGGTTGGGAGCTGTATTAAAAATGGAGTACATGGATGTATTAAAAATGGAGCAAAAATTGCTGACATAATTATAATATTTTTGATGGGGTTTTTTTCAGGTTTATGTTTACATAACAATAAAATCTAGAACCAGAATGCTCTTAGAAGACAAGAAGAAGATGTACTGATAGTGAGTGTCAAGGGTGTCAGATAACTGTCAAGTGAACAATTTTTTGGCAGCAATTTGAGACAGGCTATTTGTATGTCTATAATTAGCCATACAAAAGAATATGTGCCTGTTAATAGAAATGATGTAAATATGAAAGAATAACAGTTTCACTAATAAGATGAAGTATTCTAAATGTTTCATGGGATACAAGCACAAGAAGAGAGTTTAAATAAATATGAAAATTTTCATGTCATGGACTGTAAGAGGATACAGACTTTGAAGATCTCCCCAAGGTGTCCTTTTCAACATTTTCTGGCTGGTTCTGTCAGGCTGAGGATATTGTGAAAATGAAAGGTGTACAAACTGCCAGCCAGTTTTTGCTTTTAGAGCTCTTTATTGGATTGCAGTAAAAAAATCAACTTTGCTTGTTTGATTTGAATTTTTTTGGTAGTATTAGCATGACAAACTGGAATCTAAATCTAACAAGGGTGGCAGGTAACAATTGATCATTATCTGATCTCAATCTCTTCTGCTGGCCAGCAGACCAGATAAATGATAATAGCCTGTGAATCAGAGTCTTCCAACAAGTACAATACTAAAAAAAAGTTTTTGTCACACACTTCAGCTTTTTCTTTCCGGTTTCTTATGGTGTATTACTCAAAGCCATGCAGGGACAGAGAATTATTAAGATAAAAATCAAAACCCTCCTGGAGTTAGGCTCATCTGATTCCATCTCCTGTAATGTTGGAATATCTTGTCTTTAGCTGGCACTTCACTAGCTAGCTATCATCTGGCCTCCTGCTGACTGCTGAGTTGTTTATAAAAACACATTTCTCTCTGCATATGATCCAGATGCTTTGGAGGGGAGAGGAATATATTAGGCATGCAGAAGAGATAGGCAGCCTTTTCAAGTTTCGTGGGTCTTGGTGGGAAATCAAGGGAAGTTAGTGGCAGGAAAAATAATTCAAAGTCTTTAAAGCTCTTTTGAAGCGATTTCTTCAAAGCCCACCTTTTGCATTTTACTGTAAAATCCTTAAGCTTGGTGATGCAAATCCAGGCATGATGTTGTATCAGTCAGGAAATTGCATGACTTAAATCTGCTGTGAATGAACAGGCAGGCTGAGATTGATCTCACCTGCCTCGAAATTTAGACGTCTGTGCAAGCTATTTAATTTCTTTCATCAGTGGGAGATAAGTAGCTGAAGGGGGTGGTTCATCATGTCCTGAGCTGGGTGTCAAGGAGAAGTGGTTGGAGTCATACTTTGGAAGTGCAGTTTCTCTGTCCTTTAAATACAGATCACAAACTTGAAGTAGATCGATACCTTTCAGATGACCGAAGTCAGGTTGGGTAGAGTCCACCAGCAGTGATATGCTAGTGAGCATCATGCTGCTAATACTTGAATGTTCCACTCCAGAAGAGATAAAATTGAATCTAAACCTTCTGACCCATCATTTAAAAGCTCTCCAGGAAAAAGGAATAGAAAAACACGCTTTATAAACCTATCTATCTACACCAACATTGCGAGAGATGAAGGAGGGTTCATTTTACATTATATATTCAGCTCCCTAAATCTTTTAGCTACCTGTAAGTTATTCTGGACTGCGTTTCATAAACAGAATTATTCATTAGACTGAAAATATTACAACATGAAAAGTTTTGAAGACAAGATTTATTTCAAATGAGAATTTAGTATGTGAATTTTGAAAGTGTTCAGTGGTCACTGAACAGCAGCTGGTTTCTATGACTTCTACATGTCTTTAATTTTAATTTCTGAATGAGGAAGTTAAAAGAATCAGAATTAATTCTATCCCTCTCAAGACTTTCCTTATGAAGGAGACAGTTAGTGCTCATGTAGCAATGGGAATGGACTAAGGCCAAAGCAAGTCTCCTTTGAAAAATGTCAGTTTAATATTTTTACGGCAATTTTTCAAAACACTGAAATTAATGAATTAAAAATAATCTAAGATGTATATAATTTTAATTTTTAAGAGCAAGAAAGATATTTGGAAAAAGAAGTGGTCAGTTATTAAGTGAATAAGGAGTGGATTTGGGGTCATTGTATCCAAATCTGTAAGAAAAGACCCCTTGAAGAATCAGAAACAGGGTAACATAAGGATTGGTTTTGCTTGCTACCATGTCAGCTGTTCTGTCAGTTTTTGGACTTCTTTCCTGCTGTGCAGGAAATCTAGATTAGTCTGTTTGCAGCAGGTTTTCTGGGGTTCATGTAATGTCATGACACAGCAGTGTTTGTACTCCAAGTGAGGTAATAACGCGATGGCTTTCTGAAATGTGGTGTTTTCACAGGCAAACTGGGTACTAATGAGGTCCCCATGGGCAGCTGGGTGATTTAAATATTTTAATTCCCATCCATCTCTTTTGTAGCAGTAACTTGTTTACCATTTACTGCTGTGATAGCAGTAAGAACTGCAGTATTAGAGAGTGGGAAGGAAAGGCTGTTGCCTGAGAAGCAATTTTGGAGGGATTCTGTTCAATTCATTCCAAATTTCTCCCTGAGCAAGTTCCTTGACTCTCTTCCTCAAAGATTTACTGCCAAATACAAGAAATAACTACTTGATCTATCTAAAATACATAAGGCTGCCAGTCAACCTGAGGAAAACCAGCAAAATCTGCTGGTTCATTCTCTATCCACCAGCCAAAAAGATACATGCCCATAAACAAAGAAACTGACCCTTGATTTTGTGCTCTGTCCCAGATATCATCATGCCCTCCAACATGGAAAAATAGCTATTGGCTGGTGTTTGTGTATATATGCTGCTGTCACTGCAGCTCAAACAGTCCAGAAAAAATAAGTTTTCATTATCAGAACCAAGTTGTTCTTTTAACAAGTTTCAGACAGCTGCACGAGAACCCTGCTTTTGGTCATTCCAGCATTTGGATCTTTCTGCTAATGTTAATGTCACATGCAGTGAGAAAGGGAACCTTCAACTGGAACAGGTTGCTCAGAGCCCTGTCTAACCTGTCAAATGTTTCCAGGGATGGGGCATCCACCACGTCTCTGTGCAACTTGTTCCAGTGCTTCATCTCCCCCATTGCAAGATATTTCTTCCTTTCATCTAATCTGAATCTACCCTCTTTCAGTGGAAAACCATTACCCTTGTCCTATCACAGCAGACCCTAATAAAAAATCTGTCCTCATCTTTTTTACAAGCCCCTTTTAAGTGTTGGAAGGCCACAATGAATTCTCCCAAAAGTTTTCACTTCTCTGGTCTGAACAACCCCAATTCTCTCAGCCTTTTATCAGAAGAGATGTGTTACATCCCTGTGATAATTTCTGTGGCCCTCCTCTGGACTCTCTCCAACAGCTCCATGTCCTTCCTGTGCTGGGGACCCCAGAGCTGGATGCAGCACTCCAGGTGGGATGTCACAAGGGCAGAGCAGAGGGGCAGAATTCCCTCCCTCGCCCTGCTGGCCACACCTCTTGTGGCACAGCCCAGGACATGGTTGGCTCTCTGGGCTGTGAGTGCACATTACCGCGCCATTTCCAGCTTTTCATCCACCAGCACCCCCAAGTCCTTCTCAGCAGGGCTACTCTCAATTCCTTCATCCCCAATCCTGTATTAATACCAGGGTTTGCTTTGGCACAGGTACAGAGCCTTGTATTTATTGAACCCTATGAATGTCATTTGAAAGTCTTGAAATAGAGAAGTTAGTCATCTCAATAGAGAAAAAAAATTTACAGTTCCACTGATCATTAAAGTTAGTCTAAAATGGAAATGTAGATGATGGTGTCAGACTTTCCTTCTGTCAGAAGACCACTGATTTGAAACCTTGTCTATGATGAAACCTAAGGTAAAGAACCAGGAAGCTAAGTTTTATAAAACAAAATCCTGGTAAGATACTCCTCTTTTTTAGATATTTTGAGGGTTTGAGGTAATACTGTAAGAGCTGCATTTCTCATATCTTAAACTGTTGTTTTATTCTTTTACTGAAGACTCTTGAAACATAGGGACTTTTCCTCTATGAAAGGAGAATGGAAAAGGAAAGTTTTCCTTCATTTATTCTGCAGGTCTCAAAGAAAGACATTTCTTTAATATCCAAGCAGCGTGCCTCAAAAGCCAAGGGGACAGGGTACCAGGGCTCATAACATTATGGGGGGGGATAATTTTCTCAAAGAAACAGCTGGGCAGCTGTAGGTCAGAGCTCTTTATGTCTGCAACACTCCTCTGAATATTATATTCTTACCTTCAGGTGATTTGGTGTGGTCATTCCTGTAACAGTTTTAGTTCACATTACAGCAGTTAATGTCATGAAAATTGTGTGAAGCTGCCATAAACTGATTCAAAACACTCCAGGAGATTACAGAAGTGAAGGCTTTGGATGTGCTGGGATTTCCTTACTGCGTGAAATCTGACTGCAATTGATTTGCATGCAAAGATTGTTTGCCCAGTCCTACTGTTAGGTGGTTTATGCAGAAAATAAGTAATTTTTCTTATTTCTGATGAAGCCTGCTCTTTCAAGTGGAAAGCAACGCAGTGGCCCTAGACTGTTATAGGACATAATGAGACCAGGTGTGCTCTGGGATTCACACTGTGAACCACAATTCCAGCCCCTGGGCAGCCCTAAAGCTCAAGTCTTCATCCCATTCAAACTGCATAAAACTGCAATGTGCATTTATTCTTTTCCAAAACAACATTTTCCTTCCATTTTAAAGACTCTGAGACAGAGACGCTTCTTGAGCCAAACGTTAGGGTAATGTTTGTCGTTACGGCCTTCTCTCAAGTAAAATAAATGGCTTTCCCCTCTCTCCCCAGTATAACCATCTGAAAGTTAACTATCCTGCCTAAATTAATTTCCTGATTCCCTCTGAAGTTCCCTGGGAAAGATAATCACCTCTAGATGATTTCAGCTGACCTATTTTAAACATATATTTAGAAGGAGATGAAACAGAATTTTGTCTTTCCCAGGGTTTTCCTGTCCTGAACACTCCCTGTGAATCTAATGACTGATATTTATTTTGTCTAGAGAGTTTATACAGTAGCATCTTTGGTAATAGGGTTGATAGATAAAGACACATGAAAGCGTACAAAGCTAATAATAAAACAGTAGCACTGGGAAAATATATGTAGATATACATAGATCAAAGCAGCTCCTTGAAATTTAGCAGATTGTAGAAAATACATAACTGAGTTCAGAAGAGAAAATGAAAGAAAAAAACAAGAAGAAAACATCTCAAATGATTTTGTTATGTGATCTGTGTTGAGCACCTTGTGTTGTATTCATGTGCATAACAGTGATATTGCCTGATAATAAGAATGATCAAATCAACTCAGGGCTATGAAGAATCTACAATTGGGTTAGATCTTTTTTTGCTGTCAAGGTTTTATTGATTTGTAGAGGCATATCATAAATAACAGCCCATTTTCCAGAGACCTTCCAATTTAAAATATAGACCAGGACAGGCAAACAGTTTCTACAATTGCCCCCCACCTTCATTGTGTAAAGGAAAATAAAATACAAACAGATTGTGCAAATTCAGAGCACAGTTTCATCTCTTTGTAGTACCACTATGTGAACTACTGATTTGCTCTGAATGTAAGCACCATAATGGTTTTTCAGGTTTTGATGGAGATCTTTTCTACTGGTTACTTGTGATGCAGGGAAAAAGAAGAGCAGAGGAAGATGTGTGACCGAGACCTTTGGACACCAGAGGTAGGAGAGCTGACCTTCTGTTATATGAGAGATTTGGTGGGTGTGTTAAATAGGAATTATGGAAGGACTGGAATAAAAAAAATTTCTTAGAGGAATCTGAGGAATGGAGAAGGTTAGAGATAACTAAGAAGTAAAGGATTGAAGGTTCAGATAAAGCATCAAAGCCAAAATAAAGTATGTAACAACAATTAAGGGGGGTGGTTTTCAAAACTCTCAGAAAAGTAGGATAAGCAGCATGCAGAAGACCACATTGTACATGGGGAAGATGCAAACTCAGATCATAAACTACCACAGGGTGGTTGGGAGCTGGAACAGATTCCTCAGGGAAGTGGTCACAGACCCAAACCTGACAGAGTTCAAGAAGCATTTGGACAATGCTCTCAGGCACACAGGGTGACTCTTGGTGCTGTCCTTTGCAGGGCCAGGAGTTGGACTTCAACAATCCTTGCGGGTTCTGCCCAGCTCAGGATATTCTATTATACTAAGCTTCTGTGATATCTGTGCCATAAGAAATCAAGTGAGACACTACAATAGCATGCATCCCTTTGCCAAACAAGAAAATGTAAGTTGTCATATAGTTCCCAGCTGAGATAACAAGAGTTTCCCATTGTACCAGGGGACCTGAGTAGATCTATAACATGCACTCATACAAACATAGATTGGTTTGGGTTGGAAGAGACCTTAAGGACCACCAAGTTTGAACCACACCCCTCTCCCCCGCGCCATGAGACCAGACTGCTCAGAGCTCCATCCAGCCTGGCCTTAAAAACTCCCAGGGTTAGGACATCCACAGACTTCTCTGGGAAAGCTATTCCAGTGCCTCAGCATTCTCATGACTTGCTTGTTGAAGACTGCGGGTCTCAGCTGCTCAGGGGGTTACAAACAGAAGATTCACAAACACAAATGTTCCACTACAGGAAATCTGGCAGTGAGCTTTGCTTCTCCTGCAGCTGCTTATGTAGAAGGACAAATATAAATATGACCATATATTTAAATAGAGATATAAATGTGACCAGATGAATTTTTATTTGCTTGGTAACTATACAGCAACCAGTTATGGTAAAATGCATGCAATAGCAAGATAGTTGCAATTAAAGAGTAAATTATGATGACATACATTATTTCTCAATGTCTAAACCATGGTTGAAGGTTACATAGCAATTACTTTTGATCTCATTAAGAATAATTAGTAATTACCAAGTACTCTGAGGGAAATGTGATTACTGTGAAGCTACCTGGTATTTCCCCAAGGGGACTCTATCTAGTTACAGAATATATATGCCCCATTACTTATAGCAGCACATAAAATACCACTTTATTTATGCAGTACAAGCAAAACAGGCCTGTTAAAACGTTTAATGAAATATTTGACGAAGACGAAAGCTTTGCAGTGCCTATACTACAGAATGTTTACAAGTGCTTTTAAATCAGCTACTCTTATCTGCCATCTTACATGCCTTATTTTTTAAGGCAAAGAAATAGATGCAATAAAACAAAATTAAAGCTATGCCAATCCTCCTCACTTTTTTTTTTTTTTTTTCTGATGCACTTCTCGGAGGATAAGATTTAGAAGACACCTCCTTCTAACTAGAAAATCCTAAAAAAAAGGTGGACCAAGCTCACCCTAGCCAGCTGACCACAGCATTAGTGCAAAAGAATACAAATCTAGCTGCCTTTCTTTGCCAGTAGCCTTTAGAAAGATGAGCAGCTATTTAAGTCTCAAAAGAAACAAGGAGAAAAAGCTGCAAGCTGGTCTTTCTCACAGATGAATTTCCCAAGAGCCTCTCCTGCTATGAAAAAGGCATCTAAGACACAAGTTGAATGCATCAGTTTTTTTATTTTTAAATGTTTTGATAGTGATTAGAAAGGAGATATCTCATATCGGCAACTGGTTATGTGTGGGATGGTGCAAATGTTTATACTGAAACAAAGAGTTTATGGATTTTTATGATCGTGGAGTAGACTGGCTTAAAAGACTTTTTTTGTTCTGGACTGTTGGGAAATGATTTAGTTCTGTGAGTTTAAAAGTCCCAAAGTTTAATTTTATTGTATTTTGAAATCCAGTAAATGGAACTACAGAAATCATCAGTGCAGTTGCCACGTTTTGGATTGACCCAGCAGCCCATTTTGAGGAAAACCTATTTTGCCAGACTTGGTTGAATTATTGCTAGTAGAAAAACATCTGCAAGAAATATGGAAGAACCTGCTTTTCCTGTGAGTTACCATTTACCAATGACCCACGGATGAGAGAATCAGAAAACTTATTTTCTCTCTCTCACATTTTCTGATTGGATTCAAAATGGAAAACTAGATGCTCTGTTGAGTGCTTTTATCTTGTAGAGTGAGAAAGGTGCCTTTGCTATTATAGTAGGGCCAAGAAATTTCTGCTAAGGCTTAGGAACAACATGGAGCCTCTAACACCACATTTTTTCCAAATTCCAAAATTATTTATTGCCAGAGGTGCTTGCACTGAGGGAAGTGTTCTGTCTCCTTCACTGTGAACAAGAATTGGTAACCTTTCCTCTTATTTAATATTAATTCTAGAGTTTGACTCGAACATTATTTCAGAAGTTGCTCTTTAATTGGATTTCATGTAATCCTTTAATGTTTTGGTAGTTCTGTAAATATACTCTGTACTGCTCAATTTTGTAAGTAAATACTTATTTTTTGTTTTCTTCACACTGTAATATATTCATTGAGCACCTTGGGGTACACTTTTTTCAATCATTCAATTGTTCAGGTAATTTTTCTTTCCACATTAATGGTACTGATACCTAAACACATAGAAGATTAATGTATTGCATTACCAGGTCTCATAACAATTTCATGCTCATATTAGAGCACACATCTCCTCTTAAAAGTACTGATCTTTTAGGACTGCACGGATTCACATGATGAAACTCAGAACGTATTTGGAATATATTTCTATGTCTTCTAGAATGGGTATGCAAATGCAGTAATCTAAATATTAGCTGGTTCCCTGTCACTGTTGTGGACTTCTATACTGCATAGATTACATTTCCTTTAAGAGATCTGTTTTTTGCTCTCATTGCATTTATTTATGGTGATTTATCTGGAAGAAGGTTGTTTCACTTGCCATTTCATTCCCTCTTGGACCCTAACCCTGTGCTAAAATAGACCTACTGTCCTCTAAACATTCAAGGATGGTACATGAGATTTTCTGTACTTATCATCCTAGTGTGTAGTTCTTCATCAAATGACTCTAATCAAATTAGATTACCTCCAGCATGTTATCCTTGTCTGCTTTCTGTTATATCCTTGAAGAGGTACGGGTGGGCTTGTCAGCCAAAGATTTACTCTGTATAAAACAAGCCTGAGTGTTTTTATCCATCTCAGATTTTTTTCAGTGCTGTGTGATCTCAGGGTTTCTCTTCTTTTTGAGGTCCACTGCCTTATCTTTTTTCTTTCTTTCAGCTTTGCTCAGTATTGACAAGGCTATGTCAGTCTCCTGTTAGAGAATTACTTGGTTCCACTCAACCAGAAATTTAACTCACTATTTCCTTTCAGCTCCAAAGAAAAAGACTATTTGACCCTCAGACCCTGATTAGATTGGTGATTGAGGGCCATGTGAATGGTTTTAAGGTCCCATTCTCTCACTGGAGGGCTGAAGACATCTTAGCAAAAGTGCTTAGTATTTCACATACACAGATCTTTATTCTGCTTGTTGCCCAAATATTTATGTGCATATGATGTAAACACACTCTGTGTGAGGGAGTAGATTGGACCAATCCAAAGAAGTGGGCTGTGGCCCACATCCCTGCCCTATGCTGGCTGTAAACATCCATCCCTTTGTGCTGTCATGAGAGATACATTTTCCGGTTTAAAAGCCATAAGTGACTATTTCTTGGGGGTAATCTCCTAGAATAACCCATGCAAGTTACTATTGCTGAGTAGTTTGGCATTAAAGATGACTGTTCTGCCTTATTATATAGAGTTCCAATTATTAAGAGCATGAAGTTTCTCACCTGCATTTTGCCTTTAGCAGGTGAGAAATGTGGTGCAGATCAATGGAATTGTTGGTTCTTTAAAATTGCCCAAATGTTCGGGAGCTTTGCTGACTCACAGACTATGTAAATACAGTGTGCATCTTAACAGGGAATTCAAATCAGTGCTCAGTTTCATGCCTTATGAATCACGCCAACTACATTTATAAATACAATTTACTGAGCTCTTTAATATAATGGCCTTAAGTATTCGTCTTCTCAAGCATTCATGTGTTTGTTTCTTTTTGTGGTACAATTATTATTCAGGTTTCTTTGCTAGCATCAGTGCATTACTAGAAGAGAGAGCTTGTGTTTCCTTAAGTACCACATATTTAATAGCAGTGATACTTTTTGAAGACAGAGAAAAATGGCTCTGTATGCTTCATCCCAGAAAGTGAAAAAAAAAAAAAAGTACATTAGACAGAATGTATTCAGAATTCTGAAACATATGCACAGTCACTTAGTTGGATTGCAGGAATGTTTGGCAGAGAATAAGACCCTACAAGTTTCTACAATTAAGTCCTACCCAGTAGATGGCATCCATGCACCAACACTTGAGCCTGTGCTCAAAGTACAGCGCCATGAAGAGTTTTGCAATGCTTTATTTATGAAAGAAAATTAACTTTGAATCTTTGTGTTTTGCCTCAGGCAATATAAGCAGTAAACATGATTTTCACACCAATAGGTAACAAATAGTTTTCTTAACAAATTAGATGGACCCTGATGTCTGGTTTCCAATTGCTTTAGAGGAATGTGTGTATGACACATTTCTCTTGCATTCAAAATCTTTTGCTTAACATGGGATAAAGTGAAAATGACTGGAGATATGCTGTGAATATGAATTATCTTTGGACAACAGACATTTTTTGGTTTTAAGACTTGTTGTTAATAAGTGTATAAGCCATTGAAATTTTTGGCTCCCTGGTGCTTCATAGAGGTGTTTTGCTTTCCTATATCAGCATCCTTGATATTATAACAATATATTTCACAGAAGCTGCTTAATTACAGCTCACAAGAAATACCCCTATGAGGCATTGCCAATCTGTGGTGATATATCTATACTCATCTTGTAATTAGGAAACGAGGTATTGAAGCATGTGTGACTTAATGCCAGAGTAAGGAATGAAACCCAGGATGAGTGATTCTGCTTCCCTGGTGTGTCTATTACAGATGTTCCTCAAAATTATCCATGCCAGCCCTTATGCATCTGGCAGCACTGCAATGCAGCAAGCATAACTGCACTTTCCTTCAAAGAACTGAAGTTTCTTGTGATTTCTTGTATCTCTAAAGGCAGAGGGAAACAGGTTGGTGAGGATGCTTCACAGATCTTTTGGGACTGGATAGCTTTTATATTGTGCTAAGGATGGTTGGATTCCAATTCTGCATTTCTAAATTCACTGCAGAGACATACTGGTTGCATTTATACAGGATTTGAATTGGATTGAATACAAATGTTCAAAAACTTGTGACCATTTCCAGCTGCTTCCCAAATTCCTATTTGTTAAGTACAGTATTTTTAAATTTTTCTTCAGAATTTTTTTTAAAACCTGGTGTTCAGAAAAGATGCCGTTCAATCCCTGAATCTGTCCCCAGAGCAGTTTTGAAAAAGCTTATTCCTTTGAACCATCCTGCTTGAACATATAATCCAAATCCCACTGTGTTGGCAGTGAATTCCTCTCTGTAAGAGTTTTGATGACAACAAACTTGTGGTGGGTTAAACTGCTGACTGAGGCACTGATCTTTTTCCTCTGGCGATAGAGAAATTCTTCATTAGGCTTGCACCTGAATTTCAGACAGCTAGAATTAGGGGAAATTAAACTGTCCTTAAGAGGTTCATCTTCATGTATTATTAAACAACAGGTTCTCCCAGACTGGGTGTTTTATCACACTCAATCTTTTTTTTTCTTTGGAATGAAAACTTTGTGGGCTGGTGTAGAGTTATGCAAGGTTTTCTTTCACAGCAGTCGGTTGGCTCTGACCTCTATGCTGGGAATATGGACATTACCTCCAGAGACATCAGGGAATTAATGTCATGTCTAAGTTGGTTTGTTTCCCTGGATACCATTATTTAACAATGATTCCTCCTTTAGTCCAATGAAATTGGAAAGTTTGATATTTGGTATAAACATCAGTTAAGCAAGGTACAAAATGACTGTATACTTCTTTTAATAGTGAGTTTTTTACGTTGAATTTAACCTTTTCTTCCTTTATGCACGTTCTTCAGGGCATTATTCCTAACACAAAATATTTTTCAAGCATTAAGATTAGAAAAGTTTCTTTCCCTGGTAAGATTTAAAGAAAATTTCTAGTAATTGTATTCTGTGACTGTTTCTTTGGGAAAAGTTGAATGTATTACACAAAAGATGACTATAGAATTACAACAAATTCAGCATCCTTATGAAATACTATGCTTGAGACCTTGACTTAATGAAATTGTTTAACAAAGCATATCAGTCAGCACCAGTGCTGCCTCTATTACATTCTAACAGATATATTTCAATAAATTCACTACTCTTTCAAGTAAAATTTCTCTCTGATTAAGTCATGCCTGAAGCCGAATTTTCTTTTTAAAATTTGAACAAAAACTGTGAAATAATTTGTGACTTACATCCACAAAATGAGATTTTTCCCTACAGAAAAATTATTGCAGTATTATTTTAGTCTTTATAAGTATAAAAGTGGATAAAGCTTGAGATCCGAAGCTTACTTTAACTGTCTACTGAACTAATCCCTGATGAGGAGTGGTTTGGTGACTAGTTAAGAACTGACTTGAAAGAAAGTGACCATGGCATGTTTAAAATAATAGCAGATTTAGAATATGTTTTGAATGTACAAATTTCAGTTTTGACTGCTGTTTGCATCTCCATTGGTGGTGACTGCATCCTGACCAACAAACCTCCTAGTTCTTCTTGATCTGTATTCCTAAATTATTAGCTGTGAATGATTTAGATTAGCCAGGGATCAGACACAGAGCCCTGACTGAGGAGAAGATTACAAAATTCATCCCTATGAATCTCTTAAGAACAGTAGAGATGCTGAGCAGTTCAAATTTAGAATTTAGCACTCAGTGCTCCTTGAGGAGGTGAATTTTATCTCCTGAGGGTTGAACTGTGGACTTCTGGGGCTAACGACTTGAATGTAAAATGTCTCTGAATCAGAGACAGAAGGTTTGTCAGATATCCAGAGACTGAGTTTGCAATTTACTGCCTAATACATTGAAACAAACTGGATTCAGTGATTCACTGCCAAACACATAGCTAAGACATCTACTTAAAGGGAAGTTAGGGCTTTTTTACTTAAGCATTGTTCATTTGGAATATAATTACTTCTGGAAATGTTGACCTTTACGTGTCATGAGTAGGGTGCTGTTAAGTTTTGTGTTCTAAAATTAGATTCTGCAAAAGGAAAGGCTAAAAGGATGGTAGAAAAGTAGAGGAATAATAAATACATCTCAGACTTGTTAGGAAACAACTGGGAAAGGAACAGTATTTTTTGTTACCTCACTGTGTGAGAAGCAAATGACAAAACCTGTTTCAGTGAAGAAAAAACAAAGCCTGACATTCAGTATGAATGTTCTTCCACCTAGCTCTGAGCAGACCTTGACACCTCCACATTTCCACGGATCTTTATGAGGGTTTCCCCAGTTGAGGTGCAGGTACAAGTGGGAATAATCTTTGTAAGAGCCAGGGGAAGGAAGGATCAGTAAAACTGCGAGCAAACATGGTCTTGAAAATTTGTCGTTTGCAGCTATCCTTGAGAATTCCTGAGAGAGAAAACATGCATTGGACTCTCCCCCAAATTAAGCATGGGAAATTATGCTGGTTTTCCCTTCCAATAAAGGCATTTTTCATGCCCCAGTTTTATGTGGTGGAAAGTAGAAGGTAAGAAGAGAGAATAAAAAGGGCAAAGTAAAACATACAGGTGGATGAACATGGGGACAATAATTTTTGTTCTATATGTTAATTGCCCTGGCCCATCTCTCAAGTGTGTCCAGGGCCCTATGGAAGGCATCCCTTCCCTCCAGTGTGTCAAGTGCACCACACAGCTTGGTGTTGTCAGCAAACTTGCTCAGGGTGTCCTTGATCCCCCATCCATGTTGCCAACAAAGATATTAAACAGAGCTGGTTCCAATACTGTTGAGTACCTTGGCCTTCTCTGTGTCCCAGGTGACCACATCTCCTGTTTCCTTCTGGCAGAGGCCTCCATTTCCCTTAGTCTTCATTTTATCACCAACATACCTATATATATAGAAGCTTTTCATGTTGTCTTTGACATTCCTGGTCAGATTTAAATCTATCCAGGCTTTAGCTTTCCTAACTTGATCCCTGGTTGCTTGGACAAGTTCTCTGCATTCCTCCCAGGCTACTGTCCTTGCTTCCACCCTCTGTAGGGTTTTCCACGCTGAGTTCTTCAATAAGAACTGAGTTCCATGCTGAGTTCTTAAATTAGCAGTTCACTCATGACTCAGTCTAACAACAGCATGCCTAGGGAGGTCTTCAGACCACAGGAAAAGATCTCCCAGGGAGATTTGAGTTCAATACTGTGATATAAACCCCATAATGTTCCATTCCAAGGCCATCCCTGGTCTGATGTTAATCAATTCTGTGTCATAAATATCTCAGAAAAAAGAAAAAGGACAGAAGGCACTATAGAAAATATAATGATAGTTAGGTCTGTTCTATGCAGCCAGTTTCTGGAAGTTTAATGTTATTTCTCAGCTGCCAGCATAAAAAGGCATACTGAATTTCACAGAAGTCAAACATCCTAAAAGGAGTAATTAACCCTTGGAATCATAATGCTTGCACTTGGACTTCTCCTCAGGTTTTCCGCTGACTCCACCTGTCTCGTAACCCTTTTAATTACTGCTTTTTATCAACAAGCCATAAATGAACACTAAGGTTAAATATACAGACCAAAATGAAGAAGCTTTCAAGCAAGTGCTCAACTTGAAATGCAAGGTACAATGGCAAAGAAACCCCATTTTTGTTAGTTAAATCTATGCTTAATTTCTTCCCTAAATTACAGCAGAAACATGCATATATGGTGATTGAAGACTGGAAAAAATGGAGTGTCATTATAAGAATGCAAAAAATATTTTATTATTACTTTGCAGTTCTGTACTACTTTATTTCTTCAGAGCATCACTCTTACAAAATGCTATTCATGGAGGGAAGATGACATCAGCGACACTGCATTAAGCAGACATCACAACTGTGACTCTCCAGGAACACTGTGTAAGTCACTGTATTTTTATCTTATGATTTCCTGGGCAAGGAAAGGAGAAGAATCCAGGGACAAATCTGTCTTGTTGCACACAGCTCTAGGAATTCACTGAAGAAAAGTTATGATGTAACATATCTGTGCTTTAATTATGTGGCAGACTGAACAGTTTATAAAGTTTTGTAAACAGCTAGTGATTCTTGAAAGAAAATCCTACCAGCTTCCTTTTAGCTGTAAAGATTATAGCAATTTATCAGATGAGAGAGTGGCCACTTGCTCCTTCCCTCCTTATCTTGTAGAGGGTCTAGCAGCAATATGTTGAAGGAGATCTGGGGGTCTGCACACACACTAGACATGCTTTGACATGTGGGGCATAACGTAGAAGAGCCAGCTTGTCTGAGATCTTGCTTGCAGCATGAAAACAGCATCCAAAATGGACAAGTCTCATTTTGTTCATGAGCTCACACCCAAACTTCGTCTGAAAATCTAACCAACGCCAGGATGATAAGGCCAAAAGAAACTAATACAGTCTTCTAATGTGCTATCTGAAGCACACAGATCCCAGAATGATAATAATGGTTTTTTTTTTCATTTGCTAAAGCCTGCAATTCAATTAGGTCAAAGATTTTAGAAAGAAATTTCTTCTTGAGCTAAAGACAGACATTTGTGATTTACACACCCGTTAGTAAGGATCCGAAGGCTATTGAATCTTATTGACGAAACGAGTTTTGCATCTTACTTCCTAATTGAATATTTCTCATCTCAGTTGACAGATCATATGCTGTTGTTCTACAAATGTAGAAAGTATTGGAAAAATAGAGTGCACCCATATGGTACCGCCTCTGATTTGCAATTGGTTTAACTTGTCTGAAATTTTCAATTTTCAAAGTAGAACTCATTGAGTGTTCCTGTTAGGAGTAGCAACGCTCTTATGCAGATGATGATCCTGCTGCTTGGCATTTGTACAAATAACAGTCCTTCAGTTGTCTTTGCCATAGAAATCATAGAAATCACAGAATGGTTTGGGTTGGAAGGGACCTTGAAGATCATCTTGTTTGATCTCTCTTATGATGGACACAGATGTCACCCACTAAATCAGTTTTGTCAGGGCCCCATCCAACCTGGCCTTGAACACTTCCAGGGATGACATGGCATCAGGTTCGCAGGACTTCTTTCGAGATTGACTGTAGACCTTAATTCTGGTAAAATAAATTTCTTAGTCTTTCTTACTACACTTCAGAAAAGCTAAGTGAGTTTATTCACTCTCTCTCTCATGATGCAGGCAGGGGAAGCAGGATTTCATAATAGAAAAGACCAGTAATCAATTCTTCACCCTAATCTCAGAAGTCAGGTTGCTGAAAAAGCAGTGTTGTATCAAGAAGGATGTTGCAGGCAAGTTTGGAAAAATCTCTCTTTTAAAAAACTGTGAGCAACTTTTCCATTTTCACTGGGGGTTCAGAAGGCAGAAAGAAGTCACCAGGTACAATCATAAGTAGTTCACAGCAGCTCAGTGCTTCTCCCACTGTCAAGCAAAAATGATAGGTCATTAGACTCTTGGAGTAGAAAGATCCTGTTTTGGTAACAGCTGCTCTGGTGTGTAATGCACTGAGGAAGATGCCATTAGGTGTAATTAAACAGAAAACCTAAAACATAAGGACAGAGACCTTTTTTCTTCTCAAGATGAAAACCCTCTGTGTACATACAAAATTATCACCCGTCACAACCATTGTCTCTTTTGGCCCTCAGGAAAACAGACAGATGTCCAGCTGGCAAGGAGTATGAAGAGTGTTACAGTCTCAATTTGCTTCACGCTACCTCTTTCTAATCCCATTGGTGCATTTTTTCATCAATTTCTGCTTTGCGTGCGTTTCCCTGTTTCCCGGGCTGCTGTTTCTTTCCTCCATGTTTCCAACGAGTTTGTTTCTACCTTCTTCTCAAAAATGATTCTGGCGTGCCTGTCTGTCTGTTTTGTCTGTGTCATCCTCCTTTATCTCCTATGTATTCTCCCCATTCCCTGTTTTTTATACCTGGCTTCTGGACACTTGTTCCCTAATATTAGACCCAGTTCCTTGATTAGCTTGTCTGATCACCAAACAGGTGGGATGCCTTATATCCCTAGTGCTGACCAGAGCAGGAGCCAGGAAACTTCTTTCAGGCATTCAGAAACTTTTCCCTGTTCCCTGAACATCCTGTTTTGCTTGAGGTTCTAATGCTACTGATCTCCTCCTGGTACCTCCCTTGTTGACAGCATTTTCTAGAACCCGGCATTCCTGGCCTGCTGACTGCAGTGCCTCCAGAGCTGCTCTCAGATGGACTCCAGTAGAGGCCTCTTGGCTGGCTCTTCTGTCCTCCAATGTGCGTTTGCAAACCTACCGGTACTATCTGGTAAAAATGAGCCTAAAGAAACATTTGACTGCACAAGGATAGTTCCCAGATGGGTAAGTAAGGAGGAAAGACTATCTCCAAGCCTCTCAACCAGTTGCTTCCTTTTCTCCACCTCCTTCTACTCTGCTCTTGCTGCAAATACAGCTTCTCTGGCTCAGTCATATGTTGTAAAAAAACCCCATTCTTACAAAATATAAACACACCTAAATAATTTGCTGAAATTGTGTCTTGTGTTCATATAGAAAAAGTTAAGCTTTTTTTTTTTTCTGAAAAATGGCTTTTTTCAGCTTTTCTTTTTAGGAAGAGTTGGCTCACATCTTTTTCCATGATTCAAACCAAATG
Source organism: Edolisoma coerulescens (assembly GCA_013397115.1). NCBI lineage: Eukaryota > Metazoa > Chordata > Aves > Passeriformes > Campephagidae > Edolisoma > Edolisoma coerulescens. Next base: position 116,664 of record VWZW01002761.1, read on the forward strand.
TAAACTCTTTTCAGAGCCCTAATCCAAACCATTAATCTGAGATTATTTCCAAACGTTTTTATTTTGTAATTTTCTGAAACAAAAATCTGTTTTGAATTTTAGAGCAAGGAATATTCTAGCAACTGGGAATCTTTAAAAAAACGCCAAAATATGAGGTAGATGAGATCAGAGCCCTTCTGTCTTTCTTTCAGGGAACTGACATTTTTTCAAATAACTGTGCTTTGCTAAACCTAGCAAAGGCAGGTCTCCCAAAACTTTTGTAAGAGTCCATGCATTTTTTGTAGATACACCCAATAATGTAGGTTTGAAAGGACCTCCAGTGGTCATCTAGTCCAACCCCTACACAAAACAGGAACAGTTAGCAAAGGTTGCTCAGGGCCTTGTCCAATTGACTTTGGAGTATCTCCAGAGACTGTAAGGCCTCTCTGAGACCCTGTTCCACTATTTGAACAGATTCTTGGTGAATAAAAAATAATCCTTGTATATGACCAGAATTTTTCGTGTTTCAGGTGGCGTTTATCGCATATTGTAAGTTAATTTTGCATTCCTGAGAAGAGTTTGTCTTGGTCTTCTCTATGCCTCTCTGAAGACAGATTTGTGCACGTTAATGTTTGTTGCTCATCTACTGTGCGTATTGGGGTTTGTCTTTTCTCACAAGCACACAACAGACAGTTGTGTCTACTTTCCACTCTCTTTTTGTTCCTTTTTTCAAGGGCAATTGTCAATAGTTTTTGTAATTATCTTAGTTCTATTCACTTTTCCATGTGGATTCAGGTTAAAAACTCTTTTCACCACCTTTCTTAAATTATGAAGCAATCACTTGCAGCTTCCTAACACAGTTCATTTCTATCTCTGACCTGCACATAGAGCAGCTCTGAACTTAATTCTTCTCTTTACTACAGAGGGGTCCTCATCAATTCTGACTTGCAACACTTTGAAATCAAAGGATGGGGATAAAACACTCCTGTCAGTATCAGTCATTCCATTACAAATTCTTCACAGCTTAAAGATATCATGCTTAGAAACAGGAGCTGTCAGTCACTTTACATACCATCTGATTTAAAGCTCTCTGTGATACACTCATGCATTCTCCTGATCACTGAAGTCTTAATACTTCACTGCATGTATCCAAAGAGAGCACTCTTTTCTTTCTGGACAAAGTGAATCAGACTTGTGGCAATATCACTTAGAATAGTCAGCCTGCGTGATGGAACAATTAATTAAAGCCTAACTTACATATTAGTGATTATGTAAATAAAGTTCTATCTTAAGCAAACAGCTTTGTCATCTATGGGAAAAATTTTGTCTTCAGGCCTGTGAGGTCAATGGATTCCCATAGTACTACTATTTTAAAAGCTATATCTAATAAAGACATAAAAGTCCCCCTTGTTATGATTATGGATGGGCTATATTTTACTCATCTCCAGTCTTTAACTCTTTAGTATCTAGTCAATGCTGTTTCCCCTCTATACTCAATAAAAGTGAGTCAAAAATATTGGCTCATTGAAAGTCAATATTTATCCTAGGATGGGATGAATCACCTTCAACACATTCAACACATTTACACTGACTATAGGCAGAGTCAAAATGGACTAATTTAGATCACTTGCTGACAAAAGTTATGAGAGATTCTACCCCTGCCCCCCATGTTATCCCTGTTAACCAGTGTGTATCTCGCTTTGCCAATTACTTTGATCCAGTTTTGAGCCCAAGGGTGCTATCAGAATGTAAAAATAACAGCAAGCCATGACAAACCAATTACAAAAACCTTTGGAAAAACATCTGGAGTTTTGCAGTACCACTTCCCCTCCTTTCTCCTTTTGGGAAGCTGAAGTCTGTCAAGTACTTCAGATACTGAAGCTTTAGATATTCCTGCATGCCCTCTCTCACTCCCCCAACAAACTTATGCAAGGAAACAAAGCCCCTGTTCCAAAGTAGACATGATCTGCTTTTGCCGTGCAGAAATCATTCAGGCACTTTCCACACATAGCTGCAGAGCCTGTCCCCACATGGAGATCCACTACTGAACAGAAATAAGTGTGTACTTGAAATTGAGGTCCCCCGCTTGTAGTGCTGGTTGTTCCTTCCTGATATCAAACATCTTCTCTTGCCAGGTTGCCTTATGTGGAAATCAACCCAATAGACCTTTTTTTTTTTGGAAAGTATGGATAGAAATATGGAGATAATATTTACTTCCAAGGAAAGATGGTCACAAAGGGGAGCTCAGTCAACTTGCGTATGTTTACATCTTAAACAATTAAGAGCAGTTCTGAAAGTAAGAACTAAAATGTTGAATATGCCTGGCTCTTTCTCTCCCAGAAACCATTGGAGACAAGCTTAAAACTGTGTCTAAACTAATATCCAAGCAAAGTGGATGCAAAGATTTGAGAAGAGTCTTGGCCTCACACCAGCTGGACCATGATGCTGGCATTGCTGGCATCGGAGTGCCAGAACATTCCCTCAGTAGCTGGGATAAGCAAGATCTATCCTGTGCTCTTCTCCAGCAGTCCATTCCCAAATGAGTGGCTTATTTCACTAGGAAGTAAAAAAGCTCTCAAGGTACAGTGTTAAAATCTTCATGGAGAGATGACATTTTTTCTGTCATTTGTTATGGGTTGACTGAACAGCAGCAGTATCTGTATCTTTGGGATCTGTTTTTAACATGTAGATGACACAGCCTTTTCTTATACAGGACTGCAGGGTCTAAGCCCGGATATCCTGTCCAGAGGATGGTATGTGTAACTGAGTAGCTAAAATTACTGCAAGTTGTTCACCAAGAAACCCAAGCAGATAATCGTATAATATTTGCAAATAGTCTAGTTTCTTCACCAAAGTGGAGGTAGACTTGAGTTAATTTTTGTTTCATGTACTGCTTCATTTATACAGCTTGTACCTTTTTTCCTCTTTATTTCCCCATAGGGCACACACATAAAACATTTACATTAAACAAACAAACAAAAAATCTGTGGTTGCTTTATTAACATCAAACTCACTTCCACAGAACCTTCTTAAAACAGCCCAGAATACTGCTTCACAGTTCATTCACATCTCAACCATACTTTAGGCAGGGTAAAAAATAGTGAAACAGCAAAATTTTTAAAGTACATTGCAAATATATAGGTACTGGTAGTAATTCAAGGTTTCTTGCTAATAATATAGTTCCAAAACTACTGTCTCCATGGGAGCCATTACTATTCAAATAACACTGTGCAGTGTTATTCATTTTGAATTGTAGTTGTACCAGGAATTATTTCAAACTCAATTCTGTTTTTGCTGCAAACCTGACACTTCTGTTAGGTATGTGAACAAAAACATCTGTATATATATTCAAGAAATGGAGCAGTTTTCAAAGGAATGATGCATCAGCCTCACCAGCTGAGAGTCAGCTCTCAGACCAACATGGGCTGGAGCCAGAGAACATAGAATGCTCTCAAAGAAATCATTTAATGACCTTTCTGTCCAATGTCTCTGTGTTAACCTGAAATTCTAGCAAGAGAACTGTTCCAAAATAATGCCTTAAGTTAGTGAAAAAAAGCATCTCATATTTTCCTAAATGAGGGAAAGGAAGGACTAAACACTTTCAATCAGCATCCCTTTTGAATGCAAACACTTAAAAAAATCCTATAAAACAATACAATTTCTTTTCTCTGCTAGTTTTTGTAAACTTATGAAAATAAGGAATTTCCAAAGAAGATGCTGTGAGCTGATGTCCCAGTTCTCCTGCAGTCAATACAAATTCTGTTAATCACCAAGTCATTGCTAGCACATACAGACAACTGTAGCATGGCAGTTCCAATTGGCCTTCAAGGCACTAAAGCATTACAGGGGAAGCAGGAGGGGAAGAAGTGAGCTAAGGATGGAGAAAAGTGGTTCCTATTAAGACTAATTCTGTGTTACCTGGGAGCTGTCTTGATGTCAGATATAAAGAAATGTACCTTCCCAGAGTGGCTATAAAGCTTCAGAAAGTATACGAGCAGTGGTTTGGATTGCAGAAAGCTTCATTTTTATTATTTTTTTTAAGCAATACACACTTGATTCCCTGTGAATTTGCTATACTGTAATAAACTTGCTTGAATATTTTTCAGAAATCAAATACTCATTAAAATGGACTTTCACTTTTGGTAAGCAGCACACATTCCTGCTTAGAATGAAAAAAGCAAACAGGTTTGGACAGATATTGTCTCTTGCACAATGACAGCCATGCTGCATCCTCAGCAGCAGTTAGTATCAGGCAATCCTATTCCAAGTGTTAAGAATGCCAAAACAGGGCTGTAATGTTATTTTTCATCACGGTTCAAGAGTCTTAGGAAGGCCTGCTTTTATTTTGGTACAAAATCCTGTTGGAGAAATTCACATCATGTGAATAAAATACCCAACTCTTCACTTAGTGAATTTTGTGGCTGTAGGAATAAGACACAGCTTTAACCAGAGTCAGGGTGAACACTGCCTCATGCTAGCATTCAGTATATCCTCAGGCAACACAGTGTGAAATCAGAACATAGGAATCCAAGTCTAGTTGCATTTGTATTGTCCAGGGGCTAATTTAGGTTTTCTTCTTAGTATTTTCTTTTTGACTAACAGTCCACAGCAAGCTGCAGGAAGCGATTCAAAGCAACAGCAGGATGGTCATCTTCAGGTGCATTTTAATGGTTCACACTGAAATTATACTGTCAATATATTTTTACCTGCAGACTTTTGTGTTAAAATAGCTTTTCTTTGCAGAGATACAAAAGTAATGCTCACTAATAAGTAGTGACCCATCTATTCTTGAAACAGCTCTTTTTGCGGAGTGGGACATGGAGTGAGACACCAGAGAGCCAGGCTGTGACCCAGAGCCCCCAAGAAACCCTAGCAGCAGGCACAGTTCCTTCTGTGGCCTGTCCCCTTCACCTGAGGCACAGTTAGGACCCAAAGCGCAGAGGCTGGAACATCTGAATGCAAGAAATTAAAGAGATCAGCGTTAAAAAAAAACAGATGAGAAGTGGCATGCGTTTTTTCCCATGTAGCAAAGAAGTCAAACATTGCCAAACTGAAATCTGCCGTGTCCCTCCCAACTCCTTTCCCTCCTCCAGCCTTCTTCCAGGTAGGGTGATGTGAGGAGCAGAAAATACCTTGACTCAGTGTGAGCACCGCTCTGCAATAGTAAAATCATCTCTGAATTACCAACACTGTTTTCAGCACATATCCAACCCCCATATTAGCTACTACAAAGAAAACTAACTCTATTCCAGTCAACACTAGCATTCCAGCAGGTTTTCCCAGTGTCTTCAGGTCTCCTGGCTCCCAGCCTTATGCTTTTTTCCATGTTATAATCGACCTTGCTACTCCATATGCAGAAATAGTGGCAAGGCAAAAGGATTTTTAATCCCTTTTACAGCCTTTTCTGTTGGAAACTGGGCTACATCTGCCCTTATGGGTAACAACTTTGCACGCTTTTGTACGTCCTCCAAGTAGTCCTGTCATTCATGAACTTGTGACAATTGTCAGTCTGTGTCACCAGGTGAACTTTGAGTAGCTTTGGCATGTTAAAATTCTACAGCAAGAATGAGAACTGGCTGAATATTATGAAGGAAAAAAGAAGAGAAGTGAAAGGCCTTCTTCAAAATGATTGCCTGTTCCTTTTGGGGGATCTTTACTGCCATATCCACAGTTCTGTTGTTGAGCAGATAAAGATGACAGAGAGGTTACTAGGATTTCTACTTTCAATCTGCCTTTTAAAAGAGAGGACCAGAAAGGTTTTCTCCTGTTGTATTGGAATAGCTTGGGATATCAGTCTTGCCAAGCACTTCTTATCAACCCAGCTTATAATGCATCACCTCATTATCATTCATTAGGGCCAGTGAGTAGAAAAAATGTGAATAAATGCATTCCCTCTGCAAGTCTAAGAGCTTGTGAAGCCAGAGGTCCTACTCATACGTCAGTGCTTGAAGATAAATGCTTTAGTTTAAAATGTCTGATTATTGAGGTAAGTGACTTCTCTCTGAAGGTGGTGCTAGGAATATCCACGTAAAAGATTAGGAGTGCTGTACTGCCATCGTTGAAGTGGAGAACAAAAGTGTCACAGGTGATTTTCACACCTCTGGCGCAGTGGAGGGTGGATGGATCCGTAGGAGACAATTGAACCCTTGTTAGAAAAACAGGCAGTAAAACAGTCTCTGAGTTCACCTGCCACTTGTCAAGCCAAGACTCAGAAAAGGACATCAGGAAACCGTTTTGTCCATTCCTTTGATTCAGTGAAGATTGGATGTATTACATCACTCTAGATATATTTTCCATCCTCTGTTTTGAAAGACTTTCAATGGTGGGAACACCACTAACTCCATGAAAATTTGTTTTTACACATGGTATTTCCCATTAGAATGAATTTTCAAATGCCTAATCTGAAGGGGTTTTTTTTTCAATTTAAAACTATACTTACTTGTTAGGTATAAGGATTTATGTGAAGAGACTTTTATTTTTAGCAAGAGCTTGTAATCATCTCATCTTTGCTCTGGCCTCTGGGTCTCTTAATCCTCATTTTCTCTTTCTGTGATTTCCTTGTGCTCCCGCAGTATTTTCAGCTTCTTACTGAACCTAGCATTTTATCTTCAACAGCAGCTAGTGTTGCTGCACATTTCCTCAGACATCTTCCTCTAAGATCTCTACATCTTATTGAAAGTAGCTGTGACTAATGCCTTATCTTCTCACCTGATCCTCTCTTACCCTTCGTTCCTCGAAGTCTTTTAACCCACTAAGCTGCTCACTTTTTGTATCACCTTTACTTGCAGAAACTCTTCTTCTACAGTTGAGAAAGGCTTTCTGTGTCCAAACTCAGAGAATGGGCTTTGGTGGGACTAGACTTCATATGTATGCTTTGTACTGGTAATTAATTTAGTGAAGATGATAAAGAAGAAAGCATAATACCATCTAATTGTTACTGTATGCTCCAAATAATCAATTAAAATTCAGATACAGAATCAGCCATAGGAGGTTTGAAGACAGATTTTTTTCCCCTCATATTTTGGTATAGTTAAGGTCCTGTATATAAACTGAAACAACTTGTTCAGCTATTGCATGTGAGTTAAAGTAAACCGACCTGAGAAAACAGCATCTGTTCCTTGTCACACATCTTAGACAGTTCTTGGAAAAGAACATGACATAGGCCCCTTATGCTCTTGTGATACCAGACACAGCAAACTCTGTGCAGTGGTGTTCCCTGAGGCAGTCTTTGACAACTCTCTGCTGCTTCTATATCACTTAAGTCAGTTTGCAGGTGCAATCAGGCCTCAAACCTGCATGCCAATCATTGCTGAGCAGAAAAAATGGGTTAAATTGGGAAGTTAAATCCCTCACAATAAATAATTCACCCTAGACTAGTCCTTTAAACTCTCTCCAGCAGTGGTTATTCATGCATACACTGTGTGTATTATTTACACCTCTCACTAGGGCTGTATGAGAATTAAACCATGCTTACAAATTATGCTGTAGCATATTACAGTGAGTGGCACTTGGTACAGGCTCAGGAATTGACAATCAATTTCATTTAACTTGGAGCTTACACCAAACACTTCACCAGTCCATATATAAAATGCTGAGAAGGTGATTTCTGTAACTGCTATTCTTGCTATGCTACAACACTAACACTTTGTATGTGAAACCGAGATCTGGACCCCATAAGCCTAAATATTCTCTATGAAAGGTAAGTCTCAGGAATTACTTAAATTGAAGAGACACATGAAAATAAGGGAGGCTGGAGAATGGATTTCTCTGACCTGACCAGGATCACAGTGGCAGGAGATAAATACAGCTTTCGCTGCTCCCTTCTATTTTTGCCATCTGGGCAATGATGGCATATGTGTCATGCTTTGCAGGGACATTGTGCTGTGTTCCTGCTGCCTTTTGTGGAAGCCTTACTTGAGCCTTGCACCTCCCAGGTAACATGCATTTGGCCGTACGGGGTGCTTTGGAGAACCTGAAGAATGAAGGTGGGCTCCTTCCATACCAAGGGATAAAGTGATGGACCTCACTGAGTAGAGGCCAGATTCAGTTCCCTAATGTCAGCATCTGTTGTAATTTTGCTGCCATGGGGAATCCTTCCTTGTCTCCTGCTGCTAATCCAGAAGGGAAGAGGTCATGGGTCATCTCTGCCAATCCTGTGTAGATTTCTCAGGTAACCTAGGGCAACTAAAAGGACACTGGACATCACCTTATGGCAACTGAGTCAAATCCTTATTAACCATTGACATCAATGAGTATACGGACACCTTGTCCATACGCAAATATTTACGTAAATCCAAATCCTGTAGTCTAGCTGAGGTCCAGGCCCCTCTCCAGTGGCCAGACAGGGAAGTTTGTGTCATTCTGGTATGCTAGACACCCATAATTTGGTTGGACATTGAATACAAATTAGTTTTCTATGGTGGTGAGTACACAGCTTGTTTTGTTTCAAAGTGGTTCTCTTCCAAGCCATCAGTTTTAAATAATGGGTGGGAGGAAGGAAACAGGAGAAGTACATCTAAATATTAAATATATCTTTAATAGCTGACTTTCACAAGTCCTTTATCCCAGATTGTTTCCTCCATTAGCACCTGGAAGAGTTGATTAAATGAGACAGAGGTGCCAGATTCATCAACACTGACAATTTTTTTTCAGATTGTATGTACCTACCAAAAAGAGATTGTTGCCATTTGTTATTAAAACATTCCTAAATGCATCTCCTAGGAGCAAAAATAATTTTGCTTTTTATGCCCAATAGTTTTTCTTGCCCTTGATAGCATGATTGACAAATTAACAGTGATCTCATAATTTATTCCTGCAATGTTCATTTTGTTTATAATCCAAAAGCAATTAAATTCTCTTTTATGCCACATTGTCCTGGTGACAGATGTGTGGTTACCACTCAGACATTTGATGGCTGACATAAATCATCCTGTGATCAAAGTGTCTGTTGACTTGAGAGTCTGAATTTGCAGCAGATGCCTCCACATAGAGAGTGACAAGAAAATTCTTCATGGGAGTCTCATTTCAGTTAACCACCTTGCTTCACTCTGACTTTGCAATCTGACAGCCCAGTTATTTTATGACAGCCAGGAGCCTTCGAATGTATATTTACAAAGCTACCAAATGTGTCACTTTGTCACTTATACCAAATAATACCTTTGATAGAAAAGAAATACATTAAAATTTATAGGGGCACAATGCTAAAGGAGAAGGAAGAGATAGTGAGTTTAACAATTTGACAAATTTATCCCCAGATGTTAGAAGACCTGCAGGATTTTTTTCTTTTTTTACAGTTTTTCTAAGAGCAATATCCACATGTAATAACTTCCTTTTCTCCCTGTCCCCTCACCACAGTAGCTATAAATTAGAGTTCAATGGGAGACAGGAGTCTTTGACTGCAGTTAAAACAGAGCTAAGTCCTGAGCCTGCATTATACAACTTGATTTTCTATTCTGTTAAACCATGAGAAAGCCTCTGGCGCAGTTTGAGCCATCCCAACTAGTTCAGGAGGTTCAGGAGTTAGTGCAGTCAAAAGAACATTCCCTGAAGTTGTTTTTGCAATGGCTACCCCTTTTTGAAGGGAAGAGGATTTTTAGTATTGCATTTATCACCAGATACTGTCAGCCAGTCTCACTGCTGGCCAGAGAATGAGCTCAGGCACAGCTTAGTTTATTAGTACAAAAATAATATAGGGCTATATAAAATAATAGTCTAGATGAGATAGGGTTGGCAGATGAGCTTGTGTCGATTGTCCAAGTCAGTTGGACATTTACTGCAGTGTGAGACAATGACCACTTGCCAGGGACCATTCTTGGTCAACAATATGGACAAGTCCATGATTCCTCCAGTCTGCTATCTCAGCAGCTCATATGCCCTCAAATAACCCTATGTGCCTCTATGATGTGTCTCAGGACATATCTAACATTCATACCTTTTTACTCTCTGCCGAGGCTGGCTGTGACACAGGCTCATTTTGTCTTAGATACTTTGGACAGAAGAAGAGCAAAATAATAACCATGTCATAGAGACACTGCAGGGAGTTAGAAGAGATTCAGAGGCAACTGCAGTGAAATGTAGATGGATGTTGATTGCTGCCATTTGGCTTCAGAGTCAAACAATGAGCTGAGTCCCTTTTTTGTTCGGTAGTAGGTGCAAAGCTACAGAGAGAAGATCCCTGCTGCAGTGAGCCTAAAACCCCGTACAGGCTGAGTTGGCAATGGAATAGCAGGCAGGGAAAAGACAGAATTGACATGAAAATTTCCTGTTAGTGGTGGCACGAGATGACCAAGACAGAGATATGAATTCCCCAAACCTCTTTTTCTAACAAATACATAACAGCTAATTGGCTATTTGATTTCTGATCAACCCATATGGGATGCACCTTCTGGGTTGTAGCTGGAGAGATGCTGTGTGTGAGTAAAAGGCAACACCACTCATAGCAGGAGTCTGAAATTCAACTTAGTATCAGTCTCATTGGAGGCTTGATGTTTGGAGGATCTGACCGATTTCTGCTCTGGGAAATGTATTTTCTAGTTGTGCTTTAGTTAACGTGCTCCCTTCAGGCCGTGAAGGAAATTGCTTCAGCTTGCTCTGCAGTATGGTGTCTCTAGATGCCTCATATTGAGGCAGGGAATTAAGTGCTGTATGCTCCTTTCTTCTTTCCTGGGTAAGTGAATAATGTGTGTTTCTTTGGTTCTCTGCCCTCTTTACTTACAAAGTACCATCAAAGGAGGGGATGACACTTTGTTGTTTGACTTTGTAGTAAAAAAAAAAAGCAGTGTGGACTGAATGGGAGTGATTTAAGGGCTTCCATAAATGCAGGACCACTGCCTGCCTGGGCTTGTTCCAGGACCCAGCCTCACAGGCTGGCCTAGTTCTTGTAATATTCATAGTCTTTCAGTTAACTCCACAGAAAGAAAAAATCTGGGCATGCTACTGTGCCCATGAGGGAGTCAATGACATCAGAGTTTTATTTTGTGCTATTTCTGGAAGGGCATTAGATTGCAATTGGGCTTCTGAATTCTCAGATGGATCAAGATCAAGAACTTATTAAAACTGAGAATGTTAATATCATCTTTTCTGTAGTAGTTATATATGTATAAAGCATGTCACCATTCATTGCAAGATTTATCCTTTCAATTTCTAGTTCCATTGTGACTATGTCATGCTGTAGAATAGGAACATCACTCCTCTTATTCCTTTTTATGGATAATTAATTCATAATGGTAAAGAAGGATTTACACAAAATGGAAAAGTCTAGCTGTAAAGAAAGAATCATTCTGTCCAGTGGACTGGGTTTAAGTATTTTTTTCTTGTACCTGTGGGAATAGACCGTAAAAAAAGGTAAACCTTTTAACCAGAGATTTTCAACATTGCCAGTAAATAGTGCATCAGCTCGCAAGGGCTTTTTGTTTATCAGTTGAGATTCTTTCTGCATTCTTTATAAAAAACAGATCACCAGAAAAAGAACATTTTCTCCTTTTTAGAAACTGTTTAACAAGTGGTAGGGGAAGCAGCAAAGAAAGTACTATACATGTAAAATAATTTCACATCACTGAAATAGAATAATTTCTGGGGCTAGGGGCAGGGTGAAATGTTTAGACACTCTATGCAGCATTGTTCTAGTATATGAATGTATGTCATTGCAATGCTGGGTCCATTAACGCTTCCCACTTACTATAACCTTGATGAAAGTGTGTTAAAATCATGAAAATGGTTTCCTTTTAAAATGAGAAGAAGCGGTGTTGAAATCAGCTTTTTTTATTTTTCATTAATTGTGGTCATATTATTTAGTGCTTGAAAAGTGGAGTAGAAATGTTTGAAGGCTGGACTCTGTTTCTTTAGGTAGTTGCTTTTATGTTGCTACCAATCTATAGATGTTTTTAAGTAGTACACAGATAGATCCAAATCAAAGCTTGTTAAAATTCACTTATTTTTCTGAATAACTTATTTCCTAGGGGGGTTTTGTGACCCTCACTTACTTCTGTGAGTGGAACCAATATAACAGTGAACACTTTTTCCAGTTCCTCTCTGCAATGATGTGCAACAAGGAATGTATAAAGAAAAAAGTATCTAAAAAGAAATTAGATTAGCTATTAGGAAGAAATTGTTTATTATCAGAATGGTGAGCCACTGGCACAGGTAGCCCAGAGAAGTTATGGATTCCCCATTTCTTGAAGTGTTCAAGGCCAGATTGGATGGGGCCCTGAGCAACCTGGTCTAATGGAAGGTGTCCCTGCCCATGGCAAGGGGAGTTGGAACAGGATGATCTTTAAGGTCACTTCCAACCCAAACCATTCTATGATTCTATGAAAAAACAACTCTACATAATCTAAAGCTGTAAGGGAGACATGTGGAGATGGACAGTTTGTTTCAAAATATGATGCTGGGACATTACTCCATTTTGGGAATGAGGGTGACATGCATTGGGCACACCACATGCATGACTGATTTCCTACTCATGCTTGTCCATGCCCAGAGTCAATGCAATTTCACTGACATTTAGGCACTGTACCTCCTTATTGAGCTACAAGAAAGGAAGACCAACAGGAGACGGAAAATAGAAATCTCTCCTTAACAAACAAGATGTTGAAGATCCTCTACGGCAAAATAGATTGGAAGGAACACGCATTGAAGGCTGACGTACAGAATGGCACCACCTCCAGCTTGGGAGTCTGATACTTTTACCTTACTGTAATAATACAAGAACTGGCCCAGTTCTTGTGCTTAATCTTAAGCAATGCTGATGACCAGAAGTCAGTACAAGGTGGCCTTTCACTTGCTCTCAAAGCAGTCATCTCTGAGGCTCTCTGCTGTGTTTTTTCTTCCCCACTGGCTCTTCTGAGCAGTCACTGACTGTTCCCCTGCCCTGTTAGTTATTGTCCAGCCTCAGCTCAATGCCTAGAAAAAATCCTGCTCTGACACCTCAGTGCTTCTCTCCTCTCTATGACTCCCTCACAAGACATGGGGGCTCAGCATATCCTTTGATCTACTCAGCTGTGTCTTTCAGGAGGAGCTGTAGAGTGGAGAAGATGCAGGGCTGCCCTATGGAAAAGGGTAGGTATATATCTAATAGCAGCTTGGTGCTCCACAGGAACCATGCTAATTTGCTTTCCTCAATGTCATGACTTCTTTGGGGAATGTGACCTGATTCTAAATTATGCTGTCTTGAACTTTGGTGAAGTTGAGGGGTTTGATTTTAGGAGTGACACACTGCTACAGGAATGGACAAGGTGATTTTATACCTTCTTGTCTAGAGTTGGATAAAATGCTATCCATTAGAATTTATTTTTTCAATAAATCATGTTATATTCTATGAAGAAAATTTTGTTTCAAAATAAAGCAGGAGCATCTCATGTTTTTGTTCCTCTGCTAGGTTCAAGGTCTTTTACTGAACCTGATCTTTTGTCTGTGTGGTGATCATCATAAGACACATCCCATGAGACACAGCTACCCCTCTTATGTTGAGGAAATACAGTGGATTGTGGGATCTTTCTAGGGAATTTCAATGTTTTGCTTATTTTAATCAAAGGCAGTGATTTTTTTTTTTTTTACCTTTTTTTGCCCCCATCTCTAGGACTCACAGAATCATAGGATGGTCTGATTTGGAAAGGACATTTAAATTTAATCTAGCTCCAACCCCGCTGCTGTGGGCAGTGACACCTTCTACTAGACCAGGCTGCTCAGACCCCCATGCAGCCTGGCCTTGAACACTTCCAGAGACAGAACGGCCACAACAATCTGGGCAACCTGTCCCAGTGCCTCATCACTGTCATAGTGAAGAATTTCTTTCTAATATTTAAACTAATTAAGTTTAAAGCCATTTCCTCTTGCCCTGTCACTACATGCCCCTGTCAAAAGTCCCTCTCCAGCTACCTTGTACCCTTTTAAGTACTCGAAGGTTTCCCTGAATCCTTCTCTGAGCACAGCAGGTCCTCAGCCTTCCTCTGATCCCTGACCTAAAGAGACTATTTTTTACTTGAATGAATTTTTTAGAGATTGGAACGTGTATCAAGTTACTTCTGGTTTGCAACAGCATTTGGCACTTTAGTAAATAAAGTACTGCAAATCTGCTTAATTCTCTTTTTCTCTTGCTGAGGCAAAACCAGCATCAGAAGAAACTGTTTTGTTGGTATTGGTTCATTCAATGCTACTGGATATAATGTGGGTGACTTTATCTGATATTCAGGAACCACTTTCAAGGCATGTATTACTCCAGCTGGAGAAAATGAATTCAATATAAAGCTGTTGGAGTGGATGGTTCAGAGACAGATAAATATAGCTTCTGTATTGCTATATCAGTCTGTTAATATTTTGTTTAATTCATCTTTGTCCTCAACTGATTAATCTAGAGACAGGGCAGTGAAAATTAACTTCCCGTTATACTGCATTTGAACTCATTTACAGCTTTCAGATTTGTTTAGTGACCTTAGATCAAGGACTTCATAAACTTTTGAAAGGAGCAAATAAGCAGTCACAGCTGAACATTTGAAATGCCTGTGTCAAAAGTAACACGGGGTAGCATTTAGAATAGGGGACTACAAATCATCTGCCACTCATTTCCTATGAAGCAGAGTGCAATTGTCTCATCCTTCCCTATCTTCATTAATACGCAGTGCTAATGATAGCTGCGTAGTTGGAAATAATGGATAAATACACTTTGTCTAAAATTGTCATCCTTCGGTGGTTTAGAAACTGCTGTTATTCCTGTAGCCTCAAAATGTTTAGTGTTCAGCTTTGATTCAGGTGAGTACTTGAGAGAGGGGAGCTGTATTAAACAACTGTTTAATATTGCTAGTTTAATAGATGCTAGTGTTTGCAAAATTACAATTCTCTGCTTTTATTAAGTACTTCAGAATATGTCCTTGTCCTTGTATTGTCTACAAAATGCAGAGATTTACCTAGATGAGAAGATGATCTCTGCAGAAGCTAGTCCAGCCTCTCAGAGACTGATGGTAACTTTCAGGTAAGATATTCAAACACTGCAGTAGCAGACCTGGTGTGTGTGGGAATCCATGGACAGGTCTTGGCTTGACCATACTCTGAATCAGGCCCTCACTTCTGACAGGGCAGAAAAGAGGGAAAACAGAGGAATTCAGTTTAACTGAAAAGACCCTGTACAATCTGTAGAAAAGGATTTGGGTAACACATCTCTTAGCAATTGTTTTCTCCTTCTCATTTAATTTGCTGTAAACAAATAAACAATTCTTTTTTAAATCTCATTAAGTGTGCATGTACATACTTAGTGAAATTTGCCTTATTTCAGACTAACTGGAAACATATAACTGCAGAATTCAGTCATGGATTCCAGACTTTTTCTGAGTGAAAAAAATAAAATTGCGTCCTGAGTCAGAGAATATGGGATATTTCATTTGACAAACGTTGCTTCCTGCTTATTTTGTAATAATAATAGTGGTGGACCAAGTCTTTCCTTTCCCAGGAAGTGGGAGAGAGCATCTTAGTATGGCTCTTTATGGGAGCAGTGGCACAGAAGCTTTAGAGCTGCACATCACACAAGGACGAGAACTGCTCACAGTACAGCAGAGCTGCTTTTGTGAGGCAAGAGTCAGGACAGGCATTCTGAAATTGAAGCAGAGAGCTGTAAATGAGATCTGCAATGGAGATTCCCCTCCACAGAGGAGAGCCAAGCTAAGTTCTTATGTATTTAAGTGTTATACAGGCATTTTGTGTATGCTTTTAGTCAAATCTGAAGAAGCCTCTGATGCCTGCACATTAAATGGTCAACAACTGTCAAGTTAAGCAGAAGATCAGATGCTTAGGAACAGGCGTCTAGATATGGTCAAGTGTATGCACGCTCACTTATATAGTATGTATTTTGCCTATGTATATAATATGCTATATACTACATGTATATCAATATATAATTCTGCACATTTCACTGATACCCCAGCTCTTACATGTAACACTTTCATGTGTCAATAAGTAGAAACAGAAATGTGAAAGGGGATGTCTGCTGTTCTGTCTGAGTCTGCACTGAGGCACATTTAGAGTCTTCTCCCGGGCATCTGCAATATTTTAGTCGTAAATGTAACGTAAGATTATATAAGCTAGTCAGACCAAAGCTGCATCTGGCTCAGAATTCTGTCACTGAATTGACTACTGGGACATGTCTGGGACAAGTCACATGATTTGCAGAAAATGCCATGTATGTGCAAGACATGCATCAATTCTACTCCTTTTGCTGTTTGCTCCCTGCTCCTGTCCATTAGCAGTTTAAATGCTACAGCCTAGACTGCCACCAGCTGAAGGGCAGCAGGTTGCTTTCTACAAAGTAGTCAACACTAAAGAGTCTAATCCTTTTAAATTGCTCCAGTTCCACTTCCAAACCAAACCTGCTCATTTAGAATTGTAGAATGATTTGGGTTGGAAGGGACCTTTAAAGGCCATTTAGTCCAATCCCCCTGCCATGGGCAGGGACATCTTCAACCAGACCAGGTTGCACAGAGCCCCATCCAGCCTGACCATATCCTTCAGCATGTCTCAAGATGCTCCCTAAATATTTAAGAGAGATCCCCAAAAACTTCTGACCTCAGTGACTGGCATTTCCTGTCAATGTAACTGATGTCTGGGGAATAGAGGGTTCAAATCCTGACTTGTAACATGCTATGACAACATTTCTCATTTTCATGTGGGAATAGGAGCCCACAGTTAATACAACATCAGGAATAGACTCTCAAAATCACCACAGAACATCTAGAAGTCAAAGCAAGCAATCTGGCAAACAAGTAATGTGCTGGGTCAGGCAGTTTGGTGATGAATAAACAGGAACCTACAAACTGAATTTGTAGGTAGGTAAGCAAACAGAGAGGGTAACACAGTTTAGCAGCATTTAGATTTAAATGTCATCCTGCTAGAATTTCTTCCAGGCAGAAAAACCCCCATCTAACTATTGTGTGACAATTGTTCTTTTCTCTGAGCTATCACTTTTAATAAGAACCACAGAAGTTTTTTGAATAGTTCTGGACAAGGAAAATCACACAATACCAAAATCAAGAGATAGCAAGGAGATTGAAAGGTATTTTAAGAAAGATGTAGTATATTAAAGTTCTGCAAGTTTGCTAGAAACATAATTCATAGTACCTCCAAAGGGAAAGAATAGTATTAACTTGTCCATTTTATATAAATCCCTAAGTTTGGAACAAACCCCACAGCCCTTTTATCAAGTTTAATTTATATTGTAAGATGAAATAAAAATTTTATGTTCTGTATGGAAGTAGAAAAGGTCCTTAGTGAATGATCTTAAATTATCTCCTGTTCGAATGAGTTAATTTTACTGAGAGTGTTCTATCAAACCTTTAATTAGGCTTAAATTGTACATCTAAAAAGCTGGCAATTTGACAGTGACCTCCTCAAAACACATTGATCCAAGTCAATGGAACAGGGAATGAAATGTTAAAAATAAAAAGCTTTTTCATTTTAGTCATGGGATTTTAGGTTTAGTGTGAAAGGTTGGGGCAAGCAATGACTATTAAAAAGATGATGTTTTCATTTTTCCCCCTCTCAAAGAAGTTTCTAATGGTAGAGATTCAATTAGTTAATCTTTGTACAGCACTTCAAAAAATGTACAGTGCTCTTCTGGACTTGTTCTGATTCTCAGTAAATTTGACAATGGACTTTTCATTGACTTCTATGAGAGATGAACTACACAGCTAAACACAGACTTTCTGATGCTAACAAAGAGATTTTGATAAGCTCAAAGCTGTGAAGTAGATTTTCAAACACACTGATGTCTTGATTTCTCATTTGGCTCATGATGAATCCTCAGTCTTTTAGAAACATGACTTTTCAGTTTAGTCTCCCATTCCCGTCAAAATTGCCTTTCTTAGTTCTTAATGTATATCTTTGGAGGAGTTGGACTCTATGATCCTTATGGGTCCCTTCCAGCTCAGGATGTTCCATGCATGTGTTATGCTATCTGTATGCACCTGCATTAAAACATGCCCACCCAAAAGCTCTGAAGCAGTCTTCATTCACAAATCCATTTTCAGTGACTGAGCGTGCTGTGCCTCTTGCTGGTGATGTAACCAGGGGTTTTATAATCCCTTTTAAAATGTGATGAAAATCTAGATATCCTGATTTCTGCAGAACCCCATAAAGGTTGGTGAAAACTGCCATTTGAGATCTGCTGGACAAGACAATTTGTAGCCGACTTGTGTGGTTTTTTTCCCACACTACTGTACAAATATGTTATATTTGAGGTAAACATCCAACATAATCTGTTCAATACTGTTCCATTTACTAGTCACACTTAGAATTTCATCAAGGAAAACATGCGAGCTTGTTTTAAAAGTTATTTTGGGTTTTTTTTTCTGCAAAACATTGTAGACATTACTTAGATTTCTGTTATTAAATTCTTTATTAAGCTGAATTCCATTTTCCCTTTCCCCCCCCTTCAAATTCCCACAGAAAGTTTACAAACCACACTTTCCATCTTATCCCAGTTATCTTGATTGCTCTATTTCAGTGTAGCAGAAGATGAGTACTCAGAATTCCAAGATGTATTCTGTTTTTTCTTTTTTTGTAAAATATATTACAGTAGTTTTCTAAAAAAGTATCCATAGAGCATGGTGACATTAATTTTGTTCTTGGTTTACATTTTGGGTTTGCCTACTCTATTTATGAGCATGAAATAAAAATTTCTCAAGTCAGAATTTTATATTTTCAGTTTTTTTAAGAAACTACATTGAATAGTTGCTAACATTGCTTACTTATTAATCTTATATGACATAATTACAAATCCTTGAAAGAGCAGCAGGGAATTACTAACACCTAAATTGGAATTTCAGGCCCTGATGACTTGGTAATAATGACTAGCTTTAGTCTTTTAGCAATTGTTTGAAGTTTATTTTAAATTTTTTATGAATATGTATGCTAGTTTAAAATTCCTATTGAAAAGTTTAAATCTGTAAGACTGTCTGGGGTGCTCAGATGCTGATCTTTATTTCCAGTGCCCAGAGGCATCATCCTACTGGAATGGGGTTGATATCCTGTGACCAGCCCTTTCCACTACCCAGTGCACAATGGAGGAGACTGAAAATATTTCAGTTTCCAGACTAATAAATTGGAGAGACTGAATTGTACAGTGGACAAAGGACCTTGGAAGTCTGGAGCTCATATATCTCTTTCCATCTCCCCATCTTGGCTATGACACAGAGCTGGTAGAGACCAGCCACACGGCCATTGGTAGACATCTCAATGGAAACAGTCTTTCTCCTCTCTCCTTCAGGGATGTTATTTCTTCCTCTTTTCCTTTATTCTGATGCAGCCTCAGAGAAACTGGGCTACGAATGAGTTGACAGTAATATTTCACACCACATGAGCAGGGGAAAACAAAATATTTTTAAGGCTCAAGGTGAACTAAAGGGGCAACAGGGATGAACCCATGTACAGAAAATATTGAACAAGTTTCTGTACAGATGGTGTTCACCATAGGTGTTTGTCACAGGCCCAGTTCCCAAATCACCTGGACTGGTTTACCAGTACCAAGTTAATAATGTGTTATCTTAAGAGCAATAGCCTTCTGAGATAAGCAAACGTAACATGTAGTATTTACATTTGCAGTCCCGAGTTTCCCATTAAAATGTTTGTAGTACACTGTAGAAATGTGGATGTGCTTACTGTGCAGATTTCCATAAAATTATTTCTGTGCTCAGTTGGAATACTGTGTAAATTGTCTGAAGGCATCAGGTGGGACCAAAAACGACATTAACATTTTCTTTCTCAAAATGCAGCAAATAGGTTTCGATACTGCACTTGGAGGTTATTTTCTCTTTGGGGCACAAAGTAACATGGAATGGTTTTGAGTTCTTTTGTTTCCAAATGTCCTTCAACTTGCTAATTTCCAGGGCCCCGCCACTGTTCTCTGTGATTCATTGCAGTGGCGAATAACGAATGTCACTAAAATAGTGAGATCGCCTGAGCTATTTCAGAAATTAATGGACTGACTGTGATATACTGGAGCCTCTTTCATGCATCTATAATTGGAGTGCCAATTTATTTCCAATCATTTCAAGCACTGTAATTATAGTGCATCATTGTTGCCTGCTTAACATTCATATGGGACACTGCCACAATAATGCTGGCAGGAGGCCACATATTTTACTACTGAAATGAATGTTAAAAATGAGAGGTAATATACAAAGCAACAGAACTTCAAATTTTGTTTAGAGGTTTTGGTCTGGCTAAACAAGTAATTCTGGTCATGGTAGAATGGTATGGAAAAAACTCACCTTCACCTAATTTCAATAAAAATATTTTCTGAGTGGATGATAAATCAGCCAGGTAGGAAAAAAATAAATCTAATGTTTTAAATAAAAATTCCATAGTCTTTAATGTCCAAAAAGTTATTCACATTTCAGCTGGGGAAAGAAACCAAATTATTTTCCAGGAAAAAGAAAATGCAGCAAGATTTTTTACTGTGTTTATAGCAGTAAAAAAAGGAATCATGAGGGCTGGAAGTGACCTAATGAAGTCTGTGGTCTTGAAGACCTCAAGGCAGTGTCATCTAGAGCAGATTTCTCAGGGCTATGTCTAGTGAGGTCCATGGCCTTGAAGACTATAAAGTAGGATCAGACAGATCAGGTTTCTCAAAGCTGTGTCTAGTCTCCACATATGAACACTCGGTAACTTCTTCGGACAACCTATTCCACAGTTTGACAACGTACAGAGTAAAACTTATTTTTTTGGGCTAAACCAGGATTTTCTGTAATTCAGTTTGTGTCTGTTGCCTTTTATCAGTTTCTTGGACACAACTGAGAGGAGCCTGGCTCCATCTTTACAGCTTCATAATGAATAGTTAAAAGATTCACAGGTAGGTATATCTGAACAATAAAGCTGATCACCTCCAAAGTTTCTAACTGTGTCATCCATACTACAGATAATCTCCAGTTTCCCAGCTGCAGTGTAGAGCAAAGCCAGCTGGAGAAATCCTGGTGTGGGAAAGAACTGAATTCACTTTGGGACCTGCACCCCACAGACACTCCAGATGCAAGACAGAGGCCAAGTCTGGTTCCTGGCCACACAGAACAAGGTAAAAACAGGTGTAGCCAAAGCAATTAAGCAGCTGGTCACTAGTAGTGCATTCTTACTCATATTCTTTTTCCATCTTGGTAAGATTTCTTTGTGTTGTTAGATGCTTCCCTGAATCTGATCTGATTTTAAGTTTGGTGATTTTTTTCAGGATTTAAGAATAAGAGATAAAGCATTCATGAAAAAAAATCCCAGCAAAAATCACCTTGCTCAAGACTGCAGTATGAAATTATTGAGAAAGGAAGTGATGGAGTTAGGATGCAAATTAGAATTCAATTGCTGTGTCAGAGCAGTGAAGGAATTCCCTACCTGAGAGCATTGTAAAGTCTGAGAAAAACATCACCATTATCCAGAAAGGTCACCAAAAGAAGCCAATTAGAATTCTGGAAGGAATAAATCTTTAATAATGCCCTCCTTGGAAAGGTCAAATAGAAATCTGCATTGGTCTCTTATTCCCCAGAAGGCATCGGCAGTATTTTACTTGATGTAAATTGTTATAACTCTGCAAAAGTTACTGAGAAATTGATCTTCTCTGTGTCATCTAAGGACAAACACCATTTTTCCAAACACAGGCAAACCTTGGCTGCATCAAAATCAAAATAATTGTATTCTAAAGTAACTGGATTGTCTTCCACATATGCCACATGTACTACTGTGCAATAATGAAGTCCTGCAGTATAAAAATGCTGTGTCAAAGAGGATCAAATTTAATTCATGGAATGCTTTTTGTGTGCCCTGATGTGCTGCATGATATAAGGTGTAAAATGCTCAAGTTTTCCAAATGAAACTGTTTCTCACCATGCATATGACATTGAAAACAACTTTAAAAACCACAGGACAGCTTCAATGCTTCCCTTAAAATATGTGAGCATGCAGTGAGAGCATTCTGTTGTGCCCAAAGCCAGAATATTCTTTTTTAAGCCTGCAGGGAACCAGCTGGAGGAGGAGAAAAGCAGTGACATGGGTGATTCCTTCAGGGACAGAGAACAATCACTCTAGAAGGCTTTTGGCTGCTGAAGATAAGAAAAATGACAGTGTAAAACATAAGGCTGGAAAAGGTGGTGATGACGAGATGGTGAGCAACGTGAGATGAGTAAGACAGATGACTTGAAAACCATTAGAAAGATGATATAATAAAAAAATCTCTGTTCAAATAAATATTGGGACAGAAGTTCATAAAACACAGATAAAGCAAAGAAGAAAAAAAGATGACAATTTTCAGGAAATAAAGACCCATTTAAGGAGAGCACTTAAAATTAACTAACCAGACCAAGACCAAATATATATGTCCTTGCATGTATTGCAGAAATCTAAAAATAAAAAAGGTGAATCAGACAATATTTTATTAAAATAAAATATTCATCTCCTTGATTCATATGGTAGCTAGTGAGATACTGAATTTGCAAGATGCAAACAATATAGGAAAGAAAAAACAAGTTGTACTGATGAAAGAACATCACTGCACATTAAAGAAAACAGGGTTTCAGGAAGAATATTGTGAAACTGGCAGATGGACATAATGACACATGAAGGGTACACACAATAATTTTTCTCTGATCAGAGGTAGACATTTACACTTAGTACACTCAATATCTTCCCTCCAGCCTACCTTGTGCAAATGGGATGGTATGAGGATGCGGACTTGGGAACAGGATGAGACTTAGGCTTAAAGACAAATAAAGAAGGAGACAATGAACACAGAGATGGTTGGTGGCTCCTGGTCAAAGATGAGAAAGTTTTCAATGCTAGGACAAGTCTATTTATTTGAATAGCAGCTGTGCCACTGGGGTCTTCACAGACTGCATCAGTGTAGTCATGAGGGCAGGAGAGAGAGTTCAAGGTCTCAGTGCAAGTAGCTGGCAGAAAGGGCAGAGCAGCCAGCAGAGTGCAGTCCCATCTGCCAGTAATCAAATACAAAAAAATAAACTATATACTTAAAAATGTCCCATGATGTGGGCAACTGATGTATCCTGGGGAGTTAGTAGGCTGCTGCTATTTTGTTAGATTGTGATCCCAGGTCACATATATGAGTACCTATACATAGGCATGGTGAATTAGTAGCTAAGAATGGGATAATAAACCATAATATAAATTAAATGACTTTGTAGTGCAGCTCAGAAAAGAATATTCACTAATCAAGCATACAATTACTGAGCTTTTATGCTTATTACATGGTCAGTCAGTTAATGGTTGTGTAGCAGAAAAGGCAAGAAGCATTTCATCAAAACCTATCTGGAATGTGCAAAGGCGCTTGTTTAACAAATGATAGTAAAGCAGATAAAACCTTTACACAGTAGCAGTTTTGTTATTTGCTTTGCCAGCTGTTTATCAACAATTTTGTTCACGTGCTGACCTAGGGAATTAACGATGGCTGGTGTGGAATGAAAGCAAAAGAAAGCCTTCTTTGGAGACTTGCAGTAAAAATAAATCTTTCTCAAAAATGTTTTTTTTGAGTTTCTTCTGACATAGTTATAAAAAAATCAAAAGCATTTTTTAATAAGGAAAAAGTGTTGGAGATTAGAGGTAGCCATTTTCCAGGGAGGTTAGCAGCTCTACTGAAATATGCTACAATGGCAGCATATAAACTGATACAAACACGTAAATAATTACCAGCATATAACTCAGCTACATCACATACTTGGGACTGGGATGCAAGGCTATACTGCCTAAACATGCATAAGTAACACATTTCATCTCCCACCACTAGCCTCGAGTCTGAGTAAGACACATGAGTAGGTAACATACAGGTCCCTACCGTTTCTTAACAGCTTTGAAGACTTCAATGTTTGCATTTTCATTATTCCCTTCCCCCCCATCCCCACTCCCCAAAATCACAAGACCTAGAAAAATCCATTAGAGACGCTGAAATGGAAGATTTTCATGTGATCAAGGGCTCCTAAAGTTTGGGACTTTAAAGAAAAAAATCCAAATACCCTAAGAGGTATTACACTGAAATATGTTAATTTCAACTGAGTAGACAGAGAAGTCCTATGAAGCCAACATACTCCAGGCAAAACTGGAGCGGTCTTGCAACGTTTGATCTCAGGAACAGCACCCTCTAAATAACTCACACCTACACACCATGTCACAGTTAGTATATCTCCTGCTTAACTGTGTCTCCACATCGGCTATTTTCTCCTTAAGCAGAGATTCTTTGACAATGAAAAGGAATCAGATAAGGATACCCTTAACTAGTTAAAGTGCAGCCCCAGGGCACTGGCTATGTAAACAACTGTCTTATGGTCATAGGATCTGAATATTTCTTATATCTAAAATGTATTGCAACAAGAAAATTTATGTTTAGCTCAAATACTTGGACTCTGGCTACCCATCTACTAGGACAATAAATATGCTAAGGATTGTTTTCTGGTGATAAGGACTGCTGGCATGAACATAATGTTAAAACCTTTCAGCCTCAATTACATGATACCTGCATCCAAACTGCCTATTGAGAGTGATCCCTGGTGCGTGCTAACTTCTGAACACTTCCCAGAAATTGCTCAGGTGGGCACTAACCAGGCTGGGGCCAAAAGCATGGCCAGGGATTGCTATGGCAACTTACCTGTAGAGCTGATTGAATTCTAATCCCTGAGGATACTTTCTGGTGCTGTTTATCAGTCTAAATGTAGCATGAATGTAATTTATCAGTATAAATGTAACCTCTGTTTTGGAGAGGTAGTCTGGGTTTTACTGTTGATTCTTTTCTTGTGAAGTAATGGTCTGCTAGGAAAGCATGGCACAGGACAAACTAGAGTTGAAAACAACTGAAGATGCTAAAAAATAAAAAAAATTCAGCTTTCTAATAATTTTGGGGAAAAAAACCCGCACATTTTTATTCAAACCCTGATATATAGTTTCTTTGTTTAAACAAAATAAATACAATGATCCGTTGAATCCTGCACACTTATGCAAAGCCCGCTTTGCAGAAATAAAGCAGAAGAACAGTCTTGGCCTCCCCCATCTTATAAGGTAAAAAAAAAAAATTAAAATTATAATCCTATTATAAGATTTGCATATAAAATTTACTATGCAATGCATTCTGGACTAAATGCTGGGACATCCAAAGAGTATAAGCCAAGCAATCTGAGGCTTATATAATTTGTTATGACCCTCAATTGAAGATTGCTTAGAGTTCATCATGTCACTATTTGAAACTGGGAACAGTTTTTCTGTTCCTTAGAAGTGATGCACTACATGTTTACACGGCAAAATTACTACTACCTTAAAGCATCTCAGTGCTTTCAGAGTGGATGCACTCAATATCTTAATAATTGGACTAAATACATGGAATGCCTCACATTTTTTTTTTTTTTAACTAGAAATGATTAAAATTGAGTTCTCCAAAGGCATGTCAATACATAACTCCTAAAGTAGTTAGACACTTACCTACTACTTTTTTCAACCAGGAATGAAGAGCTAAAATAACAGTTACCGACTATAATCTGTTTCTGAATGTTGGAGAACTATCAGCTGACAATCAAACTGACAAACGAGACAATATGCATATCAGCAGTGGGGTAAAACAGCTCAAAAGGAGCACTGTTGTCTAGGGGGTGGTAAATCTTTTTTTCACTACCCATGTATCTGATCACATGACACAAATGTCTTGCCTCGAAAGCTCATTTTTAATTGAACTTTGCATTACAGTGTTCCCTGGGGGCATAATATTGAGCATAAATAGCAACTTGTGGACTTGTTCTTAAGCTAGATATGTTTTAAATATAAAGACTTGCTTGTGTAAAGAGAAAGACACCCCACTCACTGAACATCCCCATTATTCATGCACAAAATCAGTGTTTTGAATGCTACAGTCTCAGTTCCCATAGGGCTGTGCGAATTCCAACTTTCAATGCTATGGATTTTTCCTTAGAAAACTGAATTGTGTCATATGGTTTTCAGCCCAGCAGCACCTGAGGAGTACACAAAGGCAGAAAAAGTAATTTAATGTACTGTGACTTATTTAATCTGTTCTAATGTTAACATGATCATTTATTTTATGTTCCTTCCAAGTCTGTTACGTTTTCCTTAACATAAGTCAGAGATGTACTTGTTAATGCTTCAGCAGTGCTTTTGTTACTGCTGCTTCAGGGGAGGGAAGAAAATTTTGATTCTTCTTGGAGTATATTTGGAATGTTTGTCGGTTCCCCAGGCTGGTGGGCAAGAGTGGAATTGGGCCAGCAGTCGAAGTTGCAGTTTGGCAAATATTTAGGTACTGAAGGGAGCAAACGAGCACACAGTAAAATTTGCACATGGGTCAAAATATATTAGGGTCCCAACTCACAAGCAGATGGAAGTAATTTGACAGCTGATGAGGACTGTGACAATCTCAAAACAGAATACTTCTCAGGGAATGTCTAACGTAGGTAAAAGGAATAGCTGAAGGGAAGAGAATATCTGAAATACAACCTGTGGGGTTTTTGATATGTTACACTCTTCTCTGCACAGGGGTTAAGATACTTCTAAGATCTGAGAAGCAAGTTTGGTGCCTTTTGTTATATGCCCTTTTTGCTACTTCTACTTCTTTTAACTTTGGTATTGATAAGGCCAACTGTTGCAAAAGGCAATATCTACTGTACAAAACTGTCCCAGCCAAGGACATTCAATTTTTCAGGTTGGGAAAGACCTCCAAGGTCATCAAGTCCAACTATTAGCTCAGCACCATCACAGTCACCACTAAATCATGACCCCAAATGCCATATCGATGTGCTTTTTAAAAGCTTCGAGGGAATGATGCACCCACTCTCATCTGCACCTTCTCTTAATGAAGAGTCTGTCTTCCCTCCTCTTTTCAGTCTCGAGTAGAGCATGGTGGATTATTCTGCCCACTGATCTCCATCAGAGCAGGCTGTTAACTGGCTCTAGCAGCACTAAGATTTTGCATGACTCTGGCACAGCTCTATGGAAACCAACATATCAGTTCTTGTCTGTGCCGAGCTTGGACTTGGGGTCCTTGGTACAGAGTTAGGCAGCCAGCCTCTCCTGACTGGGGGTCCATTTCTTATTTGCTATTCTCTTTTATAGTTGCTAGATTTATTTGTTAATTATTATTTAAATTGTGAGAATTGTTTGGAAATAGCTTGTTTTCCTTTTTTATAGCTCATTTCAGTTAAGTTTCTGGAAGCAGTATACAAGAACAATGATAAACACACTTTAACTGCAGTTTCTTTAGATGGTTCCTTTAATGGGCTCATAAATACAGTTGCAGGTTTTTTATTCTTTCATTAGTGGGATCTATGGTTTAACAAAAAAGCATCCAGTGAATCTGCAAATATCTGTATTTCCTTTTGTAACAGTTAGAGAAAATTTAGGTTCAGATTCTCTCCAGGCCCATATTCTTCAAGTTTGAGCTCATAATGCCACATGATGTCTTGAGTTTGGAAGTGAAAACTGATGAGATGAGATGATGTTTTCTCCTTGCCTTACTGTGAAGAAATCAGTCTGGAAGAGGGAAGCAGAGGAAATCAGGGAGAAGTTTTTGGGTTATCTGAGATCCAAATGATGGGTGAGATCTGATGCTACATCATATCTATCTCTCTCTCTCTCTTTCTATCTCCCTATATATCTATATTTATCATATATGTTGCCACCTATCTTCCTTGTTTCTCTATGTAACATAATTTTAAAGGAAAATAAATAACTCAGCATTCATTTTCATGAATACAGATATTTATAATTAATATTAATGAGCACATTTCCAAAATATGACATTTCCTTGTAAGCAGGATGACACCTGCTCTGTGCAATTAAATGCCATGTTAATGAGAGGTTGTGCCCATTTCACTTTGAAGGAAAGGTGAATTTATCCATGTCTGTGTGGATGAGAAGGGAACTTACTTTCAGGCAGACATTAATACATTAAGCCTTGGGGCCACCCTGTAAAGCAAAAGCTTCTGAAATCACTTTTCCTTTACTCACTTTAAAGCTGAGTTCACAAATTGCTGTCCTTGAGGGTGAAAGGATAGATAATAAAATTTGAAGAAAAGTGAAGTAAAGTTTGTCTGACCACTTCTTTAATTGAAGCTTTTGGTGTTCAAGCACTTCCTGTCATCATTATGTATATGTGCCCAGTAGCACAAGATCTGCTGCCCTTCTGTGCCTGGAAATTCTCTAGCTGTGAAAGAAAAAGTACATCACATTTTAGGATAATCACTGACTTTTTCATTTTTAGCTTCCACCGTTTCCTTTCTCCTTTGTGGCCTCTGGATTTCTGTGAAGAAGGTCCTTGCATAGCACATTAAAGCTTTGATATGAACTACTACCTTGCTCCCCAAGAGCCAGGTGTCTCATTTCTCTTCTGGGAATGAAAGCAAAGCTATAGGCTCTCTTGTTGCATTATAGAATAGAATAAAATAATAGAATCATTAAGGTTGGAAAAGACCTCTGAGTTCATGGAGTTCAACTGTCAACCCAGCGCTGCTGTGTTCATCACTAAACCATGTCCCCAGCTGTCACATCCACACACGTTTTGAACACTTTCAGGCATTTGACTCCACCACTTCCCTGGGTAGACAGGCCCACTGCCTGCCTGTCCTTTCAGTGAGTAAATTTTTCCCTTATATCTAATCTAAACCAACTTGCAGCCATTAAGGCTGAAGAAGGGTAGATTTAGATGAGATACTAGGAAGAAATTCTTTACTATAAAGGTGGTGAGGCACTGGAACAAGTACCCAGAGACACTGTGGACTCCCCCTCCCTGCAGGTGTTCAAGGTCAGGCTGGATGGGGCTCTGAGCAACCTGATCTAAGGGAAAGTGTCCCTGCCCAGGGAAGGGAGATGGAACTAGATGATCCTTAAGGTCCCTTAGAACCAAAACCATTCTCTGATTCCATGATATGATTCCTTATTATTCATCACCAATCATTATTTAGTACCTCCAAAAGTCTCCACCTTTAGGATGGTGGAGAGATGCTCCTGCATCTCTCACAAATAGTGAGAAGTCTTCCTACATTTCCTCTTGTTCTCTGTGCAAGATCACATTCCTACTAAGTGTAGTATGTGAGATCTCATATTCTTGAATCACAGAAATGTGTTGGAAAACAAATTTCCCTAAATATGGTTATTTTAGGGTTTAAACTCTCACAACAGCTAGACCAGTGAAAATCCCCTTTTCATTTTTTTTCTTCTTTTCATTTTGCAAAATTATTCACTTTCTGTAGCTATTTTATAAATTTATTTTGAGAGGTCTAATTGCATATCTGTCCATATCCATGTGGTTTTTTGCAATTTACTGTTAATACATTCTCCTCATTATATGCAGCATTCAATGAAGAATACCTTAGTGAATTTCTGTAGTTTTCTGAGGTTTCTTTCTTCTTAACGTGCTAAAGTGAGTATGTGAAATACTGCATATTCTGTAGCACTGGCAGAACATCAGACAGTACAGAGAAAAATGTCATTGACCTGGGAGAATCGGAGTTGTTCAGACTGCAGAACAGAAGACTTTGGGGACACCTTCACTGTGGCCTTTCAGTACTTTAAGGTGTCTTATAAAAAGGATGGATAGAAACTTTTAAGCAGGGGCCTGTAGTGACAGGACAAGGGGTAGTGGCTTCAAACTAGAAGAGGTAGATTTAGATTAGATATAAGGAAGAAATTTTTTACAATGACTGTGGTGAAACCCTGGTACAGGCTGCTCAGAAGGAGGGTGGATGCCCCATCCCTGGAAACAGTCAAGAACAGGTTGGATAGGGCTCTGAGTAACCTGATCTGGTAGTGCTTCTTCACCTCATCTGTCAATTCCCTGTCTCTCTCTTTTTGATTGCTTTATTGCCTGTAAACAAGTTTAATTTTAAAAAGATCATTCTTTCACAGCAAATGTTGTCACAAAATCAGTTAATGATGAAAATACTGTTTCCAGGTTTGATTACAAGACTGCCTCAATCCAGACATGAGGATTAATCCCTTCTTGCTGTTTTTTTTTCCTTACCAGGAAAGAATGGGAAATGGAGAAGAGAAAGATAATGGCAAGCAGCTGGGTTCTGTGTACAAAACACAGTGACAAAAACTCATGTCATACTTTCTGAAAGCTCTGACAGCTGCCAAAACCAACTGCTTTGCTATCAGAGCCACATAAGGTAAACAACAGCCAACAATATTATTTGAAGCTATTGAAAAAAAATTAAATTCCCAGATTATCTCTGAAAGTTGTCAATAACATATTTTGGCAACCATCCTGCCCACGTGGGTTGTTTCTTTACTAAAGGGGAGAAGGATCGTTGGTGGTGTTCAGAACGCTTTCCCCACTTTTATTTTAATTGGTTGTTTTTATAGCAAATCACAAGATTGAACTTCTGGTACCTTAGAAGAGGTCTGCCTAATGAATATGCAGGGATTGGAGAGCAAGAGAGATCTGTAAGTTATTCTGGCCTGCTGACTTACCTAGACAAGTCATTCACTTCTGCTCTGCTCCTCTTTTATCCATTGGCACTGTGAAGTCTTTGTGCAAAGGGATAGACTCTTGTTGTGTGTTCATAAAGTCTCAGATCCAACAGGCCCTTAACTGTGACTTGGGACTCTGGAAGCTATATTCATTTAAATAATAATAATAGCAACAACTTCAAAGCAGTAATTATTCAGTTCTTGTGGAAGAGAGTGTGGAGGAGGAGCAAAAGGGGTTTTTCCACTGGGTTTGCCCACATCTGGGGAATGCAGGTCCATGCTATGGGAGACAACTTGAGCAATTACTGCTACTAGATGGCCCCAGCATAAAGGAAGGGCTGAAGGAAGAATAAGTGAAGACTTTACCTTGGTTACTTCAGAGTTCTGCCAGAATTCTGACAGTTTGTTATGTGTAAAGATAACCATTGTACATCCCAAGGAAAGGGCTGTTTTCAGTGTTTCTCCTCTGAAAATGGTGGTTCTTGTAATCTTCCCATGGGAGAGATTCCAATGCTGACCATATAGCAGCTTTGAGCACTTGGATATTTGCACTCCCTCAATTTGGAGGAAGTCCAGGCATCTCTAAGAGCATTCAAGGAGGAATGTTTTTCTTGTATGAAAAAATCCCATGACAAACATAATTTTTGAAATACTCTTGTTAGGGCTGTAGGGTAATAAGCCAGCGAGTGATCCTTTTTAGACTGACATCTGATGAATTGATGCCACACACTTCCCTGTCAGTTCTAAGACACTATCATGCCACACTTCTGTCTGTGTGGCTTTTGGGCAATATGTTGATTAGCTCACACCACCCCATATTTGCTATGAAAGGAAAGACTTCTCTTTAAAACCTGACTGGTGTATTCGACACCATTCTAGTGATGCTGCATTTTCCAGCAGCAAGGGCATCAGCAAAGATCAGGCGCATAAGCTTTGTAAAATAACAAAATCCTTGCATAGTGCTGGGATAAAATCAGGCTAACAGATGTCATCATTACTGACAATCAAGAAAATTGAACCAGCGCTCAAGCATCTGTGTGAGGATGGCATTACCTGACACAGAGAAAGCAAATTACCCTTCCATCATCAGGGAATCAATCCAAGGACTATGTCTTTGGATATAATTTGCATAAGCTTCAACTTAGAAAGGGCAAAGGAAAAAGATTGTTTTATTAGCAAAAGGCTGGGTGATATTAATCTGAGAACTGAGGGGAATTCCTAAACACAAAGCATTAACATGGCAGAAGGAATCAGAATCAGATGAAAGGTTATTTAGTGAAGAGAAAGATTTGTCCTGCAGCTGCAACTAAGTTAACTGGAGTTTCTTTCTAGCAAATTATGATCTATGTCTTTACCGGGGTGTTATTTCAACAAAGATATTTTATAAAATGGTGGTTAGAGTTGATCATTCAAACCTCAGTCTCTCGCTTGGTGGTTTCTGTGTAGTGTTTTTGCACCACACTTAAAAAGCCAGACATCCAAACATCTCTGCTTGTAGGGGAAATACAAAGCTTCTATCATCCTAGGGCTTTCCCTGAGGTTTTGCGTTTCTCCCAAGATACAGAACTTTTAAGTGTCTTCATTCTCTTTGTTGCCATGTGCCATGCAAATTTGCCTCAAACTACTGAAGTGAGAAGAGCCATTTTTGTAGAGAGCTTCATGAAAACTGTCCAGCTGATAAAGGCATTTTGTATATCTTCATGAACTTGAAAGATTAAGAAGAACTTTGCCTTCTTCATTTTTAACTCCTGTGTACCCAAATATATATTTAAACAATTTATCCCCACACTACAACCTGTGCATCAAGTCTAAATGCAGGGCACCTGGAGAAAGGCATCTAGGATTTGCTGGCAAATACTTGAAGCTGGAGAAACTATCACTGCTTCTGGTAATCAGCCTTGCTATGAAGAAGTTGTGTGCAGTTATATGATTATACCTGATTTAATCTTCCTGCAGAATCAGAAAGCTCTTTAGTCACTGATACCTAGACCTTCCAATATGGCTGAGGCATCTCTGCCTAGCTACACAGGTTTTCTGTATCCCTTTTCTGTAAGCAGTATAAATTTCTGTTGCATGTTTGAACAGGCAGAGTGCAGAGCTACTGACCTATTTTATTTTACAACTCATCGCAGTATCATTTGCTCTCTCCTATCCTGATTACTTCTGTCTTTATACATACAAGAAAATATTCCTTATAGACTTCTGTGGGTTCATGGAGACCTGCAAACAGGTCTCCCACCCTATCAACCCTCTCCAAATCACTGTTTTTCAAGTTTAGAGATACATTCCTCTATAGATATGGTTCACATGACACATCCAACAGAGTCCTTCCAGAGCCACCTGCATTTGATGTTGATGGTTTTTTTACTGACATCTCTCTTGTCCATCAGCCATTCTGCTTTTAAAGCTTTTAATATGTGTATGAGTGATTTTTTTGAAGAGTTAATTTTCCATCTGAAGTCAAAAACCTTAATAAATCTGAGTACATTATGAGCTGCACAAACACGATGATGTCAAATAGGAAAATTAAGTGTGTTTCATGAGCTGTTCTTATAAAACTGTGTAGACTGGTGTTAATTATAGTTCTACCTTTAATTTTCATTAATTGAATCCCATATCAACTTTAGGATTTCTCTGTTGGAGAGTGACATCAGATTAACTGCTCTGTATCTGCCTAGATTATCCCCTTTTCCTCTTTGAATATCACCAGGAAGTAAGTCTTACTTTGTAATAATGTATATTAAGATGTATTTTTAGCAACCATCAGGACTCTCGGAAATTCCTTGCAGAACTCCTGTCTGTAAGTCCCTTCAGATTTAAGTTATTTGAAAATTTCAAATATTTAACCAGTTGGTTCCCCAGACTGCCTGAAGGCTGCTCTGTTCTTTGCCCAACATGACACCTGGCTCCCTTGGTGTACGGGTGGCCTTTCTCACCTCCACCTGGCAGGCTGCTCTCAGGTGACCTTTCTCTTTGGCTGTCTGCCTAGAAACATCAGTGAGATGCCAGCCAGTGGGTGAGCCAGGCAGCTGCCTTGCAGGTGGGACTAGTGTAAGCTCCTTGGGTGGTTCCCTAAGGAATCAGCTCTCTGGAAAGAAATTGTTCTGTTTTCCGGGAGAGAAAACTTGCAACACAAAATTAAATGCCAATCAGCCCTAATTTCTCACCCAATAGAAAATGTTTTTTTCTGGTCAGGTAATGGTACATTTCTTTCAAAAGCAGACAGACAAAAAAAAAAAAAAAGGAAACTTTTCTCTCACACCAAGAGCATAAGATGATAAAACATAATAAGCAGAAAAACTTAATCAAGAAGGGAAAGTGTCTGCAATTGTGACCCTCAGCAGAAGCTGTAAGATGTCAGATCCAGAGGGCCAGAACCCTGTCATTGGCTTGCAGCATTATTTCACACATTACTTGAAATTTTTTCTACTTAATAGGAAAGCTGTCAGGAGAAAAAAAAAAAAAGTTGACATTTAAGCAATCTCTCTTTTGTCTCCTAAATCCATTAGCAAGAAATGGAAGGAAATACTGGATTTCTGTGGGTAGCAATTTTGGATACAACTGAAAGAACAAACAAGACAAACAGGAGTCATCTAAAATGCACAGTTTTACCTGTATCAAGTGACTGGAATTCCTTTTTAAGAACTTAAATAAATCCAGAACATTTTCGGTCTGATTATATGCAATACATAAAGTTTCTGGAGCATGTTAAAAAATGAAATGCCAGTGGTTTTTTTCTGAATACATATTCATGCATTTTCTAAAGGAAGGAAACATCATTAAATATATTTTGCACAATTTCAAATGGTGAGAAACGAAATGCTACGGTGCGTGAACAGCACAACAATAATCTCTGTACTGCTAAACTGTGAGTTATGATTACAAAGCAGGCTGATGATCCATCCAGTAGAATCTACGTCCTCCTGGCAGAGGACAGAGCGCTGAGCTTTACCCTAGGAAAGCTGTTGTGTTTTACTTTGTTTTGTTTGATGGAGAGGAAAAAACCCCAGACTCCAGAGAGTCAGTTCAACACTTTTGTTTACTGACTGAACATTGAGATGAAAGTTTTCCCTGCCATGCAGTCATCTCTTATTGCCAGCCCAGAAGACAAGAATGAAACAAAGGGCAAAGCAAATGGCACAGGTGAGAGCTGGTACAGGAAGACAAATACCAAGAAAAGTGATAATAATAATTATTGATGCCAAAAAAGGAATGCAGAACACAGGACCAGCTGAGCATAAATGAGAGAACAAAGAAAGTAGGATAATGGAAAAGAGAGAATTATTGGAAGAAAGACAAACACTGAGATGTATTGAAAATTCTGCTCAAGTGATGCTTAAACTCACACCATTGTTCTGAAAAACAGCTGTGTAATACTTCTGGGCCAGGTGCTGACAAACTTAATACTATACCTGCCAGTGTGGGTTCATCTACAGAGATAAGTGGAACAGTTTAAACTTCAGTGCACGGTTATTGGTATATTTGTCCTTTGGGTAAAGGTAATAATTTTACATTTGTCTCATGCCTGTTGTAATTCTTAGATCTGCAACCAAATTTTTGCATGTCACTGGGTGAATGACATGACCTATTTCTATATGTTGAGGACAAATACACACTTGAAAATATTCTTGAACATTCTAATGACTGTGGTTGGCTTTCTTTTCCTCTGTTTTTACTTACTGTAGCTGCAGACTATACTGAGTGGATAAATTTTGGGAATACACAGCTCAGGCTTCCCTTGAGTGCACAGTGGTGTTTTGTATTGGCCATTAGTGAAATCCTCCAGTAAATAGCTCAAGTGCTGTTTTAGAGAGTGATGCCTTGTTTATCTCAGGTTTGCTTCTTGCCCATTTGTTTGTTGAACTGGTGCTTCCAGCCTCCTTCTGCCTTTGAAGGGAGGTTCTAAGCCCCAGGGAATTGGATCACATTCACTCTTGCTGATCCCAGGCTGAATGCTACCAATTTTTGTGTCTCCCTTTGTGTCACTGTGAAACTTGTCTGAACAGTTACATGTACCTTATTTAATAGTCAGCTGCATGGTGTGTCCCAGCATGCAGAGCAGTCCTTTGGTCAACTAGCAGAGTCATGAGCTGTGTACAATACTCTGCAGGTACTGTCTCTCCATTATCCCAATTTTGTTAGATGAGAAACCTCTAGTGTTTTGGTTTGGGTTTTATTTCTTCTGAGTTTTCTGTGTTATTTTGTGTGAGCAGGTGTGAACTGCACACTTCAGTCCTAATGTTATTGGTTCTTAATATCTTTGATTTTAATCTTTAGTTTATTAATTTTTATGTTGGCCAGTGAGGTAGGGCAGAGTAGCAAGGAAGAGAGAGACATAGCTATAAGAATAAAGATGGTTTGGAGAATTTGTATGTCAGCAAGTCAAACTGTGCATTGAGCATATTCCCAAAAAACATATTGTCAAATTTCAGTGATGTGCCTCATATGTCTTGTGAGGGAGAAGACAAACAATAGGTTGGAATATCAAATAATTTGAGTGCTTAAAGGATGTGCCTTGGCCCAGTCAATTTGGTGTGTTCTATGTAAATATAACTCAGGCCTCTCAAATTTCAGCTGTCCAACAGCGAAACAGTTCCTGTAGTACCTGAAGGGCAAGTGATCACTCAGAGAATCACAGGATATCTGTAGTAGGAAGTGGCCTCTGGTCTCAAGCCAACCACACTGCTCAAAGCCAGACCAGCTAAGATCAGTCTTCTCAGGGCACTTTCAAACTGCAATTGTGCACTTCTACAGGGATGGACACTTCATTCTCCTCTCTTTGGGTCTTTTTCATAAATGTGACTATGCTCATGGTTAGGTGTTGGTTTGTTTTTTTTGTCCCCAGTAGCTAATAAATATTTAGGGTGGTGCAGCTTGTGTTCACTGCCTTTTGTGGTATTGCTATGCTCCTCTGAGAAACAAGAGAAGCTCCATTGGTGCTACACCCTCTCAGTAGGTAGCTGTAGCATTCTGCAATAAGACAGCAAAAAGGCTCTCCATAAACCTTTTCTGGGCTGAATAAACCCACCTCCTGCAATTTCTCCTTTCTTTCATGTGTTCAAGCTTCCTGACTGTCTTCATCTCCCTGTGCTGGACTTGCTGGACCTGTATGTTGATTTCAATCAGCTTTAGTGTTCCTGGGCACCCCAATTAATTGGCACAGGCATGGGAATCTAATATGGAGCTAATGTCACCAAAATACCCAAGTCATTGTGTGTTCTAGAAAAACATGCAAGTTGTAACTGGGAATATATGTAAAAAAATTATTCCAGAGAAATACTATCTTATACTCAAAATTACAGAAATTCCCCATATGTAACCTAAATCTCCCTCAGCTTTTGTCCCTTCATACTTCCTGCTGTGATAGACATAGTCAGCTTGCTCTTTCAGTGGATTTGGAAACAAGTATAGTGGGCTTATTTTTCAAAGCCTTGTGATATTTTAATATTTCACTGGAAAAAATGCATGTTTTCATAGCATCCACTGTTCCACTCCAGAGTCAGCACTGAGCTCCATCTTAATGTGTTTCTCAGTATCATTTTAAGGGTTCTCACTGAATAGTGAATAATGTTCAATCAAATTGCAGTGAGAATCAAACAATTGTTCTATTTGCACACAAAGTCAATGCTCGTTGTTGTCAGGGTGAGATGAGGGAAACAAGAGGTCCCAGCTTCTCAGGCCATGCTTGGATGTTCTAAGTCAAAGTCCATCTACATGGATTATTTCATCTGAGTTGCATTTATTGCAGTGTCAGTGTGATGTGTCAAAGAGGTCTCTGTGGCACCAACACCAAGTTTATCCCACTAATGATCAGCTTGTGGAGTTCTGCTACATTTACTCTATCAGAAATAACAGTGATGTCAATACTGAAGTAAAAATGGAAGGTTTTGTCACTCTATGCCTCTATTCCATTCTCAGTTTTATCACTGTAAACAAGGAGGAACTTAAGTAACACCAAGTAACTATAAATAAGCTGGTGGCATGATCTCTACACTTTTTGTCCTGCTTGTGAGCTGTTAAGCTCAGCATATCCACTTTAGGAAGCAGAAGTCTTGAGATATCTGATGGTGAGGTGGGATATAGCGTTTTCTACTTGAGACATGACTGATCTATCAAACATGACAAAAAGTTAAAGCGAAGAAGATTCAAGTTTTTCTTTTCAAGACCTTTTTTTTTTTTTTTGTGGTAAGACAATCCAAGGCTGTTCCTGATCTCTTTGCTTGTCTGTGAAATGGGATGTGTGACTGTAGATGAGACAGTCATGAGGAGAATCATGGTTTCTTTACAGGGCAAATCAACAGGTGAACTATGGAAGCAACCTT
Organism: Edolisoma coerulescens; assembly: GCA_013397115.1. Taxonomy (NCBI): domain Eukaryota; kingdom Metazoa; phylum Chordata; class Aves; order Passeriformes; family Campephagidae; genus Edolisoma; species Edolisoma coerulescens. Next base: position 154,391 of record VWZW01002761.1, read on the forward strand.
TTGTAAGACAGAGAGTTAGAGTGGGACAAACATATTTCAGGAATGCTTTGGCTTTTTTGTAATGCTGATGATTGTATTCCAGTGCCTAGACTGTTTCCCAGACAGGTTTTTATCTTCAGAGCATTATTGACTAATATGGAGTCTTAGGCAATTGCACTGTGTCCCCAGTTCTGGATCCTGACTGAGACCAGCAAGATTTCCTCCCAAAGGCATAACAGAACAACCAACTTGTCTGTCACCGTGGTTGTCCAGGGCAATAGGGTGTGGAGCTCTGTGGGGCATCTGCTTACAAAGTGCAGAGTCAGTGTAAGAAGAACCTGGGCAGGAGGACTTTGCTAAGTTTCTTCAGCTTTGCAATACACTAGGACATAAGCTAAACAAAAATCAAATTCTTAAAGCATGGATTTAAATGATGTATCTACACGTTGCACGGAAAGTATGTGGTAAAAAAGGGGGAAATAGCCAGAACCACCCCCCACCTCCCTTTTTTTTTTACCCTAAGTACCTAAACCCTAGACCATATCCTTCAGATAACATTAATTCTTCCTATATTTCCCCTCATAGTGCAGGTTTGTTTGAGCTGTAGCAGAGCAATTTCACTACACAAAATTTGGGGGGCAAAAGCTGCCTTCCAAGGCCATCTGCAAACTGATTAAATTAAAAAAGGTTAATCCATTTATAGAAATGTGAAATGAAAGCATAATTTTAATGTACTCTGTGATATGAAGCAAGTGAGCCTAGATCTTGAGCTTTGCTGTTACCTAGAAGAAATAAGTTCAGCAAAACCTGAAATCCAATTTCCATATATATTGCTGGTCTTATCACTGTTTTGTCTAAAATGTTAAAGTAATCTTAATTATCTGAACGACAATCAAAAATAAAAGTCAGCACTGTGCTCTGTCTCATTATAATTCATGGTTGGGATAACGTTGTTTTGGAAAAACCTCATGTGTATGCCATAAATTATACTTGGAAGAGTCAAATAAATTACTTTCCTAGCCAAATTATTTCCTCATGTGCAAAATGGGAGCACTGGAAATCTTTGCTTTTAATGGGTACATTTTGTGTTGATTTCTGAAAAGCAGTAATTAATATAAGCTAATAAATGTAGGTTTTTGGTTTTATTTTTTCCTAAAATATTGTCTAGGAATTGATGCATGTGGTTTGCATATGTAAAAATCCTTCTTTGCTTCCACCATTTGATTTTGAGCACTTCCTTCGGCTGCTCATATGCATCAGTTTCCCTGTGATGAAAGAAGCTGTTGCATTAAATTGCGAATGTGCAAGGTTAATAAGTATACTGAACCAAGCTTTCTATCATTCTCTGTGGTGAGGTGGTAAATGTTATAAAACCTCTGATAACATATTTTTGCATTCCTAAGAATTTAGATTTTTGCCTGTCTCAGTTTTTCAAGTGCAGAAGGTAGGCATATGCCTGGTGATATACCTGCTCTCAATCTACACATTGCTTTTCACTCTGTATTGATAGTATGTGTTTATGTTTATGTTTATGTTTATGTTTGTTTATGTTTATGCATTTGCATGACTTCAAGGTCCCATGCCCTAGACTTCAGACATGCAAAAGATGAGAGATGGTCCTTGTGTTTAAGCTTTTCGACCATAAATAGACCAAGGATGAGAGAAAGGAATATCTGTATTTTCTCTCTGTAGACAGAGACTTCTGCCTACAGCAGAGATAAAAATCAAGCCCAGACCATGAATCCAGTCCTTCACCGCAGGAATATGCTTCCACCCTCTCTCTATGCATGAGGCTCATTTCCATATTTCATCACATTAGTGATTGTCTCCCACAGTTGCATGCTGATTATCCTGCCAGTTAAACAGAAAATTCAGGTATATATCATCTGCAAAGAAATTAAACTGCCTACACCCTTGACAATAAGTTGTTGTATTTAGATTACCTTTCTGATATCCAGCTGCACCTGGATCAAATAAAACCTTATTTAAATTGAATGACAATATTTTCTTAAGGCCTATGAGACTATTACTAGGGACTTTAAATGAGTCAATCCAGTTTCTTCTATAATTCTGTAGGAGCAAACTACTTTCCAGAGGTTTCCTGTCATTTTTCACTCATTTAGAAGGGAAAACCTGCAGGAAGAATAAGTTACAGATGAACATTAATTAGGGTGAAGCAGCAGGGCTATATAAATTATGAAGGAGGTTCTTTTTCTGAGTTACAGATTGATTCCTTTTGTAATCAAATTCCATTTTCAGTGCAGCTTCCTTTTAAAATGAGGCAGGCAGAGAGGAGATAAGTGTCTGGTGAAATACAGTACCCGCTGTTTCAGATTCTTTTTAGGAGGTTGCCTAGAATGACATGACTCTGATTAAAAAAAAAGAAAAAAATAACAGAAGAAAATAGGTCAGAGGTTCTCAGTACCAATTAATTTAGCATTCAAAAGAGAATAGAGATGGTTAAACCTCATGGCAAATTGAAACAGTTCAGAAATGTGAATAAAATATTGTCTTAGAAAGATAATAGGAATAATAGTATTTTTCATTTTTCTTTGAACCTCTTTATGCTATCATTCTCAATGGGACCTTGAAAGCATCAGGTATGTAAAACTCTCAAACTCTCATGGGACTGCCAGGCTATTTCAATTATTATCTGTTTAAGAATGCAAATTGTTTTGTTTTTCAACAGTGGAATGACCATCACTGTACATCCTGCTGCAATTATTCTTATCCATTTCCCTGTCTGAGGGCCATGTGTGCACCCATCATGTGTAGTATTACTCCCCACCACTGAAATGAAGTCACCTCCAAGCCAATTTGGTTTTTATTGGTGCTTAAAAACAGAGGGACTAACTTCCTGACATGGTTCCGGAAATTTAGACCAGAAGATTTTCAGGATGCTCTTTTGTCCCTGAAATTTGTTTGCTAGTGGGATTTTCCATCTGCCTCTTGTATGTGTGGGGACATACTACCAGAATCTCAACAGAAGAACAGGAGACAGGGGACTGAGCTGATGCATCCTATCCCTTCACTGAATACAAGGGCTTGTTCTCCACCTCATGACCCAATGCAAGTGTGCTTTCCTAGTCATTTGATTACAGAGAAGGGCACTCTCTAGAGAAAAAGAGTTTGTTCAGTTGTACTCTTCTCCTGCCTAACTCAGAGTTAAGTGCCTACTGTGAAGCTTGAGCTCAAGACAAGGGTCATTGATTCAAACTTTTCTCTACAGGGAACTGTACCTGTAGTGTCGATGGGAAGAAGTAGTCTTGGTGCTGATGTGGCATTCATCTTACAAACAGCACCCTCGATCAATGGCTCTGGGTAAAGGATAGCAGGAAGATCTCATTTTTTTCTTGAACTTAGGTGCTGTAGGGGATGCTAAATTTTACTTTTTTTGTAGTTAGCATAAATAGGATCTTGGGTCTAACTGTGACACCTGAATGGAGAGGAACATTACTAATGTACTCCAGCAGAAGTGTAGGAAGTTTCCAGAGGTGGAGTCTTTTATGGAATAGAGCACAGCAACTCAGATTTTCTCTATAACATTAAGCACTTTTAATTATCCATTTTTCTCCATATCTTTTACTATTTACTAATCATAACAGCATGGGTATGACAACTCTATGAATTTAAGGAGTGTTTCCAGATATTTTGGAGCATGTTTTGTTCACAGGTTCTCCTCCACCTCATTCTTCCTTCTTCTGTCAGACTTTTCCAGTTACAAACAGTATCAAGCTGTCAGAGTCCTCTATCAGTTTGTCCTCTAACAGTCAATCTTTACTGAATACTTCTATAATACATCTATAATACAAAACTTATATACATATATATGCATATATATATGTATATGTATGTATACATATATAATTCAAAAGTGAGCCACATAGCTCCCACTAAAAAGACCCAATGCTTCAAGCACTGACAGGCTTAGGGTATTGACCGCCTCTCTAGGAAGCCTATTGCAGAGTTTGACCACCCTCTCTATAAAAAAATGCTTCCAAAAGTCCAGTCTGAACCTTCCTTTGCAGCTTTGAACAATTCCTACCTCTCAGCACCTCACTTTCCATGTCCTCACCTCAGAAAGCTGTAGGGGGCAATGAGGTTGCCCCTCAGCCTCCTTTTCCCCAAGCTAGATGAACCCAGAGTCCTCAGCCACTCCTTACAGGACATTCCTTCCAGCCCTGTCATCAGCTTTGTTGCCCTTCTCTGGACACATTCAAGGACCTTCACATCATTCTTAAGTTGTGGGGCCCAGAACTGCACATCTTGCTCCAGATGAGGCCTAACCAATGCTGAAAACAGTGGGACAATCATCTCTTCTGCCTGAATAGTGATGCCGTGTTGGACACCCCTGTGTTGGTTGGGGTTTGCCCTTTTGGTTGCCAGAACACGCTGCGGGAAAATGTTGAAGAATCTTCTGCTGGCCTGCACCCCCAGATCCCTCTCTGCAGGCTGCTCTCCAGCCAGTCCTCTCGCAGTTTATACTTGTACCCAGCATTACTCCATCCTAAGCGCAGAATCCAGCACTGGGGCTTGTTAAATTTCATCTCATTAACTACTGCCCAGTGCTCCAATCTATCTAGACTCCTCTTCAATGCCTTGTTTCTTGAGAGAGTCAACAGCACATCCCAGTTTGGTACTACAAGAAAACTTGTTGATGACGGTATTGAACAGGACTGGCCCTGGGATTAAACCCTGAGAACATCAGTAGCATTTTCACCTCCTTCCATGGCTGATGTTTTGCCTGATCTCTTGTGATTCCAAGGACGCTTCTTACTTGTGTTAGAAGAGTAAGGCTGTCACTGGAATACACTGAAAGGGAAGATTTTGCAGAGGAGAAGCAGAAGTAAGAGATCCCAGTCTGACCTGGATGTCTCTTTTTGTCCTCTAAGGCATAAGAGAGCAGGAGGGAGTGTGTAGAGCTGCTGTTGCCAGCCCAGCCTTATGAATCACTTGAAATGTGAGTGAGTTTCAGAAACCTGGGGGCATCTATTCTCTTTGCAAAGGGAAGAGGTTGGAGACAGGCATGACAAAGATAGGAGGGGGAAAAAAAGGGGAAAAGTCAGGAGAGATTCCTCTGATAATTTAGGCATCTCTGTTTAAGTCAACTACTCAAGGCTTCTGTTACAACCTATGGAGAAAAATAACATTTTTTGGGTCCTCATCCACAGAGTTTGCATTTCTTTCCTTCTTGCCTCAAGGAGGCCCTGACAGGTTGTATACCCTACTTCCACAGTGATATTCCTTCCCATGATCTTTAGTCTGGAAATTAATTTTTTCATCCATCACTCTAGGAATATTTACTAGCACTGAATCTGAAAGTAAACAAGGAAAAGAAGAAATAGCGATGAAAATGGGATTTAGGTAGAAAGGTCTATTTGTAGTCCTCTTCTTTTCAGTTGATGGACTGCCTTCTCTTCGTTAATTATCCAACTTCTAAATAAATGAAAAGGGCCTTTGAGTAACTTTGGCCTGGGCCAGATTCTCTGTGAGGCAAGTTGGGGTAAATAAACTTGCTTTCTTGTTTTTTTTATTGCATACTGGTACATAAGTAGGTAAAATGAAATTTTCAGATGTGTGAGTCCACAAAAACATGCACTCATGCAACTTACAAACATTGGGTAATTTTTGTTCTTTTTCAGCCTTGCTATCATAATAATAGTCTGTAGTCACATCTACGCCAGTAAATTAAATAATGCCAGGATATGCTCCTGTGGCCTGGACCTCAGCCATCTCTTCTGTTGTATTGTGAGTGTTATCCCTGGCATAGTTTTGACTAGAGGCACCCAGCGTTTGGTCAAATGCCTCCCAAGCCACGTTGGAAAGCTATGAGTGAAGATTCCAAACAGGGTCTGTGACTGTGGACATGCTGCACTGGAGACTGTGAGAGTTTAAAAGGGTGGATAAAAGCTGTACTGTGCCAGCTGGCTTCAACGTCAGGCAACAGTTCTGTAATATTTTGTTCACCAATACAGACACAGCCTGTGAGTGTTACCAGTCAACAGAGAAGTACCCTTAACTTGCATGGTGAAGAGCTGGGTTTTGGTGCTGAAAGGCATGATGTCACATCACTTTCCTGTGAAGCATCACTACAGTGATATGGGGCTGATACTTATCTATCTAGCCAGGTAGAAACATGCATAAAAGATCTGTCCCAGACACTTTTTTATCCTCTGAATGTATATCACAGAATCATCATAGACTCATAGGATGGCTTGGGTTGGAAAGGACATTGAAGACCATCTAGTTCCACCCCCCCCTGCCATGGGCAGGGACATCTCCCATTAGAACAGGTTGCTCAGAGCCCCATCCAGCACTGAACACTTCCAGGGATGAGGCATCCACTCACCACCCTCAAAGAAATGAATTTATTCCTAAATATAATCTACTGTACATTATCTATCTATCTATCTATATCGGGTATACATGAGCACTATCTTTGACACACAATGGGCTTCTTAGACTGAGGAGGTTGTGAATTACCTTTATTCCTTCTTGCACATTCAAGACTAACATGCAGTAGCATGTGAGCTACGGCAATGATCTGCATGTATCTAATGGATGCATCTTGGATTTCTGAATGGCCACCAATCTGGTACAAAATCCTAAATCATCAGATTTCACCCACCGAAATGTCTAGTCTATAAAACCAGGATGTGAAGGATGTACTAGTGCAATCCCTGAAAATACACATTAAATTCACTTGCTTGATTCTTGATTTCTACCTAAGTATCTCACAAAATTGTCCAGGTGAGATGATAGTGACTTATCAGTGACAGCACTGAGGATTTGCTAGATGAAAAGGTGAACTGGCGTATTCCTGTAGGTTAACAAGGACTTAATTACATGCAGATTTGCCAGTTTGGACTGGAATTAATTCAGAAGCAAACTTTGGGACTGGCATTGGTCTTTAATGCAGTCTAAAAAAGTAATGTTATTAGCTTGGTAATTTATTCAGGCTGAGGGAAACATAAGACAATGAACTTCATCTCACAGATTTTACTGTCTCATCCCATTTCAGAACTGCATCAGACCTCAGAAGTGAAAATGATATAGGGATGTCTGGAATACAGTATAAACCAGCTAAGTGTTTTTCCACGAATGGAGGCTCTCATCATCTATTAAAAAAATTCATCAGTATTTAAGGACTCCCTCTCTGCCCTTTGCCTCCCAAGACAGAGAGGCCAAATTAATTTACAAAATGCTGAAGTCCTAAAATTTAATGATATCATTACTATTCAATTGCAGTACGCTGTTGGACAGAGTATCATGTAATGAATAAAGTTCTTTTATGCCATCCTGAACCAGCCAAGTACTTTAAATAGCTGACTAGCTCTTCTCACTTCAGAGAGAATAAACACAGCTTTCATTCAAAAGGAGCACTTCAATCTGTATCAGTAATTTGCATTGACATCAACAGTTTTTAAGGTAAAATCAGTCACATTCTTAACTGCTTACCTGGGTCTTAAAATATCTGCTTTGATGAGGTGAAATCTGGGCCCTGAGGGCACTACGAGTCCTTGCCATCCCAGCCTATCTTCCCTGGACACCTGTCCATGGCCAAGGACCCTGTTTCAGACCAGCGCAGGATCAGTTCCTGCCTAGTCATGCTGCAGGATGCTGGTTTGGAGCCCTACCACAGTCCTGTCGTGCATAGCCCAGAAGGACAGGCTGATAACTGGACCTTTCCTCATCCCTGCCCTGTTGAAGGAAGGAGAGAGGAAGATTTTCAATATAACTTCTTTCACAGTGACTCTAAAAATTGCCAGTGTATAATCCATTCATATGGGAGCTGCATATCTGATCTCTATTTTTAATATTATGCATTTGAAACAGGTTTTTTTTAAAGGTTAAACCAAGTGATTTACACTTCTTTGTAATTAGACGTAGCAATAAGAATAATATTTCACATTGCACTGGAATGTTCTTTTAGGCTTTGTCATATAATCTTAAAAAGCTTAATAGATATGGTGATTGGTATCTTAATTCAATTGTTACTTGACTTGTGGGCCACTTTTTGATTTGCTTGAATAAATGGCTGAGTTGTCTGCGACATAATTGTCTTCTGCAAGAGCTTCCTGTGAATATATTTTTAATTTCTAAGTGGTTCAGTTTCTGCCCTGGATATTCAGACACTTTTTTCTTTTTCTAATATCATTAATACCAGTAATACTAACTGACTAATACTGCTGAATAAATCATAAGTTCAACATGTATATTGTAATTTTCAGAGCTCTTCCTGTACTGTCAGTCTCATAAATCCCCATTTTTAAAAGGGAAATGAACATTATTATCCATATTTTCCATCACAGAAGTGCAATGCTACATTTTCTTATTCCATTTTTAATTTTTTCCAGGCAGATGCTTGTGAATCTCAACAGCGTCTGTCATTTCTCTGTTGCTCTCCTGTATACTGAAGACATGGCTGAACTCTGAAGACTACGAGCGCCAAGCTTTGGTTCTTTGGCTGTGTTTATTTTTGTAAACAAAGTGTATGTGAGGCCACTTTTCTCTCTGTGAGACCATCTGGCATAGAATGATCAATGTCTATGTGAATAAATTATCTTGGACTCCAAATGGGGGCAATCTGCCTGTAGGAGACCAGAATGGTCTCTGGTTTATGCTATCATTGGTGCCAGACAAATGTCCTGGATGATTCTGGTTGCCCTTTTCCAAAACCTATGCCATGGACTGTTCTATTCACAAGCATTGTCATATTTAGCAGCACAGTCTGATCTTTTGTGTCTGCAGCTCTGAGTGCTCATCAAACCATGCACTGAGACACCACACTGTTCTTCAGCAATGGTGTGATTACATACGAAACATTTTTCCAGGTAGCAGAGGTCAACCTGCATACCGACATGCCAAGTGTTGGTATTCTTTTTTGATGTTCAATCTAACCAAGAAGTTGATCATCAACCCTGAAAGTGATCTCTAGAAAAGATCCTGTAGACATGTGTGTTGAGAGGGAAGGGTTAAAACTGGAAGATTTGGTGAGGAGGGAAAATAGAGTTGTTTTCTCTCAAGATGACCTTGCAACTGGGGGATGCTAAGAATATTCCGTATGGGAAATTTCACATATTGTGCTTGCTTTGGATTGCTTTCTGTCTGTCTTGGAAAGCGGAATTTCGGTAGAGGAGAACAGAATGCTGTCAAAGACTTAAAACATATCCTTCACAGACAGGCTCAAGTCTCCTGCTGGGAGAAAGAGAGAAAAGAACCTTGGAAGTTATAGAAAGCACAGCATTGCAAAGTTTTGTGCATGTGCCAGGCCCTTTGACATGATGAAGTCGGGAAAGGGCTTGTGTATTTTCTGGCCCTGTTACCATTGGACTAAGCTTAGCAGTGTATGTGTCCCTGCTTGTTTTTTGGAATCCTCCATCCAGTGAGGTGATGGAATAAGTTTGGTGTTTGCTCCTCACTGTGGGTTGTGGTTGCCTTAGTTAATTGCATCTATCAATTCACACAATTGGACATAGAGTTTTAATATCAAGAGATTTGCCAGTTTTGGTGTGGACAGCAGGGAAAATACTCAGCATTTTTCTGTGTCCGGGTGGACACCATTCAGAAAGTCTTGGTAAAAACAGTGTTCTGTGTGCTCTGGTACCTGCACGTGTCAGCGAAAACTGTGATGAAATCTGTGCCGTGTACTGTGGTTTTGAGGAATTGTGAACAGGAAAGGGACTGAAGGGACTGTAGGAACTTACTGTTCCCCAGATTCCAATTGCCTAATTATGGTAGCATTCTATTATAAAAAAGAGAGCTAGACAGTGGCCTTTTACAAAATTATTGGTTGGGCGTCAGGGATGCCAGGGCATGGCAGAACAATGTGGCCTTTGAGATAAGATGCTTTTAGATGTAACACATCTCAGAAGATGAGCTACAGGACCGGGCAGTGGAAAACCTTGGAGCAAGGGCTAAATACTCTGCAGATTTGGTGTTTCTCAGCAGATGTTTACATATTCCTCAGAGGATAATCTGAGGGCCTGACAATGTGGATAACCTGGGAACTTAGTTTCAGAGGCACAGCCAAACACAGCCACCAAGGCACTGGAAGTAAAATGGAGTGTATGACAACAGTCTATGAGGGAAGAATCACACCCTTGTGTTATTGACAAAGAGAGAGAAGAAATGGAGGCTGTTTCTGCATTTAAAAGTAGAAAGTATTTATATAATATATATATATTTTTATATATAAAAGCAGAGTATTTATATGTTGTTACCTTCATAATTCATGTTCATATGATTATGTTCAGTTGATCGGGTAACTTTTTAATGCTTTTTTTTACTTGTATCTGACTTGGCTGTTTGTGTATGTAAACACTTTTGTCAGTGAGATCTCAAATGATATCTCACTGTAATACATACAAAGATAACGAGACCCCTTGTGCTGGAAGGAATAAATCACAGAAGGTTTGGTTTGCAAAGCTGCAGATCCCACTGTATTGTTGTGTGCTATAATGACTCAAATCCATCATCTGAACAAGGGGCTACTCTTGAATTATTTTATTCAGCAACATACTGGATGTTGTTGAGATAGAGTTTACTTTCTTCATAGCAGATTGGGTAGTGCTGTGTTTTAGATTTTCGACCAAAACAGTACTGATAACATAATAATATTCTATCTATTGCTGAACAGTATTTTCAGGGAGTCAAGGACTTCTCTGTGTCTCATTCTGCCCTCTCCTCTCCACTTCAGTGAATACAGTGGGGGATTGTGCGATAGGCTGATGAACCAGGCAGATAATCCAAATTAGCCAAGGAGATAGTCCATGTCATATAACATCATGCTCGGCAATAAAAAGAGAAAAGAGAGAGATTAAGGAGTTAGGTGATTTGGGTTTTCTTTTGCTTGGGAGCTGGCTGGGCATTGGTCTACCCATGAGAGGTGGTAAGTGATTGCCTTTGCATTGTTTGTTTTGTTTATTTTAGTTGTCTCTTCTTCCATGTAACCTTCACTTATTGAATGTGCTTTTACTTCAACCCTGAACTTTCCCTACGTTTATTCTTTCTTTTCCCCCAGCCCACTGGGGTGAGGGAGGGGGGTGAGAGAACTGCTGTGTAGTGCTTAGCTGCCTGCCTTGGGGAACACACAACAAGCAGCTAAACAATATTTTTGATTGCAGAAATTGCAATTGCAAAACAGCGTACACATTACTTACTCTCATCTAATCTTGTGCTTTGCGGTGAGCTCAACAAGATAAAACTTCTTCTGAAGGTTCAGGACTTAATGCATTCTTCTCTGGCCATGGGGAGCTATGTCTGCATTGGACATTCTGAACAAGCTCATTTAGGAATTCAAGCCATTTAATGACGGTAGGATGGAATTTCTCAGCAAGACTAATTAGCCTGGACAGAGTTTCAGTACTCTGCTTCCAGCATCCTGATACTGTGTGGTTGGTTGTATAAACATAATTCTCCCTGCATCCTGCCTGACCTTCAGGCACCTCATTTTTCTAATATCTGCACTTTCCCTGTATGCTGAGAGCCTGATTTCCAGAATGCTCCTTCATTTCTTTGTGTCAAGACCTGGTTATGACCTCTTTTTTCTGTCTCTGCTTTTTTTTTTTTAATCACATTATTTTCAAGTGAGGAAATTCAGGATATGTCCAAGTGATGGTGGTGTGCTCCATCTTTGCAACATGGAAGCAAGTGCTCTGCATGACATGGCTTGTTGTGGGGTGAGAAAAGTGAATCATTCTGCTCTCATCTCATCTGACACACCATCATAGAAGTACAATGCTGGAATTCCTACCTTGTAGATGCCTATGTTACAGATGCTGCATATATGTATTGGAAGAAACTGGAACCTTCATACTAAATTACAACCAAGGGCAAGGCCCATTTCCCACTCCTCATTAGCAGAAGAGCACAAATGGGATGTACCATCTCTTTGCCTCTATACTCAGAACTAGTCTGTGGAATTTTTTCCTCACAGAATTGACTTCACCTAATTTCAGGCATCTAAATGTCAGACAACTAATCTAGCTATTCTAACTTTAGATGCCTTAAATTTAGGTGAGATGAATCTCAATTAAAATGAGATTTTCTGTTCAGTTACAGTGTTTTGTTGTGGCATGAACACCATGACACATTCAAGCTGTTAATAGATTTTACCTACAGCTATATACAGCAGTGTTGAAACCTCCAGTCATTCTCATGTGGAGCCAGTGCTAGTGATGTACAGATTTTAGAGAGAATCAGTTGAGGCTGATGTGCCTTCAATACTTGAATCATTGAATTTGTCTTTCTATGGCTCAGCTGTCAATTTGTAAATTCCTTATTTAGGCACTTTAATAAGAGCAGCCCGATCTATTGATCCCATCTCTAAATGTTGCTTAAAATGCATTGCTTCTGTGATAGAATAACAGGATGTTAATTAAAATTATTAGGTAATCTCCCTCCTGGAATTTGTGATTTGAAGTACTTGGGATGTGCTGACCTCATATTTCTACAAACATTTGTAACATGCGTAGAAATGCACATACACCTGCTTCTTCTTGTTATTATTTTCATTTAGAAAAAAACAAATCATCCCATGACTGAGGGTGAGTGGTTCATTCCTTTGATAATTACAGCAGGCTCAGCCATGTAGCCAAACACTATGAAACCATTCATTAATTTTCCAGGTTGCTCCAACTGAATTTTAAAGATTTTTATTTTTAATCAATCCCTGTGCTTTGATACTGTGCCCCCCTCATACAAAGATTTTGTGCAATTCTGAAATCCCCTTTACCCTGTAAAAAGGAGTTTGCAAGGTTGCTTACCAAAGAATGATCATTTTCTGGTAAACAGCATATAGATCCACTAGTGGGAGGTGCAAGAGGGTCAAAATGTGAGTTTATTTGGCACCAACTTCTTAATGCTGCAAGGTGACTAGAAGTATTCTTCATGGCCTATGTACATTTCCAGAAAAAAAGTTCACACAATCTTCCAGCACACACACAAAATAAAGAGATTTATTGCCTGTGGACACGGCCGGTTCACTGAGAAAAAAGTCTGAAAGACTGTTCCAATCTAGATATCTACCTTAAATGCCACCTACTGTGGTCTCTGAAACACTTCACAGATTAGTCTTGTTGCAAGAGCTGAGCACTTCATGTCAATGAATTAAGAGAAAAATAAGGTACTTTCAAATGGTTATAATGTGTAAGCAATGAAACATGAAATCTTAGAAGGATCCTGTGAAGAAAAGTAGTATTCGCATGAATTACTGTGCTAGAGAAGTGATTTTTTGTCTTGGATACAACCTTGTACTGTGTGAAACTCAGTGTCCACAGTCAAAAATGCTGTTAAAATTGGAGAGGATAGAGAAGAAACTCAAAACTTATTCAAGTACTGAAGAAAAAAGGCTTACAGTGCGAGAGGTTAACTATTTCTGTGTGTCAGAATGAGAGAAGGGTATGATTATGGTATTTAGGAATAAAATACTAATTGGCTTATTAAGAACCTAGGTTGGAATATGGAATCAGGTGGATTTAAATGAGAAACTAGGAGGAAATAAAGTTGGAACAGAGTAGGAGGGAGGAGTGGTGTTTCACAGAAATAAAGCTCTCCACATAGCTTTGGATTAAGTCTGTATATATTGCCAAAAGTTGCTATACTAGACAAAAATTCCTCTGCTTCATGGAGGGTTAAATCTGTAACATACAGGAGATCAGACTAGTTATTCTGATGATTGCTGGGATCTTAACCTCTGCGAACTGCTGAACTCAAATAGTGGTACTATGATTTTTCGTAGATATAGGGCAGCTGTACAGACAGAGCTAGGTTAGAAAGTACCAATATTTTCTGTGTGAGCAATTGAAAATGTACAGTGTTTGACTGTTCAAGAGTTTTAGTAGATTTTAATTCAAGGTGAAGTTTCTGCTGGCTACTGATGTCACTGTGAAACTCCTGAGGCTTGTGTTGGGTTTATATAAAAGTTCAGTGGTTAAGGCTTTCCTGGTATTACCTAAAAAATACCTCCCAGAAGCAAAGATGGAATGAAGTCTGGCCAGGACAAATTTTAACTGTGTGTTGATACCAGCATCTTTTCTTTTGCTTTAGTCCCACCTCTAATGCATTTGTGTTGCTTGACACACGCTCATTGTTTGATGCCAGTTCACTCTGTGCTCTGAAAAGACCCTGTATAAGAATGTTGTAAGTTAAAATTTTGCTAGGGACTGTCTCATGTGCTAGGAGACAAATTATTGCACAAACCCTAGCAAAGATTTTCCAAATTAGCTGACACAAGCCACTTAAGGACCCTTGTTTATTTGAAACAGTACTGTCCGTTTGGGGATAATGACTGCTCTGGTAGGGACAATTATGCTTTGTAGTAAATTCATACTGGATGTTCTCTGGTCCAAGGAATACTTTGTAGGATATGCCTATGTGCACATCCCTGTTAATGGATGTGGAATTTATAACCAAAGCACAAGATGCATCTCACCCTCCGTGGTGCCCACCTCTGTTGTTTATTGGGAGAATCTAAATGACTGTCTTATACTAAATACCTGCTATAAGAGGATGGATGGAATGCATTTTACTTGGTTAATCTTAAAGCACTTACTTGGTTAATTGTAATGCAGATGCTTCCTCCTCTATGTAGAGGGAAACAATCAAGTCTTCTGCACTGGACTTTGTGTGATTTCTAATCAGCTATTCAGCTCAGATACTGATATGCATCACATTAAGGGAACAATAGGCACATGGAAGAGCCAGAAAAAATAATGGAATTTTAAATTCCAGAATACAGAGTATGATGAAGCTGTGAACAAAAGAAAGCAGCAAGAAAAGGATGACAGTAAGCTGAGAATTGCAATATGTCTGTGAGCCAAGAAATTATATTGGTATTTAGGGCTGATGCAGAACAAATGATATGAACAAAAGCTTAAAGTGATAAATAAAGTCACATTATTCTTGGACAGAGTCACGCGTTATATAGCAGTGAGACAAAACAGATCAAGAAATGCTGATTTTAAAAAAAAAAAGAACTCTGAAAAGGTAGAGGAATTTTAATCATGGAAAGATTTAATTACACTCGTATTGATCAGTATCACAACTCTGAATAAACTTCCCTTACACAAGTTCTGAACACTGTGCTCCTTAGGGAATGAGTCCTCTTATGCATCTTTTCAAACAGGCTGCAGAACATGTACCCAGTTGCCTTTTTGATCTTATGAGAAATGAGTCAACTAAACAACTTACATTGAGAAGACTGGTTCTTTGGTGGGGCTAAAGAACTGAGAGAAGTAAGGATTCTTTTCTTCTGGAGATTGTAATCATTTTAATGCACTTAAATGTCCTTTACAATGGAGAAAACTGGTGGCATTGCTCAATTGCCTGATGTTACTGATTGAATCTTGTGGGATAATAGGTGATTATAATCATGACGTAGAATGCCCATAATGAAGATTAGTTCATGATCAGATGTATCATATCCTAGTGTGATTTACTTGATTTACTTCTCATTTCCTCCTCCTAAATTTCTTACATTGCAAGACTTTTAGCTGCTGCCAACTCATTTCAAGGAACAATGGGAAGAAAGCAAAGTTTTCTCTTCCTGAAAAGAAATACTGATATTGATTTTCTAGATCTTGATGTATGGGTAAAAGCAACTCTAATAAAATAATACTTATTCATGCTTACTGAAAAAAAAGAATGAAACAGAACCCAAATTATGTAACAGTTACCTGCAGCAAAGCAGAAACCCTCCTGTAAGGACTAAATGCATTTCTCAAGTTGATGTCATCCTTGGATTTCAGTGATACCACAGGGAGCATAAAATACAAAGAATCATGCTGCATAAATTCACAAGGTTGCACTTCAAAATCTGTAATCATAAGCAAGAACTTTGAAATGAAGATTTTAGAAGCTGTGTTTTTCATTATTTTTTTAAAATTAAAAAAACCCAATTCTTAATAGAAAGCATCACTGAGGAGTTATTCTGACACAAAGTATGAACCAAAGGCATTTTCCATGTAACTATCTGAAACTGGTGAGATACAATTTTAATATGGGAGAAATTGCAATCTTGAAGAAGCTTCTGGTACCATAACTGCAACCTTGAGTCTGAATGGGATCTGAAATATCTGAAATTCAAAGTGATTAATTTTTTGGGTCTTAACAGGAATGTGACGGGACCATAAATTATTGTAAGTCACAACAGGCCAGTAGCAGGGAGTCTTACATTGTATAAGGAGCACATTTATTGTGAAAGTCTATTTAATAAGTAGGCTATTTTAATGCAGAAATAGGACTAAATGCCGCATAAGCATGAATTTAGCAGAATGCTTAGGTTTGTAAATTTTTTTTAAATCCCTCATTTCTTCTTGAAATATTTTGGTGAATTTGGTCTGTAAGGTTTTTCCCTACCTAACTGGAGACATTTACAATGTAGACACTTTAGGCCTAAATCTAGCATGTTACTTTCTAAACAATGCATGTACTGCTTTTTTCTCTGTAACTGGTTGCAGTTGTGAGAGTGTCTAATTTGTTGCTATCAGTAAGATCAATCTTTGGGTCTAAATAAAAACAAACATGAGAAAGACTGATTTCAATGCAGATAAAAACCTAGGAAAAGAGACCATTTCAAGACACATGTCCCCACCTCAAAATCATATTTTGATGAATTAAGTGAATCTGACAAAGTGAAACCAATTTAAAAAGTTTTGAATAATGTCCAAAGAATATCAAGATGCTGAGAGGTAAGAAGACAATTGGAAATGATTCAGCACAGTGTAAATGCTGAAGACCATGGATGCAATTATCTTGACAAAATTCAGTGGCTGTTAAATGTAATTGGGGTTAGGAGTCATTTCCTAACTCTGAAGAAATTCTCAGAATTTGTTTTTCCTTTTTGAAATCTCAGCACAAGCCTTGGGTCTAGTTCTTTGGTTTATTATCACAGCATCAGCTTCATTTTAAGCAGTATACCTTCAGCTGTTTTCCATGCCCTTCATTGTTTTCCAGCAGAAAGCAAAGACCTATGAATTTAATTTTTTACTTGTTAAAAAATTGCATGTCAAAAACTTCTCTGAATCCCGAGCTGTTACATTTAGTGCCACAGGGGAACTAAGCTTATTTGCAGTAGCTGATGGTCTGTATGGTCTAATGTGATCGTATTCAGACCAAAAGGGGCAAGACCTTTAAATGATTACCAAAATAATTTACAGGAGGGACACTTCTTTCCCCTACCACAAAATTGATTTTTCTCCAGGAAAAGAAGTCTATATGTAGACAAGAGGCACTATATTCCCAGGAAATAAATCAGAAAGCACTGAAACCAGTTATATTATATGCAGGCTTTCACATTTTAAAAAAGAATTCATTTTAGATATGAAGAAAATTGGAAGAGTGAAAACATTTTTTTAATGGTCTTGTTTACATTCAGAAAGATTGTTACTGCTGAGTGACAGCATAAGGTGTTATAGAATTGAATTAAATGTAGTGTTAGGAGGATTGTCGTGCATCATAATCCAAAACCCACAGATAACACCCAGCAATTTCTGCTTCTAGCTTTACTCCTTAGTCAGGTCGGATGGCTTATAATTTAGCCTACAACTCGATCTGATAGAGCCAAGTCTCTTAAATAGCATCAAGGAATCTACAAGATGGACACAACATCTAAGTGGTCCTGCGAATACCAGTAACAATCATCAATAATTGCATCCAAGAGTTACACATCTTTTAGTCCTGAAAATTTAGTGGTTCATATTGTGAAAGAGAGATATTTTGAGCAGGGAAAGGAACACAAAGGCTGTGCCACACATTTTTTTGGCCAGCCTTAAGAAAGAAAAGGTGCTCATTAAGTCAGATGATCACATTTGCCATTTCAGGGGAAAGGGAATTAGGAAGAGAGGACACCTCATCATTCAGTGAAAATAGAAGTGTCATCTGCATATAAATGCACAAGGTTTTGCACAGCCCTCAGCTGGGTTTCTAATAAGGAGAGAAGTACAGTTAGAAATATAAGACTGACCCTGGTGATACAGATATTCAAATAGTTTTGGGAAAATCAGTCTTAAAAGATCTGCAGGATGAGTATGTCTATGGGGATGGGAAAGAATGGATACCAGACTGGGACAAAAAATGATCATCAGGTTAGGACACCACATCGAGAAGCAGTGAGAATGAAAGGTTAAGTACTCCTCTCTGTTGTTTACCTCTTTTTGTTTCATGGTAGAGGGGATGTGATTTTCCTTTAGAGGGAGGAATCTGGAAACAACAGTGCAGGTCACTGGGTGGGAAAAGTCAGCCAAAGGTTTGCTGCTGAGGTTTCCCATGACCAATGGCAGATCTACTCTCTGTATTTGGCTAGCTACATAGAATATGTGGTGCTGGTGGCTGTGCCTCTTGGTGCCAGTCTTTGCAGAAGGGTCAAAGAGCTCCACAAAGAAACTGAGTCATCTAGGGACTTGTGAGTTTCCATATCAATGGCTCTTTTGGTAGGAGGAACAAGGAATAATTTTACTTTCCACTCACTAGCAGAAAATGCTGGAAATTCTTTTCGTAATTTCCAAATTGATTTGACTGTGAATTTCTGAGGAAGGCTGGGACTGGGACTGTGGAGGACTTGAATCCATTTCCCAAGAATTCTTGTACAAACTTGGACAAGCTATTTACTCACTATGCACTGATTTTCGTGTTGTCAAGGGGAGATAGAAGTCTTTCATTTTATAGAAGTTTTTAATTTATCTTCTTGGTGAATAAACAGCCTCAAGGGTGTTGTTTGTAGCCTTGATATAGATAGGTCATCTACATATACATGCTGTAGAGCAAAAGTAGTCTTAGAAATAGGTTAAGCTAAAAGACTTACAAGTTGGGGTGATGACACAGATTCTTCTTTTCTCTCACAAGCAACAGAAATGTGGATTTATGTAGCTTGTTAACCAGACATAAAGCTCCTCACTGCATTTAAAGGAATAGGCTTTTTTTTTTTTTGGTAAAACTTCTTTTGAACAAGTGAGGAAAATTTTGGATGGGGAAGAACTCTGCTCTGCCTGTGTACTTCCTCAGATTTGGACTCATGAAGGTAGATGGGCGAGGTATCTTAGGAATAGAGGGAGGAAAGATTTAAAAGCTGAGTTAGATTTGAATTTTAGAGGAATGGGCACTGGGAGAACATGGAAAAAGTGGACAAGAGTGGTTTATTAAGGTTGCTGGAGGACATCAGGATATTGCTCCGAAAGGAGAAGAAGCACTGTAAATCCTTGACCACTGTCCTGGTTTGGCTTACATAATTAAATGGAAGAAAAAACCTCCAAATGCTCTGGTATTGATAGGTTGATTCAGTTTATCCAGTGGTTTTGAACTTTCAGGCTGCATGTGCTTTGCCTTTTCACACCTTTCTGTTCTGTTCTGTAGACTGTTGCTCTTCACTGCTAAAGAATTTTTAATGCCTTTTTAATTCTAAACCTGGGGCTTAAAAGAAAATACTGAATATCACTGAGAAGAAAGAGAGAGAGAGAGAGAGAGAAGTATCATGATCTTGCACTCAAGCTTGGCAGCTTAGGGGAATCGCTGACATTTCCTAACAGGTTCTTTGATTGCATAGGATTTATGTTCTTTGCTTGCCTTTGACCCATCTCTGCAGATGGGATACAAAAATAGAAATGGTGCTCTGAACATAACTTTCTACAGAGCTTTTCCCACTTCTCAAGGGTTTCCTTCTTTTCCTGTGGCAGCGCTAGTTCTTTTTCTCAAACATATATATGGAGGGGAAAACTCAAAATAATTTTGCATCCAAGAGTAGGCATATCAGTTCTTTGCAGTTATATTTGCATTACATTTCTGGCAATGGTCATGAATGACTGGCGCCAGCTATGGCTCATTATTCATTCCTTAAAGGGCTTGGCATAGCAGCAAGAGGCAAAAAATCCCTATTCAATTTCTTATTCTTTCTTGTGACAGGCAGATACACCATGAGCAATTTTGCTGGAGGAATCATTTGGGGAATGGGAAAAGGAAAGTGAAACCTGGAAGTCCCAGACTCCTGCAAATAAAGTGACTATCATCAAAAAGGGCTACAAATGACAGCGTTTATCCAGCTCATTCAAACAGAAGTCAGACAGCCAGTAACTGCTCTGGACAGTAATTGTAATGGAACCACTTCTGGTGAGTGACAAAACAGCCCAGTGACAGAAGAGGGGGATAAAGGGAATGGCTATACAGATCAGATCAAGGGATGTCACACATGACATGAATGGAAGGTGGATGTTAGAGCCAGAGTCACAGAGATGTTGGTAATTGTTTACATCTTGATATTCTGTATTCTTATACTGCTTGCTTCTCTTTCTGGGGTCTTCTTTTGGGCAGAATTTTAGTAAGGATGTGAGATAACTGCCAGACCTATTAAACATTGCAATAAGCCCTGATTCTTTGTTTTCATAAGAATGTTGCACACTACCATCAACAATGAGAACTTTTTTTCTCCTTCCCCTTGACATCCCCAAGAGGCTCTGTAAGCATCTGTGGGCTGTGTCTTCATAGCCACATTTTAAGTATATTCTATCAGCCTTCACTGACAATGTTATTGACAAATGCCTTTATGGCATAATGACTCGCTAAATTAATAGTAGCAAATGTGTCAATTAATTAAAAAACACAGAGAATAACTCCCCTTCCTTTGAAGAGGTACTAACACAGAGATAGGCAGAGTCATTAATCAGTCTTTTCTCCCCAATTCGAGACATCTTCAGCGATAAATGCTTGGTTGATTAAAAGGGACAGTCATTCATAGTAACTATGGGAGATAAGATTATCAACACTCAGTTGAACATTTAAAGATTTAGGAAGCAGCTCTGTAAAATGAATCTTTAAAGGAGTTTCAGTCACTAGCAGCTCTGTAAAGTGGAGCTCGCTGGCTCTTACCAGCTATCAAAATCCTCCTTTAATCCAAGACCCACTGGTTTAAGAGGAGGAGGTGGGTCCTGCTAGTCCTTCAGCAGAGACTAGAGAAGCCTGCAGATCCTCCTGTCAAGAAACAGATACATGGGACAGTGTTCAAGTAGAGGACTTTCTGCCCTTGAGATCTTTGCTACTGCAGAGCAAGATAAGAGAACCACAGTTGGCAAACTGCATTAAAAGAGTTCAAAGTCAATTATTTCAAAGTCAAGATTACGTTTCCAAGTACAGCCCCAGTTCAGTGCTGCATGCATATATTTTAAAAATAATTTTTTTCATCACAGAATCCCATACAGTTTTCTGCATGGAACTTTGTCTCACTTCCGGAAAAATGAGACTCAGGAAGTCACCTGACATATAAAAACACAGCCTTGGCAGTTAAAGTTCAGCAAGGTCAGAATCACCTGGCAGCAGGACCTTATTATGGGAAATATGAGTTAACTACAGGAAAAGAAAAGCCCATGTCCAGCTATTAAAAATACATGGAGTGTTGTCTCCCTCTAGAACAGTGACACTGATGTTTTTCAATTACACTGATGTGAGTTTTTAATCAGATTAAAATATGTCTGTATAATTAGCTATAGGGACATTTGACTGATGTAGCAACATCAGCAGAGAAAGAGAAAAAAACACAGCCATAACATCAATAATGCTATGATAATGAACAATTAGAAACAGCAATGTGTTATCTGCATTCTAATTGCTCTTTGTAGTGCTCAGAGAGGTTTGATCGGGGATGTGGTTTTTGCTTTGATTCTTGCACAAAGTCCATTTACAGCAACATAAAAATTCATGTTGGCTTTTGTGGGCTTTGGGTGAAGTCCTTCTTGCAACAAGAGGAATAAGAGCATAGAAACCAAGGTTAGAATTGAAGTGTCTTCAGAAGAGGAGGAAATCTGAGACCCTTTACCTATGTCTGTTATTTAAATTCATTCCTTTTTCCAGTTAAACCCCTGGGTTCTGAAGCATGGCATGTATGGCAGGTTCTGCGCATGTATGCTGTGCTGGTATTTCTGTGTTAGCATTACCTTCTTCTGTCAGGGACCTTGTGTCAAGTGCAGCCAGTTCTTCTCCCCAAATGTTATGGAGGCAAGGGTTTGCAGGCTCTTCAGTCAGCTTCAGTTTGATTTAACCGTAAAGGGAGTGCTATGGATGCTCTAAGCATCTGTTGAGGAAAGAAAGGAGCTCATACACTCGTCTCTGATCTGTTGTTGGCAGACATTATGGTAACTTTACAGCAGAAGCAACCCCTATGGATAAGCCAGACGGTGAGATAAGAGGGAATGATGTGCTCACTGGAGAAGATGGTCCTATTGTGCAGTTTATTGCCTGAGCCGGTCCCAGCACTGGCCCTGTGAAACACAATTTCCAGGGGTAATTGACAAAGTCATGGATTTAACTCCTGTTGGGATGGCAGGTGTGCAGACAGTCTAGGGTGGAGAAGGAAGGGGAGGGGGATGTTCAAACTGCTGCAATGGAATCTGCCCTAATGAAGGAAAAAACTTGACTTTCTATGAGCAAATTGAAGAGATGAGTCAGATCCAGAGAACTTTCCTCAAGAACATCCCTCAAGAGATGACTCAACTGCAATCTGTTGTGTTTACAGTTGTTCACCCTTATCTATTCATCTATACTATCTAAATTCCAGCTGTGTAGACACAAATTTTGCATATTTTTTTTCTCATTATGGTAAATGATTTTTGGCAGAAGTCAATACCGCTGTAAAGTAATTGCCACAATGAGGTATTGATCACCTTTTTCCTGTAGGAGTTTGTTGAACATTTTTCTATTAATATATTAAACCTAAAGTTGCAGTTAAACTTCTTTGATTTGGAATCATCAGTGTTTTAAAAATACCTCCATATCTTTATTGTGAGAAATTCCTAGAATATCCAGACTTCCCGGGCTTTATATTTTATCTACACTCAGGTCAATTAGTTAGCTGACAAATATCCATCCAGATAAAATACTGGCAGCTGTTTGTGTACTTTGGGCCTGTTCAACAAACTCACTCTATTATCCCAATTTGTAAAGCTGGCTGGCTAAGTGTGTCATCTGTACTACAGTGACACATCCTCTACTCAGTAGAAAGCAAAACAAACCTCCCATACCATAACAGTTCAGTCATCTACAAGAAATAAAATTAATGTATGTAACATTTTTCTTTACGTATTTGTGGTGTGTACTTTTTTATTTATAGTTTAATTTCTCCATTACATGTGTTAGGATGCATTAAGCAGTAAAACTATATGTATTGAATTGCTTACATCTTTTAATTAAATGTTGGTGTTTCGGGATTTGTAAGATGCATTTTTAATTTTCTGTTGTGGGATGAGGGAAGAACCACTAATCATTGGAGCAGCTAGGTGCCTTCAATCTCATAGACTGTGCATGGGGAAAAGAGTAGACTTGGAATAATATTCCCAGAGAAGAATGTCCATTGCACCCAGAGATGACACAGGCCATTAGACCTTACTTTTCCAAAGTACTGCTTATATTGTATAATTAACAATGGGATCAGCTGTAAGGTCTTCTTCTCAGGCCAGCATTCTCACAAGGAAGGTGCTCCTATCTTACAGTAACTACGTTGTGCCTGCCTTCTTCAGACTCTTATGTGTGTCGGTGTGTGAACATAGATCCAAGCCCAGAGGTTTGTTATAGTGAGCAATGCATGGATCTTTTCATCCTCAGCTATCGCGACATTTCTCACTTCTAAAGAGGAACTGTGAGAAGGAGCTAGAGATCTGTCTGTATTAAATCATTTCTGTTTACCTCCTTATTCCAAAGTCTGCATTTTACAAACTGAGATTACAGCCAAGTTCAGGTCTGGGTTGGATTAAATGCTCAAACTTGTGACTCCTGTAGATATTGTAGGGGAGAACATTCTGTAAGTCGAGGTCTTAGGTTTATATTGCAGTTGTAGAAATCTCAGTGAGGATCTTCCTACCCATGAACGCTCTTTGCCTTGAGATTTCTTCCTCAATAGGAATATTTATTTAAGGCCCGCTACGGTAGAAGAGGCTCTGAGCTGAAGGAACTCTTAACAGGGATTTTTCTGGGGCCAATGTGAACATAAAAGCCTTTTTGGTTGGTGAGACTTTCGGAATACTGTGTATCTTTACAACGCACATACCAGACTGTGCCCCAAATTCAGCTGAGTATTATTCAGGAGAGAGTTTTTGGTTTCTGTTTTCCTCTTCTCCCATTTTAAGTGCTGCAGAGTGCTTCTGGCAAATGAATAATGTAGCATATTAGTTAATGGTTAGTTAATGGTGGTTAATGCTCATTAAACAAGTCTTAGTTAATGACCCCTTCCAGTATTGGGAAGAATATTTTTTACTCACTATTCTTCAAAAAATATTCAAAAAAGCTGTCAGTGACCTTTGAATTTGTTCCTGGCTGCCCTGGGAATGCATTTTATTTGAAAAATTATTGAGGATAAAGTTTTAAGGTCCTCCTATCTTTATCTGGATAATAGAAATGGGCCAGTCTCTATTACACGTGTGAAGTTGGGCTAGCATTATTAGAAAAGAAAAGAAGGAAATAACATATAAAGAGCCATGATATTTCACAGACCCAGCAACTGCTAATATATTGCTGTCTTGTAATGTCATGTAAATAATTGATTCTATTGAAATTTCAATAGACATTTCTGAATTACAGGTTACTTCAGAAAGAGATTATCTGCTAGAGCTGAACAAGATGTAAGAGAATCATGCATTGCCATTGGTGACTCTTAATAGATGTCTGTGGACTTCAAAAATCTTGTTGATAAATCATGTATATTTTTTATTAATGTTATTAAAATAGTCAGGATAATTTATTAATAATGTTAATAATAAATAGTACTCTTCCAGACTTTCAAAATTTATAGGATATGTTAAAAAGGGATTGATTATTTTTTGTGGGCAGAATATGACAGTTTTTTAAATGAGGGATTTACAGGATGCATGCATCTGGTCTCAAATAACTCATTAGCAATGAGTATTCTTCCAGATCATTTTAATAAAGGCTGTGTGAATACTTGATAGTAATACATATTGTTCATTTGAATTCTAGTTTTGGTTATGTTTACTGAGTATTTTTCCTCTAACTGCTCACAAAAATTATTGTAATTGTGTTCTTGTTTATCCATTTGGTGATTAGCTGCTGTTGCTGTGTATAGTCATGTTTGCATATGAATTTGGGCATAAAAAAAGTTGAATATCTTACACTTGTCATCCTTTGCTGACCATTATAACCAAATCATGTGGAGCAGAGAAAATACTTGAAAAAATCCTGTGTGATTTGAATGACCAGCTGTACAGCACAAGACTCCTGACTTTGCTGGAATTTGACTGGTGGTCATATCCTGTGTGGAGAACTGTCAATTTTACCCAGAGTAAATGAAGCATAGAGCCAGGGAGTTATTTGTGAAGAACAGTTTGCACTAATGAAATAAGAAATAAAAGTATGTTCAAGAATCATTGTCCAACAACAAGAAAGGGCTAACTAATCTGATTAATTGACTGATTTTATCAGCTCTACTGAGCAGGATCTATTACAAAGGAGTGACAAAGTATTTGCATACATACATGCAATCAACTTATTGCTTTTGCAATGAACCATTCGGAAAATTTGGAGCATTTGCCAGTATTTAAAGAGTTTCAAAATTTCTAAATTTTCTAAAACCCTGGTGTTCCTTTAAGAGTTTCATCCAGCATTTGAAGAAAAAAAAAATTAATTTTGTTATTTTTTGAGGGGGAGGGAGATTATAAAATAATAATTTTATTAGTTAGTTTGGGCTTCTTTCTATTTCTATGAAATAATACAAGCAAAATATTCATTCTGTATTTCCATCAGCACTGTCCACATCTGACCTCTGACTCCTCAACTTGTCCTTTATTGAGAGCCAAAAAATATCAGAAGCATCCCTGTTTTATTTTTGGACCAATAAAAATCTACTCAACCTTTCTGAAACATCTTGACTACAGCCTGGACAAGAATGCAGGGAGAAGGGTTTCCATAGGACTGGGAGATAATGACTGCAATCTTTCATAAATATTTATAAATATTCCCCTTGGAAGAAGTACTAGACCATGCAAAATGTGAGAATTTTCAAGGCTTCTCTCAAAACTATTGCACTCTTGAAAAATTTCTTAGTTCAAGACCATAAACTATAAACTAACCTTTAGCGGGCAAGGAAGCCTAGAGGAGCACTTACTATTTTGCCTGAGCTGTTTTAAGGCCACTGTAAAATAGCAAGTAAATCAAGAATCCACTGTCAGCGTTGCTACCTGGCAACCCCTTTCTAACAAAAGAATCAAGAATTGGGGCAATTAGTACTCAAGCCTTAGGATGGCAAAGGCTACCTAAGTGTCTTTAGCTTTTTGCCAATCCTGTTGCTCAGCTCATCACCCAGTCAAATTCCATGTGATCAGTTTCAGAATGAGTGGAACAATCAGTTTCTACATCTAGGGTTTCAGGGTGTTCTGTCTTCCTATTTCCATTGATTTTTTTTTTTTTGAAAGACACTTACTTTCAGCCCTGGTTGGGAAAACACACTTTTCTTCATCTATACACTGAGATCTTCATCAGGAATTAAGGTTCTGTTTATTAGTGATATCACCAGATCCTAGATAGTCTCTAACAACTGAGATAGAACTTGAGGTGTTAGTCCATTGCAGATAACACAAGAAACAGTTGATGTGAAAATCCTGTAAGAAAACGAACAGTCAAAGAAAATCTAGTTTTTGATGTTCTTAGTGCTAAGGACCAGGACTGCTATCATTGTATAGTTACTTGTGCTCTTTCAGAGGCGTGCTATAGCCACAGTTGAATGTTACTTACATTGTTAAAGAGGATTTCCAGCTGCTTCATTTTACTTGGGATGATGCAGACAATGCACAGGTGATCTCTAGACAACTGGATGACACTAGGAATCTGTAAAGAGCTGTGGGAAATAGTTTTATGTAAGCATGTTCCCAAGAGAGTATTTATTGAAATAAGTTTAGTTTGATCCTCTTACCAATCTGTTGGCCTGTGTGAACCATGGTAACATCAGTAGCTCAGGATCTATAGGTAAAGAATAGATTGTGGAAAAATTGATAAAATCTGGTTTAATATTAAGCTTGTGTTACTTTAACAAGGAGTATGTGCTCCCTTCCTTAGGCACAAAAGTAATTTTAAATGGGAAAGGGACGCTGAAATACCATTTAAGATTATACTTAAGTTTTACTCCCTCTTTGTCCCCTTTCCTTATGTGTAAAATGGGCAGAAGAACAGACTTTCTGTTAAAGCCACTTAGAGCCTATGTCAGTTTTGGAAAACACCACCCCTCTCTATGATCTGTAGGATACCAACAAAAATATGGCCTTGTGGAATGTAGTGATATTGCTGAGGAAAATGAATACTAATAAGGTGTTCTCAAAGCCAGAAGAGAAAGACACAGAAAAAAAAGAGATAATGAGAAAGATGGTGCTTTCCTCTGGTGAAGGTAAGCTGATTCAGGCAAGCACTAAGAAAACAAAATCTCAATGTAGACTGACAGTCAGAAAGTTGTGAGAAAAAAAAGAACAAAATTAGACCTTTGCACGGAACTTATGTAAAAAGGAGGTTTAAAAACTGTTTTGAACACCTATAAATAATAATATAATTTCCTGTTTTTCTTGAGACTATTATTGTTACTGATTATTTTAATAATTATGAAAGGTGCCTCTTTAGTAGAGCTAGTGGCTTTGTAAGAAAATGTATTGTTATGCTAATAAACAGATGTAGCATCACAAATCCAAAGCCATAAAAAAGGTTTCTTTAAATGCCCACAATTCTAGTAAAGACATAAAGGACACTGTGATTGCAGCATGTAGCATTCTGAACAGCTTCAGCTATATGTCTCATAGCAACAGAAATACTGTATTACTGTATAGTGAATTTAATGTGTCTTGAGATGGTATTTCAAAATGTTGTTACTAAAGTGATTTTTCATTCTGTACTAGGCAATCTGGCTAGATATGAAAAGCTTTTCAGAGGCTCCTGAAGAACACAAATTTGAATTATTTCTCCAGCACATGACCAGAAAGGTATCTTTCAGTTTAAGAAGGTATGAGCAGCTGTGAGCACCTACATCTATGTTCTGTCATTACACTCACTTACTTGAGGAAAACACAGTCAATTTGGTGGCAACATCCATCAGCTTCGTCCTGATATTGGAGTTGTGTTGATCCTGCCACAAGACAGGCATCTCCCTCTGTGTGATGGATGGATGGATGGATGGTCTGTCTTACAACAAGTTGTGCTGGGATTCCTCATAATTTAATTCCCTTATGTACACTTTCTCTTGTATAAGGAAAGGTATTAAACTCTTTAAAAGGTAGGGGATGCCTGCATATTGATCAAGCATCAAGACTGATGCTTTCTGGTCACCTGCTGAAGGAAGAATTATAAGCTGCAGAAATTGGAGAAATTATGATGTTTGAGAAAGGGGAAATCAAGAAATAGGCTGCTAGAACAATTCATATAACTTGTGACCCATTCTGCTGATTTCTTCCCTCCACAAAACAAATCCCACAAAAACTGTGGTGCCAAACAACCTATGGTTTATATTTCCTGCTCTGAAAATCAGATTGAGCTCATGAAATGGTGAATTTTTGTCTGTGGTTCTGCTACACCATACATTACATACAGTATGGGTAAAATAATTCCTAATTGTAATAATCAGGTTTTGGATTTACAGGTTTAAAATGACACAAAGGAGATCCTCATTAAGGTATGCCAATTATTGCCTAAAAAGCTAGAATAAATGTTTTCCATAGTACAAAAAAATTGTCAAATTCTTTAATTCTCCAGCTTGTCAGTCACTGCAAAATCTCATCCCCTTCTTCACTTTGTCAGCCTCCTCCACAATACTGCATTATAAATTTGCTCAGGAATTGCATTAACCTTTGTGAGTTCTGGTGCTTTGTTGACTTAAAGAAATAAGGCCAAATGTGTTTGAAACGACAGCAGAAGATTGCAAATGATGGCAAGATGCTGTATAAAACTCCAAGCCTTTAAAATCTATTAAAATTATTTTTCATTCTCTTTTCTTTCCAGTGGTTCAACTGCCTCATAGATTTGAATCACTTAATTTTCCATTTGGGGAGACAGCTTCTTCTCACATTTTTCAGCACAAAATTTTTCTTTTCCCTACATTTCTTCTTCTGTGCTTTTGAATTTGAATATTTGTTGTTGTTTTCTTTTTCCCCCATGCATAGCCTGACTGCAGTTCTTGATTTCAGGCACAGGAACCTACAATTCTACATTCCATGACAAAAGGTTAATACACTAAGGCATCCTTTATTCAGCTCTACAACACTGCTGTAGCAACTGTACTCGCAGTAGGGATCCTGACATACAGGATGTGACAGCTGCAGTTTCTCTTGCAAAATATCTAAAATGAAGGAGCTGGGCACAAGTTTGGTAAATACTATAACAATACTGATGTGATAACCTCGACAGAATTTGTTTTCCCTTTGAGTACTTTGACTCAATGTCGCTCTTTTTTTTTTTATTTCCAAGTCATTTTCAAAAATCCATGCCAAAATTATCTGACTAAAGAGCAATGGTCAAATATCTCTGAAGTTCATCTACAAATCCAAGAAGTAAAATCAAGCTAGCTGACAGTTTAATAAGAAGGCATATTCTAGTGGAAAACTTTGAAATGAGAAAACAAATTTCTAAGAATACATTCTATAGCATCAGTGAAGGCAATTGGTTTTTTTCAGGATAGAATGAATATAAGAAGGCAGCATTGGTAGGTGCTAAAAGCATGATTTAGTGCAGCACATTATACATGAGTTTGCTCTTTGAAATAGCTATGAGGAAGGGGTAACATCTGACAAATATGCAGACTGTTGTACTGCAGTCACTGGTGAGTTGTTTGTTATCTGCCAGTGTTTAGTACTATACAGATCCTGCAAATTTAAATTTCTAGTGATCATGTTGATGTAAGTGATCAATAAAAAGCTGATAATGATTTTTTAAAATATATATATATATATGTATTTTTAAAAAAAATCCTGTAACTTCACTGTAGTGAGAAGTGGAAAAGTCTGCTGGAGGTTGGATTCCGGGGTCTTCACAGTCCATCTTAGTGTTGAGCTTGTTAGTAGACACTGACTGGAGCACTTAAATTCTCAACTGCCTACTTTTGGGGGCAGACAGGAGGCCGAAGGAAGGAGCCTTACAGTCCAAGTTCAGCCAGTAGAGAACTATTTGACCTGAAGTGACATTGGTTTTATAGTGGTTTTACTTTCTCTAGGGATCTGATACTAGAAAGATTAGAGAAAAACTCTCAGGATTAGGAAACCAGCCTTCTCTGAATTCAACTCTATGCTTTTAAACATGTCTGTTATTGCAGTGAGGAAAATTATCCACCAGTAACTACCACAGAACTTCCCACTGGTTGGTGTGTCAGTGTGTTCATGCTGTCACTCATTTCCCAAGATCACTCCCACTCCCTTCGTCTTTCCAGAAAAGTAGAAGTTGACCTTGTTATATTACAATATTTATTTGCATGCGGAGTCTAATTCTGCAGCTTGTGCAGAGAATTCTAAGGTCATTACTGTCAGCTTCTACTAGAATGGCTGACTGTAAAATTGGATCTCTAGCTGTCTGTTCTCAATAATGGGAGATTCATGTTGCAGCTCACTTGGAAGCAGCACAAACCGTCTAAATGTGAGAGCAGATGATGCATTTGGAACATACCATGCTTATGCTGCCTGTACAATATGAAAAAGGGGACCCTTTTAAAATGAGCATGGTTAACAGAGATCTTATATAACTTGTCATCAAGTAGGCTTAAGCAGGATGCAGGACTTTTTGAAAGGGAGGGCGTTTAGAAAATGTAGCCCTGCAGCCAAGCAATATGGTGCTGCCCTCCTTAATAAAAGATCACAAGCCTTGCACTGAGTTTGCAAGGCCATGGGCTTGAAGCCTGTTCAAGCTTGGTCTTTCTGAACTTGTCCTGACCTAACTGCAGCTTTGTTTTAACTTGGTTTAGCTATCACAGGGTACAGACATGCATGGAAACCCCAAGTTTGTGAACAGATCAGCCATGGTCAGTTAAACGAATTCAGATCTTGGTGGACATACTGGATTTAGGAATAACAAAGAGAATAGTGAACAAATATGCAACATCTGTAAAATGGCATTTATGTATGAAATTTGTATGTAGCATAGACAGGCTAACCAATAAAGAAAAAGCAAGGGGTGAATATGTGCTAGCAGACAAAGAACAGCCCAAGCAAATCCCAAGCAGAAAGAAGTCATCACCAGCAGCATCATAGTCCACCCAGTGAAGGACTTGGGATGCTCTACACCCATCTCCCCTTCCCTGGCCCGGTGGAAGCCATGAACTCCAGGGCCTGGATGACAGTGAAAAGGTGAACATAATACCAGGAAAAAGGGTAGAGGATAGGGACTGTGCTTTTAAAATCTTAGCTGATCTATTATTATTGTTGAGATCTTTTCTGTGTAGTGGTATTCTTTGTTTCACTTTTTAATTTTTTTAAAATACATTGAGACAGACTAATAATAGATCTTTGATTAGCTTGTTAAGATTTCAATTATAGTAGCAAAAAGTTCTTGGCTTTGCATATGGATTTTTTTTTATCCTTTCCCGTTAATAGAATTTTGAAGTTACCATGAAATCATACTCCTTTTTGTTTTTCCTACATAAATTAAAGCACTTTGTAACCCTCCCCTTCCAGTCTTCAGCAAACCCCGTTCCTCAAGCACTTCTCTGCCCTCCAGATGGCATTCAAAGAAGGAGGTTTGTAAGATACTTCCACCTGAGCTATGTGTCCCCTGTCAGCCTTACAGCCAACAAAGAGAAACAGGTATTTTCTGGGTCCAAACTACCTGATCAATTTTATCTGTCTACAGTGGTAGGAAAGACAAAAGTTTTGTAGTGAACTCACCCTCACAGACACCTGAAGGCTTTCTGTCTTCTGTCTAGTTGGCCACTGGCTCCAGCTTTCCCCAGCTGGTCTATCAGTGATTTCTGGACACTAAAGTGTAGTTCTATTTGATGTTTTTTTTTTAAGAAATTACATCACCAAATACAGCAGAAGAAGGATCTTATCTCAAACAAACAGCAGAAAGAGACAACAGGTGAAGGCAAAACATGAAAATCTTTCTCCATATTTCCTGTGGATTCATACGTTCGTAAATCATACAGAATTCCTGCAGCAGGCACATATTTCACTAATATTATGTCTAAATCTATCCTATGCTTTGTAACTCTGCATTTCTTCTCTTTGCCTGAAGGGTTGCCTAGGTAAACAGATCACTCAAATTTTGACACATTTGTGTGGTTCAAAGTGTGTAGGATGTTGACCTCCAAGATTGCTTACACTAGTCATCCTAAATTTATCAGACTTCCAACCAGACTTTGGATGTATAGTCCTTATGCATATGGCAAGAGAATATTGTCAGGTGAGGTTAAAACTGTCAGCGTTCTGTGGTATTTCTTCTCAGTTTAAGCATATGTTCTAGCATGGGAAATGATCTGGCCCAATTTCCATTCCTGGCACTGAATCTTACTCTTCAGTTCTACTTGAAGGGAAAAAAGAAGGGAAAAAACAATCCTCAAATGCAAACCATACATGATTATCAATGAGAAAGATTTTCAGCCAGGAATACTTATTTTTAGATCTACATCTGTGCTGTATGATGCTCATACACAGATATTGGAAGAGAATGATAATAAAAATATCTCCATGTGGCTGATTGCTGTTGGCTCTCCCTGGGAACACAAAGCACTCAGCCTCTTTATGTAGTCAGAGCAGTACAAGACACCCCAGGAATGGAGAGTTTTTAAATTTACAGCCTTCTCCTATTGCAAATAAGCTCAGAAATTGTGTAGGGAGTTGAAAATAGATAGGCAAGGAAAGAAAGGATATTATTGTGACTGACTAAATCAAGGCACAATGACAGCAGAACAGCAAGAGCCTTGTTTGGGTGTAAAGTCTCAAGTGGGAGCAAATAAGAGAAGTGTGTGATCAGCATCAGTCCAAGACTCTGCATTTTCCAATAGCTTTGAATTTTACACGTCTCAGGAGCCATTAGCTTCTTGTCACTAAAAAATTCATGAGGTCTAATATCTAAGGAGACTTCACATGGAGATCTTGACACAGGAGACAAAAGATCTTTTTGTTATCACAAGCAGGATTATCATAGTGAACTGAAACAGCATAATTCTAAGAGAATTTGCAATGCTGCAAATACAACTGCTGCTTTTCTAGGTTCAACAAGGATGCACTTTCAAGGGTACACCTGTGCTCTTTGGGAAAGGAAACCAATAGCCAGATATTCAGTGTCCATCCCAGTAGTTGCAGAGGCTATACTGGAAATAATTATTCTCATATGACTATTTGAAAAAAAACGTTCTCCAAAGCTTTTTGTTTGTAGTTATTGGTAGTGATACCTATAATAAAATCTTTGTCTTATGAGATGAAGAAGAAAAACTCTCAATCAGATTTTTTGCATACTGAACTGGATTCTCAAAAATTCCCATTAAACTTAGGTGCCTTTGCAAGCTTCTTCTTAATAAGACTTTTTCCTTTTCAGAGTCACACAAAAATAACCCTTTGAAAGAATTGCAGAAAATCACTAGTCTGCCCACCTGCCTCAAGGTGTGGTCAGCTGTTCTGTGTCATTCTGAGGACTGTTCGTGTAATTTTTTTGTAGAATGGTCAGATTGTTGGGGTTCCAAAAGCTACCAGGAAATCTGCTCCAGTGCTTGGCTGTCCTCATTGACTTACTGAAGTGTCTAAACTTTTTTTTCAGGTTGATGTTTCAGCCTTTATTTTATGCCCTATGTATCATGGATATCATGTCCATTTGCAGGACTTTCAGGCTTTGAGAGCATTTATGATGTTAACTGTCAGTCTTCTCTACTCTAGACAAAAAATCACTATTCTGTCAATATTTCCATATAGATCATGAGTTCCAGACCACTAATAACTTTGTACTTTCTGCTCAACAGTCTCTAACTCATGCAGACTTCTCCTGATGGTCAGTACTCAGAACTAAACACAAGGTTTTATTAGAGATTTTATCAGCAGTGAGTGTAGTGGAAGTGATAACTCACGTATGTTGTATAGCACGTATTAGAGTATAGATATTTCCCTACAGCCTGCACACATATAGAGCCAGTGTTGATCCACCAGAATCCCACATCTTTTTCTGGGTTGGTTTACCAAGCCATCTTTTCTCCAATCTGTTTGCATTTGGTTGGTTACACTTATGTCCTCTAATTGTTCTCATTAAATTGCAACTGGGATTTTTTTTTCCTCCAAACGATTTCTCCCTTTGGAATTCCAATCCTGTTTTCCAATGTGTTTGCAGCTTAGAGTCATCTGTGTATTTAATAAACACAGTCTGTATTCCTTTGAGCAGATATGTAAGTGTATTAGGCTAAAGATAAACTCCTCAGGATCTCCACCTTATGCATCATTCCATGTTAAAGGCATACCCTTGATAGCTACTCTTTGAATATGACTTTCCTGACACCTCTATACCAAATTTACAGACCTTTCCTAAGCTTTCTTCTGAGAACAGTACATCAAATAGCAAGACAGTCAGGCTAGAATGAAGATATAGGTTATCTGTTGCTTTTTCCCTCTCTGTAATGGGAAATTCCCTATTAGTAAAAGAAAAATTTGTCTCCCTGTTCTCACCTAAGTATTTACAAAGAGTTTATTTATGATGCTACTTTTCTGGGACTTAGAAATTCCCTCTTCTCCCTTTTCTCCCACTTTAAAGTTGTCACTTCATTTTGCCTTTTTTTTTTCAGTCTTCCAGAAATTTGATCATTTTCTATGAGATCTCAGAACACTAAAGAGATGAGATTATTGTCTCCAGCACATTTGAAAGCACCTGTGTTTCTAAGAATTGCTGAATTTATTCATCCTCTCTGCTTTTGTTAAATGTCTGATGACATTTAACTTTTTAACAGAAGACTAATGCATCAGATCCTTCTCCTTTGTAGTGATGGATTCATTGTATTGTAGTCATTGAATCAACTGTTTCTTGGTTTATTCCTCTACTGAAAATGTGTCTTCAGAGGGTTTTTACCTGATTTTGTGTATCTTTCTGGTTTTTTTTTCTTTCCAAATTTATTCCTAAAATTCTGCTGCCATTCTATTTTTATTCATGCATGAAGTCCAAATTTGTTTTGATTTCCTATTTGCTGTGGGGAAAGAGTCCACATGCAGGTAAATGGACTTCATCCTGCATAGAATCATAGAATCATTAAGGTCTGAAAATGCCTTTAAGATTACCAAGCCAACTGCCATAGCACCACCATGTTCACCAATTAAACTCTATGTCAAGTGCCATAGCCACACATTTTTTGTACACTTTCAGGGATGGTGACCTGGCAGCCTGTTGCAGTGCTTTATAACTTGTTCAATGAAGAAATTTTTCCTAACATCCAATCTAAATATCCCCTGGTGCAACTTAAGGGCGTATCCTCTTGCCCTATCACTTGGTACCTGGAAGAAGAGACTGACCCTTAACTGGCAACAACCTCCTTTCAGTTAGTTGTAGAAGAGTGCGACGTTCCTCTCTGAGCCTCCTTTTCTCCAGGATAAACACCCTCAGCTCCCTCCGCCCTTCCTCATAGGACTTGTGCTCCAGACCCTTCCCCAGCTCTGTTACTCTTCTCTGGACACGCTCCAGCCCTTCAATGTCTTTATTGCAGGGAGGGGCCCAGAACTGACCACAGGATTTGAGGTGTGGCCTCACCAGTGCCCAGTACAGGGGACAATCACTGCCCTGGTCCTGCTGGCCACACTATTGCTGATACAGGCCAGGATGTCATTGGCCTTCTTGGCCAGCTGGGCACAGGCTGGCTCAGGGTCAGCCACTGTTGATCAGCACCCTCACGTCCTTTTACTCTGGGCAGCTTCCCAGCCAGAAAGCTTTCCAGCTTTCCAAGTACATCATATTCTTTTTCCACTGCAAAAGCAAGAATTTTTATTTCGGAATTTAATGTTTTCTTTTAAAAGAACTGCCTCAGCCAGTTGTCTTTTTGACATCTATGGTCATTTCCTGGACTGAAATTCAGGGTTTTGTTTCCTTTTCCTGGATCTGCTTATTGGACAAGACACCCTCCCTGGGAAGACACTTTGCCTCATTTTCTCTGTCTGTTAAATGGGAATAGTAATATTCCTTTACAGAGCATTTTGGCACCCACTGTTGAGACACTGTGGGGCATTATTTATCAACAGAATTATTGGAATTCCCTACTGTCTTGAGGAACAAGACACTATATTAAGTACAATGATTTGAATTATTTCAGAGCTGCTGTTTTGACTAGTTAAAGTGTTTTGATGATCTGTGTTTAAAAAAGTTAATGGTTTAGGAGAAGAGAGTTGTGAAATATAGTCTCTACATTTAAAAATATTCTTGAACTCCACAAGCAATTTGAGCTGAATCTTCAATAATATATCTAAATCACAGACATTCATATTAATATTTTCTCATTAATCCTGTTGCTTAAGCCGGTTACAATGCTTGTTAATATTTAACTGGAAATGCTAGAAACTTCAAAACTGTGAGGTTTTTTGTCATTCTAAAGTGAACTGAATTTTCTGCATTTACCTTGGAAGAAAAACTGTTCAGGCTGACAAATCTATTAGAGACTGTCACCTATGATTCAGTGGTTTTTGTAACTGTTAGCTACAGACAGAGAAATACAGTAGGCTGTACTGTACTGAGAGTGGGCTGTATGACAGACCATTCCAGGCCTGAGGCATTGTTTCATACAGTTAATTGTTCCAGCCAACAATTAAATTCATAGTACCAGTCAGATTTATTTACTGTGTAATTTTTTCTTCCCTTGCTTTCCTTTTTATCAGTAGTTCAGAGCCTTGAGGGCTTACAGAAAGAACTACTGATGACCACAATGCCCTCTGTACATCTGGGATAATTCATTGTTAACAGTAACATTTTCAAGTCTGAGATCTGTTTATGAAGAAAACACTGTGATGATGCTCCAGGGACTGCAGAGGGGAAAAAAGAAAAGGGACATGAAAAAAAAATTATAATGTGGCTTTTATGGAAAAAGATGAAAGGTTTGTTTTGTTCTTGCTCTTTTTGCCCACATCAAAAATGCTGTTTATTGTGCTAAAGAAGGTATGATATAGACTTTAAGAACTGATTGCTTTTGCATCTACCCAGCTTTCAGAATGATATCAACAAGTGGAATGGGGACAAGTAGAGAACATGGGGGACCTGTATCTTTGCGAGAGGTGAAGCAGGAGTGTGACTCCAACACAGGGCAGAATATTTTCCACAGGGCTACGCTACTGATAAACTTTCAGACTTGCTTTGTTTTGGAACTGAATGCTATTGGGTAACTGCAAAGGAAGGACCTACCATGCTTTTATTGTGCCCGTTGCACTCCCTTTAGATATTTAAAGCTGATGCTGTAACTGTTTATTTAGGGGGGTTTATTTTCCAATGATAGTATTTTCTTTTTTCCAAATAATCTAGTTTTACTCACCCTAGCTACATGGAGTTCTTGGGAGCAAAGCATCTGAGGACAAAGCTGTAACACGAGTTTCAGCTGTGAAAGTGGAAGCAGTGAGTTAAGAGATGCTGTACCATGTGGAAACAGGGTAATATCTTTCCATCAGATGTTGTAGAATAGAAGAGTCCAGGTTTTACCATTTGTTGTGAGTTTTTCAAGGTTTTTCCCTAGTAAGGTTTTAAATGAAAAGATAAGAGATTCAGATTAGGTGTTAGGAAGAAATTTTTACTCAGATGGTAGTGAAGCACTGGCACAGGTTGCCCGGAGAAGCTGTGGCTGCCCCATCTTTGCAAGTGTTCAGTGCCAGGTTGGATGGGATCCTGAGCCACTTGGTCTAGTGGGTAGTATCCAGCCTGTGGTGGTGACGTTGGAACTAAATGATCTTTCAGGTCCCTTCCAGACCAAACCATTGCGTGATTCTGTTATTTGCATGGCGTACATTTCATAAAAGATGGTTAATTTACATTAGGTACAATGAGTTTGCAAAAAGATAAAGCCATTCATCCTATAAATCTCTGAAAATTCTATATCTTATCGAAAAAAAAAAAAATAGGCAAATCTCAGGAGCTAAAACTCCAAAGACAAAGTACTGAACAAGATGTGGTGAGTTGACCTTGGCTGGCTGCCAGAACCCCACCTAGCAACACTCTTATTCCCCATTCTCAAGATAAGGGGAAAAAATAAGATGGGAAAGCTTCTGGTTCAAGACAAGGACAGGGAGATTATTTACCAGTTACCAGCGTGGTCAAAACAGACTCATCTTGGGAAAGATTAAGTTAATTTATTGCCAATTAAAAATAGAGTAGGATGGTGAGAAGCAGAGACAAAACTAAAGTCACTTTATAGACACTTCTCCCTTCTTTCTAGGCTCAAATTGATTCCTTCATTTCTGACTCTTCCATTTCCTCTTTCTCTTCCCTGAGGAGACACAGGGAAATAGGGAATGGGGATAGGAATGGGGAATGGGGTTTATGGTCAGTTCACAATGCTTTGATTTGACTGCTCCTTCCTTTTCACACTGTTCCCCTGCTCCAGTGTAGGCTCTTTCCCAAGGGAGAGAATTCTTCATGAACTGTTCCAATGTGGTCCCTTCACACAGGCTGCAGATCTTCAGAAACAGACTGCTCCAGTGTGGATACCCACAGGGTCACAGGTCTTGCCAGAAAACCTGCTCCGGCATGGGCTCCTCTCCGTGGGCTGCAGCCCCTGCCAGGAGCCTCCTTGTGCCTGGGTCTGCACAGACTGCACCTCCAAGCACATCCACCTGCCAGGGCATGGGGCTGCACTGTGGGTGCTCTGTGCTGCAGGAAGAGAACGTGCTTCCCCACTGGTTCCAGGGAATCTCTGCTCTGGCACCTGGAGTACTTCCTGCCTCTCCTTCACTGACTTGGGTGTCTACAGAGTAGTTTCTCTCTCGTTTTTTCCTCACTCCTGTCTTTCACTGCTGCTGTGCTCTGTTTTTCACCCTTTCTTCAACATGTTATCACAGAGGCACCACCAGGGTTGCTGATGGGCTCAGCTTCAGCCAGTGTTGGGTCTGTCTTGGAGCCAACTGGAATGTGCTCTGTCCAAAATGGAGGCAGCTCCTGATCTCTTCTTACAGAAGCCACCCTGTCAGACCCTCCTCTGCCAAAACTTGCCACATAAACCCTATATGCAAGCAGAACATTAGGACATTTCCACAACATTTAAGTCTGTAAGGGACCATTTACACCAGCATTTGTCAGAAACGATTACTTTTATCCAGCTTCAGTTAAACCAAACATTTTTGTTTGGACAAATATAAATCACATTTACAAAAGAGGAGGCACTAGCTGACGGTAGTGCCAAAAGACCTTAAGGACACCCAATTAGTTAGGTTAAAAACGTCCCATTTCAGCTGACAAAATGTACCTTATGGGGCAGACAAAAGCAAAACTGTCTACAAGCTCTCAGCTATATGGAGGTAATGGAGAATTTTTTCTGACTTGGGTAAGCTCTATGAATAGATTAACTGGTAGCATCATGCAGATGGCTAAGATAGCTCCTACAGGAGTGCTCCAGAAAGAAGGGTTATTGTGCACAGAGCTGTGGTGAAACTGGAGTGAGGAACTGCTAACTGCAAAAGAGCACAACACTGAAGAGGCTCTATTTTCCTTCTGTTTCTTTAGCCCTCGCAACAAATCATTCTTATATTTCTCTGCCTTCAGTGGTAGCAAGTTACATTTTATTTCAATGTTGAATTTGAGTTCCACTTCCAGCTCTTAGCATGATAATAAAGTATGAGAATAGTATTATAGCCTTGGTATAGTAACACAATAAAATTTTATGAAGCTATCATCATGCCTTATAAAGTAGCAGGAAAAGACACAACTTTTTTTTTTTTTTTTT